>WOVY01004861.1:0-126471 GCA_013436015.1 Rhipicephalus annulatus | reverse complement strand
CGGCCGGCTGTCCGCAAGCAGAGGCAGATGCAGCGCTTGCGCGTCCGCTCTCAGCAGACTGGCGAGAACATTTCCCCAGCTATATTGAAGACGGTCGTCGACCTTGTCGACGTGTGAATGACACCATGCCGATCTGACAAAGGTAAAAAACATCCTGACAGGGCATCGACGACGGGCGCATTTCAAATGCTCTTGGCGAGAATCCGAGCACGGTTTCCGAAGTCGTCAGCCTGGTGTCAGAGCTACGACGAGTTAAAGAAGCAACGCCTCTGACTCGGCAGCCTCAGCATGGTGGTGAGTCACTGTCCAGTTTCGACACCCTGCCGGACAATTCACCGCTGCTTCAGCGTTCGACCTTCGTCCGTGAGGAAGTCGCCCGCCAACTTTCCCTAGTGCCCTTCACTCACGAGACCAACACCCGTCTACCTGCCCCGCTTCGCACTGCTATTTCGGAAGAGTTGCCCAAGCTGTTCCTGTTGCGCACCACGAGCCGCCGCCCTATCCACCTTGCCCACTGCCAGCGTGCCGCGCAGCCGGTAGGCCCTCCTGTGCGCCTATCCGCCAGCCTGCAGCCTGTGGCCGCGCCCCTAACGTATGCAGCGCAGCCTGTGGCTCCTCCTGTGCCCTGCTCGCAAGTGATGCAGCCTGTAGCAGCGCGCCGTTCACATAATGCAGACGCTGTGCGTAGGCTTCCGCAACCACCCTACACCTCGCGCTCACAGCCCGCGAACCCGGCTGCCTATACTGCACCTTGGGCGGCACCACCAGTAGTCAATTCTTGGAGGACGCCCGATAACCGACCGATATGCTACGCCTGCTTTACTCCCGGACACGTTGCCCGCTACTGCCTGCCCCGTCGACCTCAGACGTTCGGCGACTATGTCCGATCGTCGCAAACCGGCAGCCAACCCTTCGCGCAATACGGGCCGGTCTCGTCACCTCGCTATGCCCCTCCTAACGACCCCGACTTCGTGACGCCGCGCGCAGCCTCTCCTCGTCGGCGATCGCCCTCCCCCATGCGTCGCCGGCCCAGACCTGACCAGGAAAACTAAGCACCGCAGTTCAAGAGGCAAGAACTGCGCCATTTTCGAACTGTCTAAGCCCTCGCCCCTCTCCTGCTAACGTGGTCGCAGTAACTGTTGAAGGTTATTCTACTTTCGCCCTTGTAGACACCGGCGCCGCTGTTTCTGTTATTGCCGCTAATGTCTGCCGTGTATTACGTAAAGTCACGACGCCGCTTTCGGGACTGTCACTCCACACCGCAAGTGCACAGCAAGTAACGCCTCTCGCAGCCTGCACTGCAAGAGTGTCCATCGAAGGCATTTTTACACTGTGGAGTTTATTGTCCTCGCTGTCTGTTCGCATGATGTCATCCTCGGATGGGACTTCCTATCCCGCCATAATGCCGTCATCGACTGCGCACGCGCTGAAGTTGAGTTTTCACCCTTTTGTGATGTCCCATTACTTGACGCTCTTCATCAGCCCCGAAGTTGTTCGTGCATGAAGACACCGATATTCCGCCTGAAAACTTCGCACTTGTTCCAATTATGCAACCGCTACACTGACGCTACAGTCTGTTTTATGCCTTCCGATATCTTCACGAGTCGTCGAGCTCTGCCGCTGCCTTTCGCAACGATTGACCTTGCCGCCGGAAGAAGCAATATGTTCAGAACCTAAATACCCCGCTTTCCACAACTGTCACTTTGCTTGCGGGGGGAATGTCTCGGCCGCGTGCAGGATCTCGAACCCTTCGTCTTTGGTTGATGTCCCGGATGACTACGGCACACCCAAAATCACTGTCGGCCCTCGAGGAGTCGTCCAAGAATACGTTTTCCAGCGCCATCGCCGACACCCTTACTCCCACCGAACATGCCGACCTGCTTGATCTTCTGCATGAGTTCCGGAATTCCTTCGATGTGTCCCAACCTCAACTAGGCCGCACATCGCAAGTCAAGCATCATGTTAACACCGGCCTACACCAACCACTGCGTCAAAGACCATACCGTGTCTCCACTGAAGAGCGCCGCATAATCAACGATCAAGTCGAAGATATGCTTCGTAGAGACGTTATTCGACCATCTCACAGTCCCTGGGCGTCTCCTGTCGTCTTGGTGCGTAAGAAAGACGGATCTATCCGATTTTGCGTAGACTATGTCGTTTGAATAAGATAACCCGCAAGGACGTATATCCTTTGCCGCGCATTGATGACGCCATCGACACCCTTCACGGAGCGGAATTCTTCTCGTCGCTGGATTTGCGGTCTGGCTACTGGCAAGTTCAATGGCTGAAGCCGATCGCCAAAAACTGCATTTATTACACCTGACGGACTATACGAGTTTAACGTCATGCCCTTTGGGCTTTGTAACGCGCCTGCACGTTTGAACGACTTATGGATAATACGCTACGTGGCCTCAAGTGGAATATGTGCCTATGCTACCTCGACGATGTCGTGGTTTTCTCGCACGACTTTCCTACGCACCTCCTTCGCCTCAGGCAGGTTTTGACTTGTCTGACCAAAGCTGGCCTGCAGCTTAACCTGAAAAAATGCCGCTTCGCTGCACGCGAGCTCGTCTCCTAGGCCACATCGTGTCGAAGCACGGCGTATTACCCGACCCAGCAAAACTTCGAGCAGTCGCAGAGTTTCCCAAGCCGACGACCATGAAGGAACTTCGCAGTTTTGTAGGCCTATGCTCATATTTCCGGCGCTTTGTTCGCAATTTTGCATCCATCATGTCACCATTAACCCAGCTTCTTCGCGGTGACGTGAACCTCTCCTCCTGGTCCCCTTCATGTGACGTTGCCTTCACTACTCTGCGCCGTCTGCTCACCTCGCCACCTATTCTTCGCCACTTCGACCCGACGGCTCCTACCGAAGTGCACACCGACGCCAGCGGCGTCGGGCTAGGTGCTGTCCTCGCGCAACGAAAACCCGGCTATTCAGAATACGTTGTAGCCTACGCTAGCCGCACTCTGACGAAAGCCGAAACTAATTACAGCGTGACAGAAAAAGAGTGTTTGGCTCTGGTGTGGGCGCTTGGAAAGTTCCGGCCGTACTTATACGGCCGCCCGTTCGATCTAGTAACTGATCACCACGCGCTTTGCTGGCTCTCCACGCTGAAAAGACCCTTCTGGCCGCCTTGCGCGATGGGCACTCCGAATCCAAGAGTACGACATTCGCGTCGTATACCGCTGTGGACGCAAACACTCTGACGCTGACGCCCTGTCCCGCTCACCTTTGCCACCAGATCCGACGTGCGGAAAACCGTGCCTCCAGTACTTGTCATCGTTAAATCTTGACTCAATTGCCACCGAACAACGTCGTGACCCGTGGATCGCATCTCTTCTCGAATATCTATCCGGTACGCCCAACCTTCCGGTATCTCGATCCCTCCGACGTCAAGCTTTCCATTTTGCCATCCGCGATCAACTTCTCCATCGACGCAAACTACTTCTCCTGATGGCCGCCGGTGGCTACTGGTCATTCCACGGACTTTGCGATCGCAGGTATGCGCTTCTCTTCACGACGATCCACAATGTGGCCACGCCGGGGTGTTCAAAACATATGAACGCCTTCGCCATCGCTATTACTGGCGCGGCATGTACAATTTCGTACGCAAATTGTGCAGTGCTGTCCTGACTGCCAGCGACGCAAATCAACACCGCTACGTGCTACTGGCGAATTGCAGCCACTTCCGTGCCCTGCCAAGCCTTTTGATCGCGTTGGCGTTGACCTCTACGGCCCCCCTTCCATTGACATCAGATGGCAATCGGTGGATTATAGTGGCGGTCGACCATCTAACACGCTACGCCGAAACAGCCGCTTTACCGAGCGCTACCGCTCAGGATGTCGCCTCTTTCATTTTACGTCAATTTATCCTTCGACATGGCGCACCTCGAGAGCTCCTTAGTGACAGAGGCCGCGCTTTTCTCTCCGAGGTCGTCGAAGCTCTGCTTTCGGAATGCCACGTCATTCATCGGAAAACGACGGCATACCACCCGCAGACTAATGGGCTAACGGAACGGTTTAACCGCACGCTGGGTGATATGCTCTCAATGTACGTGGCATCTAATCATAGCAACTGGGACCGTGTTCTCCCATACGTGACATTTGCATACAATACTGCAATACAAACAACCACAGGATTTTCACCTTTCTTTCTTCTTTATGGACGTGACCCTTCCCATACAATTGATACTCTGCTTCCCTACCGTCCTGATGCTTCCGAATGTCCACCTATCTCCGATGCTGCTCGTCAAGCCGAAGAGTGCCGCCCAGCTCGCCCGTGCGTTCACCTCGGACGATCAGCAACGCCAGAAAGAAAACCGTTGCAACCTCTCTTCCGGATCCCAACTATGCCCCAGGGTCTCTCGTGTGGCTTGCCATCCCATACCAAACTCCGGGACTCTCATCAAAACTTGTCCCCCGGTACGAGGGGCCTTACACCGTTTTAGAGAAAACCTCTCCGGTTAATTACTTAATTGAGCCAGTTTCCCGATCGGATGACCATGCGGCCGGCGTGCACGTGACATCGTCCATGTTTCCCGCCTAAAACCGTATCATGAGCCTCTCCCTGAAACTTCTTAGGGTCGCCAGGATGGCTCTTTTTTCAGCGGGGGGTGATATTGTGAAGAAGAAGATGTGCCTGCAGCAAGCAGCATCGCCAACGCCCGGCTCTCGCGGCTCGTGCTTCGGTTCGTTGCTGTGCCGATCGCTGGACGGTTCTTCACGCTGTCTCGTCGCTGCCTTTAACGGCTAATAAACCTCTTCACAATATATATATATATATATATACTTCCTGCTAGCGCACTTTTCTTCGTCTTCTCAAGAGTCATCCACGTCTGCGCTGTACAAAATATACACTGGGCCGCACGACCGTGTTTGCTGTGTATACACATTACATACTGATACATTCGTGCGGTGCTGGCTGGAGGGGGCAATGCATATCGGTCTGGTGGCCGCATTCTCGTAGAATGTGCGACGTCTCATTGCGAAAGCAGCGGCATGCTTTGAGACTATAAGCCGAACTGTACCGCATGGGTCACGCCAACTCCGCACGCCTGCCTGCATCGCTTCTGCGAAGGTGTATTAGAAGCGGGCCCCGCTCCGGGGGTTTATAGTGTCTATACATGCGCCTCTGCTATAACGCGCGGGCTAACCGAGAAAGGAGGCGACAGATCCAGCGAGGCAATGAAAAATGCATGCCTCGCTTCTTTCTCGGCCTGGGCTGCGATGAGGGGAGGTCTTTTCCTCCGGCGTTCGGCAAAGAGCCGGCGCCGGCCTTCGTTCGCGCGGGGAGGGCCTGCCTGAATCTAAGCGACGACAGGATCGCATTTCATGAGCACGCGCGCTTTCAGACTTTCCCGATAAAGAATCGAGCCTGCAACAGCTTGCGCGACTCCCCCTCCTCCCGTTCTGCTTTATAGCGACCACGAGGCATCGGTCGCCCAAAGGCACGTGTGCAGCTCGTTGAGGTGGCGGAGATCCATATTTTCACGTCTAACGTTACTTATACAGTGGGGTGGTCCCTTGCGATAAGTGGGGAAAAGAAAATGACTAAGCGCGTTCAAGCTCCTCCATACCTGCGGACACACACACACCACAAGCACCAACAGCGGCGTCACAGGAGAAAGAAATAAGAGAGCGAGGGACTCACAGTTGATGGGAGAGAAAGAGATCTTCTTCGCTGAACGAGACTATACGGGAAAAGAAGAGAAAGGAGAGGGACGCGCTAATGATTTTCCAGGAGGCACGGCCCACCCCTTTGGGCCCCAAATCTGTTTCCTCGGAGGGACTAATGTTTCAGCACCCCCGCCCCCTTTGCAGGAAGCTCGCGCTATGCAGCCGCTGCATGCGCGACTCAATAGCGTTCGCGAAGTTGCAGCTCTCCTCTGCTCCGGCTTAATGCGTGGACGGTCCCCGTCGAACAAGGAGAATCCGTTCATTGATAAAGTGTATATATGCGCCGCGAGCATGGCGCGAGGCACTGCATCCACTTGATTGCGCGGTTAGCGCATACCAGGCGTTATAAGCTTGATGGGGCGTGTCCACTTGCACTCGTTCACTTTCGAAATCTGTGTCGAGACAGACCGTTATCGCTGCGAGACACATGAAAACAAGAGAATAACCAAGGCGAAAAAAAAATAGGGCTAAGGAATTCTCAGTGCGAAGAGAAAGCGAGAGCCAATAAGCGCATTCCTTTCTTAATGTGAGTCCTCCTAATGAGTCGTTAACTGATCGACGACCGAGAGACGTAGCTGAAGGCAGTTCCTGTGCGCCTGTCAGCGCATTGCGAGCTAAATATTTGCCCTTCCATCGTTCACTCTCTCTTTCTATACGATCGCAGCGAAATGATGCGGGCGCGTTTATAGCACTCCGTATACCAAGCGTCCGTTCGCACATACACCGAAGCGAGTCGCTTGTTCTCGCGAGTGTAGGTATAAGCTTTTTTTTATATTTAGTCGCTACTAATGGCTCCGTCTTTTAAACCCCTGGGACACGTCTATTTTGGCTCGATCGTAAGCGTGCTGCTGAATACTAACACAATCGCGGGTTCGGGAACATTCGCTTTCGCGTAGTACACACACTCTCGCGTAATGGCGGAACGCGATAGGGCCCTAATTCGAGCGTTCCGTCAGCGGCAGGCGATCGGGCACACTCTTCGGCGTATTTTTAATCGTGCGATACACGAGAGAGGAGGGGAGGTGCAGGAAGCAGCGGAGGATACACGCGGCGCTTGCAGCCGGCGGCCAACAATAGCTCCCAAATAGGTCGAGATTGATGGCCCACGACGAGACGCACGCTTCTGAATGAATTTGCCCGCCGTCACGCCACGCCACCCCCCCCCCTTTTTTTTTTGCCAACACACATCGCCCGCTCGCTGGCGGTAACGAAATACGGGGCCGGCCGGTGGGCGGTTCGCGATGATTTACGATTAGCCACGATTCCACCAACGACCCACGGCCGACCACCGCGTGCTGCAGCTCTTTCGAGCGGCCGACACGGCACCTCATCGGAGCTTGTATAGAGGATACTAGACGGGTACAGAGGAAATACTCGATGGCTATGGAGAAGATACGCGGCGACTATATAGATGGATACCCGGTCTATGGCTGAGAAGTTACTCGGTGGTTATACTCGACGGCTATACGTAGATAAGATACTCTACATGTCCGTGGCTGTAGAGGAGATACTCGGTGGTTGTAGAGGATAATACTCGACGGCTATGAAGAAGATATGCAGTCTATGTCTGTAGAAGAGATACTCGACACTTATAGAGATGATACTTGGCCGTTACAGTGGAAATACTCAACGGATACAGAGGTGAAACCCGATGCGAGGACGCGAGAAGCACCTTTCTTGTGGGACGAAAACCAGTGCAGCGATGTCGGAAGCTTTACAACTGTCGTCTCGACGCTAAACGTGTCCTTCGAGAGAGTATGATTTTATCGCATTGACGAAAAAAGTGGAGTTAAGCCGTCAATGACAAGGGATGTTGCAGTGCTTCAGTGCGAGTAACTGAGAACAGAACGGTGTAGGCGATTTAATAACTCATACTAATGAATTTCATTCACTTGGCAGTGACGGTCAATGTCTCGCATCTTCTGTCGCTTTTCACAGCGGTAAATATGGTAACGGGGACTATATTACACCATAGCGCAATATAGCGAACGCTGGGCACGTACGGAAGCTTATGAACTTCAAACGTAGCTATAGTAAATTATTTTAACCTCGTAATATTCTCACTCTCGGTGGTGCGCTGCGCACGTTATCTTGTCTTCCTTCCGGATGCCTTGCTGTCGATAATAATAAAAAAATAGAAATTTCGGGCATGCGAATGCATGGCAGAGGACCGCATTTGAAGCTAACTTTTCACCGATGCTTTGTTCAAATGGTTAGATTGAGTTTTAGTTTCCGAATGGTAAGGTGCGTGACGTGCGCGAGAGGTGACGGGGCACCCTCGCGGTATTACGAGACCACAGATAGAGGGCCGGTCGGCGTGTATTAATGTCCTGTACCCACAGGTACTTGCGAACAAATCAGAGATAGGTGTGCTTAGCTTCACCCTTTCTATTATCAAGCAAGGACAATCTTTAAGCAGTCGTTATCTGCACTGATTACACAGAGAATCACACAGCTTTAATGGTCAATAAGAAAGAAGATTTGCTGGAATTAATGGACAC
Organism: Rhipicephalus annulatus; assembly: GCA_013436015.1. Classification (NCBI taxonomy): domain Eukaryota; kingdom Metazoa; phylum Arthropoda; class Arachnida; order Ixodida; family Ixodidae; genus Rhipicephalus; species Rhipicephalus annulatus. The sequence continues at coordinate 118,290 of WOVY01004861.1, read as the reverse complement.
TATCTGTAAAAAGAAAGATGGGTCTAACGTTTGGTAAAAAAAAAAGAGAAAACGCCAGGCCTGCATGGAAGGCGCAGCACAGTCACAGCGAAAGCTGGAAAAGCGACCTTTCAGAGAATTTTATTATGTGGGGTTTCACGTCCCAAAACCACCATATGATTATGAGAGAAGCCGTAGTGGAGGGCTCCGGAAATTTAGACCACCTGGGGTTCTTTAACGTGCACCCAAATGTGAGCACACGGGCCTACAGCATTTTCGCCTCCATCGAAAATGCAGCCGGCGCAGCCGGGATTCGATCCCGGGACCTGCGCGTCAGCAGCCGAGTACCTTAGCCACTAGACCAACACGGCGGGGCCTTTTAGAGAATTTTCAAAACACTCATTGGGTAAGTACTGAGAGCACATTTGCTTGATACCCACCCGCTAGAGCAGTGATGGCAAGAATAGCGTAGGCCACAACACCCGATAAGAATGGTGCAGCCGCATCCAGCGATCTACATTGTGGCAGGCCAAGGGAACAGAGCGGTGCTCCGCGCCTAACGTTCTCAAAGAACGATCGCTTGAATGTGCTTTGTTAGTAGGTTCGACAGTGCAACCCAGTCGAAGACAGGACGTGGTATCAACTTGATTGATTGATTGATATGTGGGGTTTAACGTCCCAAAACCACCATATGATTATGAGAGACGCCGTAGTGGAGGGCTTCGGAAATTTTGACCACCTGGGGTTCTTTAACGTGCGCCCAAATCTCAACACACGGGCCTACAACGTTTCCGCCTCCATCGGAAACGCAGCCGCCGCAGCCGGGAATCGAACCCGCGCCCTGCGGGTCAGCAGCCGAGTACCTTAGCCACTAGACCACCGCGGCGGGGCGTGGTATCAACTTAGATGCACTGAAATGGCCGAGTGCATGTCAGGAGCCAGAAGAAAAGTGTTCTATCTGCACCCGCCTGCAATATGCGCGATGGCGAAGACACCAGCAGCTCTTTAACCTGCGACTACACATCACCGTTCACGCGGCCCATTTGCGACTGTCGACAAATAAACGACCGATATTCACACTTACATGCACGACTCCTATAAATCCTTCGCCCCACGTTCACGTCTATTGACACAAGGCTCACACTGACACTGCCCTGTAAAATAATCTGATGTCCTCTTGCTGAGCACGTGAGTGGTTCAGAAGTTTGCGACAGAAAATCGAGCAGCGCGCGACTGAGTCAGAGTGGTCGTTTTGTGACTAACTTCATTCGTCGCACGTCCGGTTCTCGTCGCATGTATGAACGAGCCTTCCGACTTGCGCCTCATAACATCCTCCATCAAAACCTCCAGTGGGTTGTGCTATACTTAAGGAAGTATAGCTTTTAGAAAGTGCCTGAACGAGGTATGTCGCCGGAGCCAACGATTTGACAAGAAAACGTGACGTCGCGATGGCGCAGACTTTTTACAATGACCAATTGAAGTCTCCTTTCTTGAAATATTCCCTGCTGTGGAGCCCCTGTTGCAACGCCATTGAGTGCTTCAACTATTATTCCCTGTAATGTTAATATGTGGGCTTTTACGTCCCAAAATAACAATATGATTATGAGGGACGCCGTATGATGGAGGGCTCCCGAAATTGTGACCATCTGGTGCTCTAGCACGTGTCCTGACATCACACGAGCCTCTACCACTTCGCCTCCATCGAAATGCGACCATGGCGGACGGGATTGCATTTGCGACCTTCTGTGCATGGCCTCCGAGATTGCAAGCGCGCGGCAAACCCAACGCGCGCCCGCAATCTCGGAGGCCATGTTTTGGGGAAGCAGCGGAGCACTGTAGCCACCGTTCCACCGAGGCGGAATAATATTCTCAGTCCTAGAGAAAATTCAGAAGTCTTTCCTGCTGAAATTGTCATCTGATAAGAGGCAGATTGTACTGGGGTATTAGAAATAACTCTGACACCCTCCCCCCAACAATGCGTTTATTAGCTATTACCAAAATCTAAATACCAGTGCGTTCTTGCATATTGATACCATGCTTAACAGTGCTACTCTAAAGCGACAAAGCTTCTGCGAGTAGCTGTCCAGTTTCCCTGCCCACAGAAAGGCGGGGGAGGGGGGGAGAGAGGACAAAGCCTGTCTTTTATTGTATTGATCAACTCTTAGGACTAGTAGTGTGCGGGTAACCTTCAGTGTTGCGTTTAGTATTTCCATAACTAGCGAGTCGAAGTTCGCATGACACGTACCGCGTAAGATGCACATATGCGGCGTAAGCGAGAAACCCACCAAGCGAGGCGAGTCGTGCGACAACGGTTCAACCTCACTGCAAACCACTAATCGCGAGTATATTCCTCTCCTCCTCTTTCTAATCATTTTTACGAACAACCCTACCCCTTTAAGTGAATGATGCTCTTTTTTAGCTACGCGGGAACCACCCTGGCGTCAGCTAATTCGCAATCTAGAGTCCGTTCGGATCACTGAGCGGCTGTAGTGCAGACGGAGGACTTTTAGATTTATTCAATCGACATTCGCTAGGGAAGTGGGCTACACACTTTCTATTTCTGGGACATACTCGTGGCGGCAAAACACTGTTCGATCACTCACACACGAGCGCACCGGCTATCCCCACTCCCGCCTCTCCTTCCTCTCTCTCTCTCTTCAAACGCGCGTGAACGGTGTCTTGTTTCGTGTTCTTGTAACGATCACCGTACGGGTGTCCGCATTATATACTACGTGTTCCAAGCCCAAGAGTTGAGAGAGGATGAGGCGGCGAAGAGAAATCAACGACTCTGGAGACCGACATGGGTGTTCGTTTCACGGTTGAACGACCAGACGAAAGAGCCGGGCTAAGATGGAAGGAGAGGGCAGCCAAAGAGCGATTATCCCCTCAGATCGAGCCGTCTTTGCTGCTGCTTTTGCCGTCGACACTTGAGCCGCCTAGTTTCGCCTGTTTTGTTGCTCACTCGTTCCCCCGACTTTCTTCCAGGCCAGGGCATCGGCGAAGCTACCGGGGCGCTTCTGCTGCAGTGCGGGCGTGCTCCGTGATCTAGCACGGTGGCGCGATGCAACGACATTTCGTTTGCATGGGGAATGCAGACGCACTAACTCACAGGGTTACTGTGAAACTCACTAGCTGAGTTGGAGCTGATCACACTGGAAGCCATGCAGGCACGGCGCTTGTGGTAGTTCATGCTGGAGTGAAGCGATGGGCGGCCGAACACGGTTTGCGGGAAGGAATAACCAGTAGTTCAGTAATACAAGAACAATGTTCTGATATTAGAGGAGCACATAAAAGAACAGTGTTCTTATATGTGCTCCTATAATATCAGAACATTGTTCTTGTAGTAGATCGTACTTGTATTATGTATATAGACGCACATATAAGAACAGTGTTCTTATATGTGCTCCTATAATATCAGAACATTGTTCTTGTAGTACATTGTACTTGTATTATGTTGACGCACATATAAGAACAGTGGTCTTATATGTGCGTCGACACCGGAAGTGCTCACAGGCGCGCGTAAATACGCTACAAAAGTGTGGACGGTAAAGCACCATCCGTTGTCGTTCACAATGGTAGGCATTGGACGCGTAACTCGGAGGTTCTGGGTTCGTATTCCACCGACAAAAAGGGTGATTTTTCGTCCACTTTAACTCATTTCAATTTAAGTGAGGATCATCACAATGCAGTACCAATGCCTGCCACTTGAGAACAGCAGTAACGAACTGCAGCACTGCACTAATCGACGCCATGACACTGCGCGGATCTCCTTATGTTGCCAACATATCAGTGCTGCCAGGGCCAACCTCAACAGCTCAAGGTCATGTGACATGACAAAAACGTCACGTACACGTATAACATCATCGGTGTAACGGCATGCCACTGTCGTCCCTATATCTCTCGCAGTATAGCGACGCCGACAAAATGGGACCGCGAAGCAGTACGGACGTATGTATGGCATGGCACCTCCCCCCCCCCCCCCCGACGAACCACTGACACTGCCAAAGTAGTAATGAACTCGCAACAACGCAAGTCTTCGTGCAAGCAACCACTTCCGGTGGCGGCGCACACCGTATACAGTACACGACACTGTTCGCAAGGCAAAGACAGCGGCAACGCAGAGTTGCAGTACGTGTGTCTGGAAGAGTGACAGGGCCCCGTCATACAATACAACTCTGCGTGGCAGGATGTACGCCCTGTGACACTCCCTCCGACTGTTCCCGTCGTGTCATGTTTGCGCGTTTCTATTCGTACATTGATTCGTGCTTGTTTCCCACACTTGCGCTGTTATATTACCGTACGGAATACTAAAATGCTCATTCACGTAGTTTATCATTTCCATCCGCCATGGCATAGCCTGGACGCTGTGCTGTTAAACGCGACGACGAGGGTGTGATTGTCAGTAAGGAAAGCCGGATTTTTATTGGACCGTAATACAGAAAAGACCTTGCATACAGGGTTACGTTAGCTCGACTTGAAAAGGAGCCGGAACTCAAACCAAGCGTAGTCAAAGTAGTCATAACACATAAATTTAGCACCATATTTGTAGCAAAATAGAACAAAAGCATAGAACAATAGAATGAATATAGTTAATATTGTACGAGAGATATTATCTCGAATAAGAGAAAACGCAGAACAAGAAGCACAACATTTTTACCTGTTGCTCACCCTTAAAGATATAAGTTATATTCACTGTATTTTCAAGAACAACTGCTGTTTCAGTCATACTATTATCCGGAACTCATGAAGATCCAATACCCCATTTAGACAGTGTTGTATGGGATTTGTTCTGTAACGCCTGTTGTACATTTGTTGAATATTAAATATCACGTAAGAGAGAAAGAAAAAAACTTGGACCATCTCCTCCAAGGGAACTCTGATGGGATGCGAAGCAGCAGGGTTGAGCACAGGTTGCGTCGCGGGTTGAACGGCGCTAACGCGTGCGCTGCGGTGATCACTGGAAAATTCGTTTGAAGTGATGGCTGGCGTATGTCTTGTAGGTGACGCGTACAGACATGTTTCAACGCGTACGTTAGCCGCGCGTCAGGTTTATTGCGCGTGAACCGACGAGTCGGTGGTGGAGCGAGCGCACGGCAGGCGAAGGAAAGAGTGACGTCAGCGTGCGCTGCGAGGGGAGCGTGACGTCAACGCGCAGCAGCGACATGACCTACTTGGCACCGCGCCAACACCTGCAGCGCGTTCGTACGGAGGGACACCATCAAACTGGCTAATCAAAGAGCTGCTTCGCATCTAAAAATAGACACGTGGCTTTGTGGTAGAACACCTGCTTGCCACGCAAATGACGTGGATTCAATCCTCACTCGGTACCGGCAATTTTTTTAATTACTTTGTTTACATCTTTCTCAATTTTACGGTCACGGACAAGATGATGAGTTTTCGCTCACATCCAACGACGCCCGCACCGCCACCGGAATTTCCGCGAAATGGAAATTCACCGTAAAAATGGCTGAAACAGAATATCACCGTAAAATGGCTGCGAAATGTACTAATTGACTGAGTTCAGAGTAGTCATGCCGCCAACCGAAAATTTTCGTTGCCACAGAGGGTTGTAAAGTAGCCAATTAGGCACAATGTTGCCGCCAACCCCACCTGCATTCAGACTTGAGTGCAAGGAGCCTCAGGTTAACATATATATATATAATCCAGAGCCACATGCTGCAGTGCCAGCCTCATAATGATGCAATAGTTTTGGCGTGTACTGCCCCAATTCTGGTTATCATAACAATAGGAAAAGAAACACAATCGAGCATACGTATGTAAACAGAGACAATGCACTACTTCCTGTGTGTATTCAGACAACAACATAATAATTTCTGGGTTTTAGAACCCAGAAGCACGATATGATTGTGAAGGACGTCCTGGTGGAGGGCTCGGAAAATTTTGACCATTCGGTGTTCTTTAACACGAGCCTAAATCTAAATAAACATGCCCCTAATGTTTCGACCCCATCGACAAATGGCTGCCGCGAGCGGTATTCAAACCTACGACCTTCGTTTCAGCAGTCAGGCACCATACCCGCTAGACCACCGTGGAGGGTCTCTCTATGTTCAGATGGATCACGATTACGGGAAGACGTAATACGAAGCTGGATCCATGTGCACGCACGCCTCAGCCCAGAAACCACTTTTGCGAATGCATGCATGAGAATGACCTGCTCAGAAGAATTAATGCTAGCGTCACGACGTGCTTGATGTTGATTTATGTTCTGAAATTCAGTCACGTCATTAGTAGAACTAGGTCTTGGCCTCAGCGCGTTTGACATATTTGATATTAAAAGCTAGCGCGAAAGAACGATACGTTCACGTGGAACGGCATGCGAATCACGCAATTCTTCAGGCTACTGAGCCTACTTCTTACACCGTAGCTGCAGTGTTCTCAATACGCATTGTTGGAAGTTCATAACGCCTTGCTTTCACTGAACGTGTTCACCATTTCTTTTTTTTATATAATGTACCACTGCACTTCGCTTTTGGCAATCAAATCCATGAAGAAGTATCGGACACCACTGACTATAGGTGGACCAATTCCTACATATCTGAGCGTCAAGCCTGAAAGCGCAAAAACTACGTGTCAACGCAGTGTGTAGCAGACAGAAACAGCGCGTATATTGTTGCGACCGGGGTTTCCAGACACCGGGGGTCCGGATGAAGTTGTCGAGGCAGGAGGAAGAGAGACTTGAAGAGGGTTTATTTACAATATATACATTGCGAACTCCCTACACGGTGAGCCCTCAAACGTGGCAGGCCTCTACATGACTCCTAACATAGCGCTCCATGGTGCTTGGTTCTACATGGTTCTGCTCGGTTCTGCTCTGTTCTGCCTGGTTCTCTTCTCGAAAAAAAGCACACCGAATGAGCCGTGGGGGCTCATTATAAAGGGTCTGTCCTCCCCAGATCCCTAGATCGGGGACCGCGTACAGAGGGCACCGTCCAACCACGGATCACACATTACCCGCGAGGGTGACGAGCACGCACGGTCCACGTGAACGTTCAAAATTGAAGCGTGGTCACTGCACGGCCATGTGGCACGAACGTGGCTCCTCCTCGTCAAGGGGTGTCGCTGGGCGAGGGGTCTGAAGTTGATGACTGCATCCATCGAAGGGGCCGCCGTAAACAAGCTTCAAATGGTCGCCGAACGACTCGTTCAATTAGCGGGACGATTTCCGGCCGCCGCCGCCGCCGTCATCTTCCAAAGAAGAAGCTGCACTTGTGGTCTCCCGAACTGCTCACGGTGTCGTGGCGGCAAGACGCCGCACCCTCCGGCCAGGGGGGAACAATACATGGCGGACACAGGCCGCCAACCCGTTTGGCGACTAAAAAGGAACATCAAAAGGAACGCCGATCCATTGTCAGACCTGGCGCCGGTCCTAACAGTAGGCAGCCGGTCGTTCGGTTTGGTTTGAAGATTAAAGGAGCGCCGCTCCCTCTTCAGCTCCGGCGCCGGTCACAACAGCTCGTCCGCCGGCGGGAGAAGCGACCTGAGGGTGACCAGCTGCACAGGTTGCTCGAAGTGTCGCTGTGTAGTGCTGTCTTCCAGGCCACTGCTGATGACGCTCAGCCAAGGACTCTTTCCCTCCCGTTCCCTGTGGCTCCCCTCTGGGAAAAGCATTCATACACACCACCACAGGCACGGGAGAGCACCCTGCCCGCACTGAGACACGTCGAGTCCGACAAATTATCCAAAAGCAACCTTACGTAAGCAGTATTACCAAACACAAAGCAGCAATCGGGACGTTTCTCTGAGGTTTCACCAAAACTCCTACTCCCGATCCGATAATAATCTTCCCATCAAAACTGCTTTCAAGAAAACTAATGGTCAAGTGATGCGCTCACCGTGGCATACCCGAGTGCCTGCGTGAGTAATCCGCCGTAACCCACCAGGTATCATACTCATAAAATGAAGCATTTTACTTCACGCTATCTTTTAGTTCCCGAAATTTAGTGCCGCCAAAGCCAGTCGTCAATTCCTCTTGAGAAGACGAAAGCATAACTGCCGTGCTGCACCTGCATTAGGAACCTCTTTATTATACATCCGCAAACGCACATCACAGTGCGCCTGCCTGGAGGAGATACCACCTAACCGTTCCCTTGCTGTTGCCACTTTCACAAAGCATACCTATAAACTCACGAGCTAGCTTTTCTTACACACCGGACACATGCGAACAAAACATTAAATGAACAACAAAAAATTTTCGCATGAATCCTGAAAAATCTCGCAAGCAATAACTTTGCGTCTCTACGCTCAGTCATAATTAGTTCATAACGTTGCTCCTGCTCATTTACACGTATCTACCATGACGCAGGCTCCTATGCGTGTCGTTTATGCAATCGCACAACGCTTACCTTAGCTAAACGTACAACGCCCAAGAAATGAACAAAACCAAAAAATGTGTTACCTAAACACTATTTGGTAGACGAGATTCTTAAAAAACCCATTAAAATCCAAAACAACTTAAAACAGTCAAAAGCAAATTTCAAAACAAAATAAATCCACTAATGACCATCGTCAAAAGCTCACGGATGTCTACTCCTTTTTGGGACTAACGCGCGGTGTCGCGTCCTGTGGGTCTTTTAGGCGAACGGGAAATGGAACAATGGCAAAACCCATTCGCTTCGCCTCCGACCCCCGCAAAGCTCTGCGCTGACAACCTGCGTTTTTACTCTCGCTGAGTACCTCGCACTCCCGCAGTCCATCAAACATGCCGTCGATAGAGCGACGAAAGGGTCTGCCTTTCTACCCAACGTGCTTTTTTTTTTTTTCGTTTGTCCGGCGGCTCGGACGCATACAAACCAACTCCGGTGCCGATGACAAACGCCTAATTCTGTACGCTCTAATGCGTGTCACTATCCTTCCAATAGATCTATACAACGCATATAGGCTACCAAAATGATAGAGCGCTAACGAAAACAAAGTACAAACGAGTTATTTACAAAATCACAAAACAAACAAAATGTTCCCTTCAACAGTCCCGAGTCGACGTTTTCCGAGAGGCTAACAGCTGTTCGCAACAACTCTGAGTCGAACTCGCGGTGGTCGCGCCCGGAACGATTTTCTCGAGAAGCGGGGTCTACAACACGCGTCAATCGCCCTGCTACCGAACCCCGCGACGTTCCTCGAAGCCGACTTGCTGTCGCTTCCTGCCCCTCGAAAACCACCGACTCTTTTGCCCCGCACCCCGTCCAATGCACCGCGAGAACAACGGAAGGGTCTCTTGCCCCTCGACCACTTACGCACACAATGCGCTTCTCTTTTCTTTGTTCTCTGGCCGCTTGGACGCTTGCGATACGGCAACTTTCTTGAAATTTCGCTCCGCCATTTGAATACATTCCTCAAACGCGTCGCGATTTTTGCCTGCCTGTTTTTACGGCGCTTTCTCCGTTTGCACGTCTCTTGGTGCCGTCTACGGAGCCTTTCGCCCATCTCTGATGCTCACCAGCACCCACATGCTCATCTGATTTTTCGCGCGGACTGTCTGGATAATTGCCTAGCAATCTATCCTTCAAACACTGCCGCGTACGATGCGCTTTTCTTTTCCGGCGGTTCGGACGCATACGATACAGACCCGTCAGAGATGACAACGGCACTTTTCTCGCGATTTTACCACGCCGTTTGAAACCCTTACTCAAACGCGTTGTGCTCATCTCGAGCTTTGCCTTTTTGTTGCCCTTCGGACGCTTTCTCCCCTGTGCACGCTTCTTTGTGCGGACCTGGGAGCCTTTCGTCCTACTCTGACGTTCTTCATCACCGATATGCTCCTCCGCCATCTCGCGCGCCCAGTCCTGATGATTGCCTATCAGTTCATCGTTAGACCGCGGCCGCGTAGATTGCGCACTTCTGTTCCTTACTCTCCGGCCGCTCAGACGCATGCGATTTAAGCCAGTCAGAGAAGACAACGGGCCTTTTCTCGCAAATCCGCCACGCCGTTTGAAGGTCCTCGTCAAACGCGCCGCGCTGATCGCGAGCCTTGCCGCGCTTCTGTTTTTCGGACGCTTTCTCCGTTTGGCACATTCCTTGGTGCCAAACCTGGAGCCTTTCGTCCGCCTCTGACGCTCATCAACATGGTCTACAGGGCTGCAAGGTTCGATGGAACACTCTGTTAATCTTAACTTCGTTTCCACCACCACGGAACCCTCACACCCTGCTGTGACCCGCGAGCTCTTTTCCCTCAGAATGGGTTAAAACCTGTTCCATTCCCTTACAGGCACTAGCCTTCTCTTTGGCCTCAAACGGCACCGCCGCTATATCTACAGATATCAGACCCGCAGCACTCTCTTCGGCCCTAAACGGCACCGCTGCTGAAACGCACCGTTCGTGCGGTACATCTGCAAATTTCTGACCTGTAGCCCTCTCTTCGGCCTTAATCGGCACCGCCGCTACGTCGCACCGTTCGTGCACTTCATCTACAGATGTCTGACCTGTAGCCTTCGCTTCGGTCTTAAATGGCACCGCCGCTACATCGCACCGTTCGTGCGCTACATCTATGGATTGACCACTCTGCTGCAATGCCACCAATTCACAATTAAGCCTTTCTATCTCTTCATCTAATTCCTGCATCCTTTTTATATGTTCTTCATGCCTGCGCTCAGCTTCCAATTCCTCCTGGCGCCATCTTTCCTTTCTTTGCGCCCTTTGTACTTCCTCCTCCTGGTCCAATAAGTACATATTCCCGAAGTGCTCGATTTCCTCATTGTCACTATTGCTTTCGAGAATCACTTCGCGGAGTTTAGAAGCAGGCATATCATCATTAAAATCTAGCTCCAGATCCCAACACAGGTTCAGCAGGTCCTCTCTCGTCAATCTCGTAAGATCCATGGCGACTACTTTGCTTTGGCTCAGCTGTGACAAAACACAAACCCACCAGCGTTTCAATTCTGGGTCTAGAGAAATTGAAGCCTGGCAAATCTCACAGCGGAGACCACAAGCTTAAGCACCCAAGTAGCACTACGTGGCCAACATCCCTCTCTACTTTTTCTTGTTAATTTTTCACTCCTGCTTTTTACAACATCCTAAAATTTAACCCGCAACGTACCCTTAGAAATTTTGAAACATTACCACTTGTTCCTATTGAATCATCTAAGCTTTCCTGCTTTAGCGTACTTGCTCAGATAATCATCCAGTGCTGCCTTGTGCTGAGATAACAACCACAGTGGCCAGGCAGTTGTTGGTTATATCTATCTTTTAACGAATCTAGGCTAAAAGACTCGATATATCTCAAGCACAAAGCCAGGCACTCACCCCATTACGTGCGGTGGTGGTACGCTGCTTCGATCCCGCCGAGTTCCAGGGCTTTCGGCTGGCCTCCGGTACATGTCGCTCTCCGTCGCAGACTCGTATCCCACCGCTGCCAACCAGCTGTTGCGACCGGGGTTTCCAGACACCGGGGGTCCGGGATGAAGTTGTCGAGGCAGGAGGAAGAGAGACTTGAAGAGGGTTTATTTACAATATATACATTGCGAACTCCCTACACGGTGAGCCCTCAAACGTGGCAGGCCTCTACATGACTCCTAACATAGCGCTCCATGGTGCTTGGTTCTACATGGTTCTGCTCGGTTCTGCTCTGTTCTGCCTGGTTCTCTTCTCGAAAAAAGCACACCGAATGAGCCGTGGGGGCTCATTATAAAGGGTCTGTCCTCCCCAGATCCCTAGATCGGGGACCGCGTACAGAGGGCACCGTCCAACCACGGATCACACATTACCCGCGAGGGTGACGAGCACGCACGGTCCACGTGAACGTTCAAAAATTGAAGCGTGGTCACTGCACGGCCATGTGGCACGAACGTGGCTCCTCCTCGTCAAGGGGTGTCGCTGGGCGAGGGGTCTGAAGTTGATGACTGCATCCATCGAAAGGGCCGCCGTAAACAAGCTTCAAATGGTCGCCGAACGACTCGTTCAATTAGCGGGACGATTTCCGGCCGCCGCCGCCGCCGTCATCTTCCAAAGAAGAAGCTGCACTTGTGGTCTCCCGAACTGCTCACGGTGTCGTGGCGGCAAGACGCCGCACCCTCCGGCCAGGGGGGAACAATACATGGCGGACACAGGCCGCCAACCCGTTTGGCGACTAAAAAGGAACATCAAAAGGAACGCCGATCCATTGTCAGACCTGGCGCCGGTCCTAACAGTAGGCAGCCGGTCGTTCGGTTTGGTTTGAAGATTAAAGGAGCGCCGCTCCCTCTTCAGCTCCGGCGCCGGTCACAACAATATCTGTGCTTCATTCCGTGACCTCACCTGTCACAACAGTCTGGAGGTCATTGTGTACGACTGCTGGTATCGAATTGCGGCCGCAGCGCCACATTTTGGTGGAGTCAACAAGTTAGAGGCCTGCGTCTTTGTAGCTTTAGGAGCACTTCAGATACTCTCAGGTGGTCAAAATGTCCGGACCCCTCCACTACGGCATCCATCATTATCATTCCGGGTTTTCGGAACCTAAAACACAAACAACACTCATGATTACCTCATGCACGATCCTTGCGCGCTATTTTTACATTCAGATCGTACAATTTTCAATTACTATGCAAATTGCATCTTCAGTTCGAGAAACCAGATATTTTTCTAACAGTTCTTACTGCGTCTGATTGCGGTTTGCTTCCACGTAATCGCACAAGATGAACTTATGAGCAAGAAAACAACTACTATGACACACCAATACGACGATGTCAAATGCGCGTATACACCAAGAACGCAAGACAACGGCAATCGCTTCGAAAAAGGAACTCACATTGTAACTAATCTGCAAGGCAATGAATCTCGGTTTTTCCAGGTCAGCTTCAGCCACAGATATTGAAGACACGATGCGTTGCCTAATCAATGCCCATCGATGGAATGAATACCGCGCTGTAATTAGGTAGAGCTGCCTTCAGAGGTTGCCAACCATGCTGCGCGCCGGCGGTTGCACAGTCACTGTAACCATGCGTGCCAATCAAAGATAATGGTGCCGGGGCCAACCAGTTGGCATTACCGAGGCTAATCTGCACAAAGCAGATCATTATGAGCGTAAGCATCTGCATACATATCATGGTGCCCACCAACTGAGCAAGCCCGACTTGATATGTGGGGTTTTAACGTCCCAAAAGCCCCATATCAGTATGAGAGACGCCGTAGTGGAGGGCTCCGGAAATTTCGACCACATGGGGTTCTTTAACGTGCACCCATATCTGAGCACATGGGCCTGCAACGTGTCCGCCTCCATCGGAAATACAGCCGCCGCAGCCGGGATTCGATACCGCGACCGTTGCTTAACGCACAAGCCGTTTTTCTTTCGATCAATGCGAATTGATAGGCCAATATTTGGACAGAATTACACGCAAACTTCGGAAAGCTCTAAAATTTAAAAAAAATCAACATTGCTCAGTTCCCCACGTCTCACTTACACAGAAATAAGTCTCTCTTTTCGGGTGCTCAGGTTTGTAGTGTAATAACTGGTATAGTCTGGGCCTGTTGCTTTGTTGATTCTTTCACGTCACTTGTGTATTCCTATTTATTTCCTGTCAAGCGATAATAAACTCAGTTGCTATTCGGCACTCTGTCAGTTTGCTTTCAGTTTGTTTCAGTTCCTTGTCCCTCTTTTATTATATGATGTTTAGGAGACGATGACACTTTCGTATAGCACCAGCTATACTCCTTTTCACGGATATTATGATATGGGAAAAGCACAGCAGCAAAAAAAAAACATAAATACCAGCTAGGCAGAGTTCATATAAATTCATTCACAACATAACATAAAGAAAAACACTGACAGTCCGCTCACATAACACTAATGTTCAGGCAAAATGCCGTTACACGACAACCATTCACGTTTTAAAAGAATATGATACACAAAGTCTGGCCACAGAGCAGCAATTAAATTCAGAATGTGCCATCGTAGGGACGCAAAGTGAGTTAGCACATCAAGTGACACAAAAGCCCTACAAAGTCAGGTCAAATCATACCTATAAAGTCAGCATAAACGAAGAGATTTTCACTCTCCTAGGGAGTTTTCGACTATCTGTACAGTGTGCATTTTTATAAGACACTTGTTAGCGATAGACCTAGGACTATTTGGAGATCGAAGGGCCTATAGTGCAGTTCTATAAATATAAATTGCTGTCCTTCATTCTGATATCGCGGCCATTCTAATAAATTCAGCTGTACATCGTCGTACATGTGTCCACACGCGCATTCTAGACTTTATATTCGTGAACTTTGTGTAAAAAGAAGTTTGTTCCCAGCCTGAGGCGATGCACCTGCGTTTCAAAGACACTGCTTACTTTAAACGCGAAAATAATTCTGAATTCACGAATACGATCACTGCAAAGGAGGACTGAATATTTTGAATTTACATAGAACCCTGTCACACTGCAACCACAAGCCGACATCTGCCAAAGTATGTGTTGTATGTAATTCGCTTTTTGTAGTGGGTATATTCCCAATGTATTATTTTTCCTACGTGTTTGTCCAGCTTCTCCATCCAGTGCAACAACACGAGGGACACTGTAGTGGCAAGGTATCCGCTAAAATATCACTGTGTGCTTTTGCTCGCTTGATTTCATAACTTTTTCCTATGGTTCATCAACTAAAGCTCAATTTATCTGATTGATACCACTATTTATTGACAATAACGCTGCCTGTGAATCACACAGTATGACCCATATATTTGTTCGTGTGAATGAATAAATGATACTTAACGAAGCCAATATTTCAAATAACTTTGCCGCAGTTGCCCCGCTGAGGTGCTCTAGTGACTAAGGTACTCAGCTGCTGACCCGCTGGTCGCGGGATCGAACTCGTGTGACCATTCTCGAGGTGCACACCACGCCGTCAGGCGAAACGCACGAATGGGAAGGCCGGTGGACCGATCACGTGCGCCGCTAAAAAGCTCCTTGCCATCCGTCTTTTGCGTCGACGGTGATGGGCCAGACGCGCCGAAAACACCCCGGCTGCGGTGGCGTGCTAAGTACGATGTCGGAAGCGGGAGAGCAACGCCTTAGTTCGCACAACCTCCGCTGCCACCGGGCAAGGCGCCACCGACGACAACACCGCCTGGCGCTCGCTCCTGCCGCTCTCTCGCATGCCGCCGCCGCCGCCGACTCGATCGCTGACTTCGGCGCGCGCGCGCACCAACACGCACGCATCCAACACGCGTGTTCGCCTGCTCCTCCGCAGAGTGGTGGGCAAGGATAGAGTAGCGTGGCGTAAGGTGGTTGCGGCGAGTGCCGGTGGTCTCCTGGAGGAGGCGTGCGCTCTCCCGGCGTGCTTCGTCTCTCAAGTCGGGCATCTCTGCGCGACACATTTGCTCCCGGTGCTCCTTTCTTTTTTACCCAATGCCGGAAATAAGCGCGCAAAGCGGGCCCACCGGCCGTCGCCGCCGCTCCACGTGAGCTCGGATTCGAAAGGGGCGCGACGATGTTCGCACGGGCAGCTACGCTGTCGCAGCGACTGCAGAAGCGCCGGCGTACCGGGCGCTTGACGCCTGATTGTGCGTGAAGACAAGCCGACATACCCGTCTCTCGAGGCCATCTTTTTTGAAAAGTGTTCCAAGTGTTTGTGACGATTCGTTGGACGATGGTGCACCACCGACTCGAGTTGGTCCTCTGTTGGTGCGCGCTGGTGGCAGCCGTCGGATACGGACACCTGCTCGTCGACAGGAGCGCCAAGCAGCGGGTGCAGGCGCTGCTGGCCCACTCTGGGAACCCCATCAGTGCGCTCAGGACTTCGGCGCCGGTATCTCCGGTGAGGGCCCCTCGGGTCATTTTTTTTTAAGTTTTTTTCTCTCCCCTCACCATATCTTTCTCGACGCTACCAAGTCAGCGGCCTAGCGGAGATGCCACAAGCGATATTAAGCGCGCGCGGCAGCCTTCAACCAGGCGTGATAAGGGCGAATCTGACGTTGAGGTATGCAGTAAACAAAGGCTGCATTTGACCGTGTGACCGTGATCGCTACCCCCGTTTCGCGAATCACGTTTCCGTGCTCCGATCTATTCGCCGCGACTGTTTCTTTTTATTTATTATTTTTTTCGTGGGTATACTCTCGCAAGGCAAAGCTTGATGTGATCCACGCTCACAGCGACATGTTTACTTAATTCTGTATAACCTTTCGAAAATTCACTACGCTCTCTTTCGTCATATTTTTTTTTACTTTCAGTATTTGTGAATCAGAGCACAAGGAAAATTATTTCCCCGTATACTTACGCAAGCACCGGCTTAATTGTAGTTCAAGTTCTATCTGTATACGTATTTTCCAGCGCGCGCAGTATAAACGCGCGTGGTTACTGCGCGCAGTAAACTAGCCGCCACTCGTATTTCCAACAACCTCATGAAAACACAGTTTAATTGATCCATCATTACTTCTCGCTGGAATCAACACGGATGCCACTAAAGGAGCAGGGAGCGATATCATGCAGCTTCCATAATGAAATCGACCGTCTTCCGCACGTATCCACCGGAAAATGCGCGCGCCTGACACATCACGATCCTAGAGTCCAGTCAAGCAATCGCTTTGAGCAACTGTTAAAGACAAAAGCGCGCCCCGTAACGGTTCAGTCGAACCGGTGCCTTCCGACACCAACATGATTGCTATCTTTCCATTTTGTGCATGTTTGCTGTGCAGTGACCACATTTAGAGAAAAAGAACTTTGCACGGCTGTGTCACGTGCCCCGCTGACTGTTCTCTTTTTTTTAATTTTAACTGCAATTACAAATAAAGAACATCCCGAAATGCTATCACGCAGCGCGTAACAGTCCAAGTTTCAATTAAATGTGTTACCGGACAAAGATATTTGTCGTCGTGTGCCGCGACGCTTGATAATGTTTTGAGATCGGGAATCAGTTGCCCTAATATAGCATGAAATAACTAACTATGCCACGGTGCTCTGCGCAAAAAAATAAATTATAATCCTTCGAGCACTGCTTTCTCTTTTTTAATCAATGCGCAGAAACTATGCTAGAGCGCCTAAAGCATAAACTTCACGTTATGTAGCGGGAAGTTTCCCGTCGCACGCCAATGTGACGCCCGTCTTTTCTTTTTTTTGTAATTGAAGTTTCCTTGCCAACATCGCCCGCTACAAAACTGCGCGGGGGACTAGCAATGATGGCATTACCTGAATACGCTGTCGCTGTAGTATAGCGTTGATTATACGAAATAACACTGCGTCTGATTTTAGATGGGGTACTTACGTCCTATCAAGATATATACAAAACAGCATATTACAGCCAACAGAATGTTTAAACTGTATTGTGCTGTTCCACGTGCTAGCACTTCAAAACACAGTTTCTTCCCCCACACGATTGAACACTGGACTTCGTTACCAGCCGAAGTTCATTTATGACCCATTTCTCAACTTTTAAACGCTGTTGCTGGTGTGTAGTTTGTATACGTGGTCCAATCTTGTTCCTACTTACATATTCCTATAGATGGTCCTATCTCTCACTCATCTCTGTGTTGTGGGCAATTATAAGACAGATCTTCATCACCTGTACATAACCATCATCACATGGTGTTCTTCATCAGCATCGCTTGTGAGGAAATCTCTTTTGAGTCTGTTCTGTGCCTCAGAAGTGACTGGTTTGGTCACGTATTCCAGGCTTAATAAAGGCGTGCAAAGCACTATACGCCGCCAGTGGTGGAGGTGCGGGGTATGTTTAACTACATGTACACCATATCCTGTCAAACACCTATAACGGCTGCGTTATTTATAAGTAATAATCATAAACACATTTTTTTCGGAGGGTAATCAGCGCACTCACAGGATTTAACTTTGGCGTCGCGAAGCTTCGGAATGTTACGTACGAACATCCACGCTTTGCGAAATCAGCAGCACAGTTCGGTACGCAGCTCGTTGACTACGACGATAGTTATAGCGCGAGAACAAAACGACGACACAGAGACAAGAAGGACACGAAATACACGAAAGACTACGCCAATGACGAGCGCGCAGGCAGCTATAGTGACTCTTCTCAATGTGCAATAGTTTCCTCCTCATTGCCCAGTACAAGGTAACCAACGCGTCTGCCCACACACTCCTGCGACTTCCTGCACTTCATTCCGCCTTTCTATCACGTATCGCAACTCCATTCAACACAACGCGGAACGTCGATAGTCTCGTATCTTGCTCAACAGAACGGCATGTATATAGGATATCCCCGTATACAGTTAGCATTCACGCCACATTTGACACCCTATTACGCAGTGCGCGCGTGCAGGTGTTGGCTACGAGCCTCGCAAGTATTATGGAATCCCTCAGATTCTTATCAGAACCACCTTCAGCGATGAACAACGTCTATACACCGTTTCACAGATCGGGTGTAGCGTTAAGGAGTGTAGCAGCCGAGACTTCTTGCAGTATAGATACGTTCGCACCAAGAAATAGTGAAATAGTGCTATCACTTTGTGTGCGTCTTTGTATGTTTGTTTGTGTTAGTTTTTAAGACAGAAATAAAGAAACCCCCTCATTTATACTGTTCGTAGTACCTTGTTCAGGATGGCTTACGTCTCTCTTTTTTTATTATTGTGGTCTCTGCGATTGGTTCCAATCGCAGAGGCCACATACAACGACGAAATGGAAGAGCCAGACGCACGAAATTTCACATATTGGTCACAGGAGCACTCGCATAGCTTCCGCAGCGTTGTACCTGATGTGGGAAACGCAGTGTGTATAACGGGTAAAACTTGCGAGACGTAGTCGGCGGCGTGAAGATGTGTACCGCTCTCTTGAGGTCGAGGCCGTGCCTTCGGAGCGAGCTTCGCTTCTCCCACGATGTTTTGCCAAGATTGTCGGGCTCCGCTTTTCGTCACGAGGGGTTGACGAGACTGTTTCTCTTTTCTCTCTCTTCTTTTTATCACTTTCTTGGCGTGTAAAGTTTCCTGCTCGCATCCTTGTCGCCTGCAGGCAGCAGCGCCCGCTTCGCAAGCTCCGCCGCGGGACCAACTGGTTCAAAGCGTCGCCGCCACAACTCTCGTCGCGCGGGTTTAACCGCGAAATCGGACGATGCGTTGGCGCGGCGCGAAAGCGGGAGCGCGACTCGGTGCAGTGATCCGCGTCGGCGACAAGATTACACCACCGCGTCGGGAGGAGGAAAAAAAAAGCATGCATCGGCCCGACTTCATTTGTGGCATTCGCCGTTACGCCCTTGTTTTGTGCGTACTACACGTGTACCATTCGTGACGAAGCACGTGTAATACGCGATCCCATCTTGCCGTCTTGTGGTTACACGGAAATGCGCACCGGTACATGCCAATGTTTACGTGATTACTGATATGCACGCACACTTATTCTTTTTTTTTTCATTTACGTATACCGCCTCTCCAGCTACAATCACCGGACGAGCAATAAGCGATTCCGTTCTGACGCGCGTTTCACCACGGGTGCGCGGCATACTAATAAACGGCTGCAACCCGAGATAAGGAAACGGTCCCAATAACAGAGGGGATGGGCCCCCCTGTCGGTATATAACTGACTACGCTTGCCGTGTTCCGAGTATAATCACAGGAGCGCCGTTTTGCGAGCAGAGTGTACATGTATTCTCGATCGATCACATTCGGAGACTTTCGGGTGAGTTTACACAGGAAGTGGGCGTGGTCACACAGAATGGAGCGACCCCAAATTATCATTATCTCGACGTGGCCAAATACACGCCTGCCCCCGGGGGATGGTACGTAGCTGCTCAATCGAGGCGCGTTCTGGGCGCTACCCCTCGGTATCTAGAAGCGAAAGTGTACCCTACCATGATCGATCAGGACAACCCTTTTTCCTTCCCCCCATCTTCTTCGCGAACCGCACATTCTCATTGCGTGTATGTGCAGCTCAAGTGAACGCTGGAACGTAACATGTGAAGTCTTGTGTGATTGGTTTCAAAGTGATGTCATACCGGTGCTTGGAAAATGTTTCGAAATTGATGACTGTATCTGCGGTCCTCTACAATTTTCTCGGATGTTACTGCACTCACTCGTTTTTAAGACAATGTCGCGGGACAGATCCATGACCACGTTGCGAGTTCGTCAACCTTTTTCACAAGGTTCTGACGAGGGAGAAAATGGGAGTTTTTATCGGGCAATGACTGGTTATCACTGCAGTCAAACTGCGCAGACATGCAGAATTTCAGGCCAACAGCGCTATTCGAGACAGCCACATATCAACAGGCTTTTATATCTTCCCCTACTGCATGTAACAGGAGTGGAATTTCGGTGCGCACATGCAATTCAGTTATGTGACCAAATGGTTCAACCTCTGGCTGAACCACAGGTCATGGGATCGAATCCCGGCCGCTGCGGCCGCACATTGGTTTGAAGGCGGAAACGCTCTCACGGCCCATGTATACTTAGGTTTATGTGCACGTTAAATAACCCGAGGTGGTCGAAATTTCCGGAGTCCTTCACTACGGCGTCTGTGATAATCATATGCATACCGTCTTTCTGGGATGCTAAACCCCAACAATCATTATGTTCGGTCTCTGCCCTTACACGCCTGCGTTCACAATCTGCGGGAAACACACATATCACACTTGTTTGAGACACTCGGGCCGGTCCGTGTGTTTTCGTGGTCCATACACCTCCGTCATACCAACCTGCTTTGTGGCGTCGTTCTCTGTGCAGTTCGCTGGTCCTCTCGGCCGCCTTGTCTGTCGCCCTCGCTTGTTTTCGTCCTTTTTTTGGTGCCAGCACGGACTTCGTCGAAAAGAAAAAAAAAAAACGAGTCGCGGCGCACCTTGACGCGTCGCCAAGCTAGCGTAACATCAAGACGCGACGGTCGCGCGCGGTTATTTCAAGAGGGAAGAAGGCGCCAGGCAAAGAACGCGTCCGTCGAACCGTGCGTAGCTCGTTCTGTCCGCAGAAGCCGCGATTGCCTACGCTGCCTTCTTTACGTATTGACCTTTATTTTGCGTTAGTTTTCTCTACAAGGCCACCCTGGCCGACTCTGAGGCGCCACTCCCGCGTTTTTCTGCACGATTACTTGCGCAGCAGTAGCGAACGAATACAGGGAAGGTTGCTTTTCGTGCATGTGTAGAGGCAGGCGAAGCGTGCTATGCAAAGTGGAACTGAGCATCTACACCGACGACTTGTAGACATGCACGCGTGGTGTGTTGATGCGTATATATACGGTACCATTCCGTTCACCGTCATATCGCTGCACATTTTAAAATAAACTATCAAAGTAGATTAATATTAAGGGTGAAAACACTTGCTGCCTCTTCGAGTGCGAAAATTGACCAGCGGTGCCTTCACGACTCGGCGAGAGGCCGGCGTCGAAGTCGATACGTCATCACGACGGCAACACACACACACACACACACACACACACACACACACACACACACACCACACACACACACACACACTATATATATATATATATATATATATATATATATATATATATATATATATATATATATATATATATATATATATGTGTGTGTGTGTGTGTGTGTGTGTGTGTGTGTGTGTGTGTGTGTGTGTGTGTGTGTGTGTGCGTGTGTGATTGATGACCAGATGATTGAAATTTCCGGAGCCCTCCACTGCAGCGTCTCTCACAATCATATCGTGGGTTCGGTACGTTAAACTCCGTGTATTATTACTAATTTGTATATGTACACGTACGTGAACACGCACATGCACAGATACAAAAAAAAAATGCTACACGTCGTTTTTGCGCTCATCCCTTATGTATAGTATAGTAGCGTCCAGAAGATAGGCCGAGTCGGCTGCTGACCCGCAGGTCGCGGGATCGAATCTCGGCTAGGGCGGCTGCATTTTCGGTGGAGGCGAAAATGCTGTAGGCCCGTGTGCTCAGATTTGGGTGCACGTTAAAGAACGCCAGGTGGTCGAAATTTCTGAAGCCCTCCACTACGGCGTCTCTCATAATCATATGGTGGTTCAGGGACGTCAAACCTCACATATCAATCGGAAAATAGGCCAAGATTTACAGTAATGCTTAAATATGTTTACAGGTGCGTGCAGAAGCGCCAACAGCGAGCGACGGTTTCACCTTATATGATGGCCACAGCATTGTACATTTCTTTGGCTTCCCAAAAATGACTGAATGGTATTTAGTGCAGCGTATCTTCTTTCTTTCTGATTGTTTTGCATTGAGCTTCGCGTTACCTGCAGAAGAGCCATGCTTTTTTCCCGATAGCGTTGCGGTGCATTAGCTATACTGATAAACATGCAGGTAAATTATACCGGGAAGTTCATACAACTTGTGAACTGAGAGAGCTAATAGAAATGGTTCAGAATGAGTTAGTTTGCAAAGGAACCGATGGTGACGTTTCGTCAAAGACGAGCAACATTTTGAAACTTATAGTTGGGTTAACAAACATCCCGCTCCCGGTGCTGTTGCTGCTCACGTTCCCTTGTCCTTCCCGCCTCGCTGGCATATAGGTCGGCAAACAAAACTGGAACTCACTCAGACTCATTCACGAAATACATCCTGCGCTTTGGACTCGTTCAGACTTGGACTCGTCAAAATTTTCCTGAACCGTGCTCACTCGGACTCAAAATCACGAATATTTTTCAACGGCGTTAACTCGGGCTCGAACTCACCGAAATATTACTCCCCCGGACTCGCTCAGACTCCCACCGAGCCGCGAGTGTTAGTGCGTCCGGTTGAGGGAAATTTTCGTGAATGTGAGTCCGACTGAGTCGACTTATGAGCGAGTTTGCCGGCCTATGCTCGCAGGATAACATTTACAGACAAAGGCTGCGAAACTACTTTTTAACTTACTTAAGTTTATGGTCTTGTAATATGTGTGTGAGAAAGCATTACGTCATAACAGTTTGGGACAAGGAATGATGAGCTCGATGGGTGGAGCCCCAAGTGCATGGCTCCACTTGCTACTGTCTCGCAAGCTCCGGGCCATCCAACTCTATCCGCGGTAATACATGTGGCCATCGTGAATGTTATAGACTTTGGCCCTAGACTCTATTCATTCATTAAGCGCCGCTTACATTATATGTACTTCCGCTTATTTTTCTATCTTCTTATTATGTAGTTTGTTGCTGTTTTTCTTGTGTTTGTGTTTTTGTTTTATATTATTACCAGGCTTGTGGAATGGCCGGCTGTACTGTAGCACACTGTCCTATGCTTTTCTCTGACATAAAAAAAAAGTTTATTGATGTTTTGGTATAGCCTCCAAAGTGAACTCGGCTTGTCGAAAGCTAGTCGCTCGCTTTTTCTACAGCGTATCGGCGAAATTAATGACGGCTGACGTGTCAGAGGCAGTACATTCGCTTTTTTTTTAAATTATGAAAGTGATCGTGCTGGGGAAGAGACGCGGTAAAGGGAATAATGAAAAGAAAAAAAAAGTCTATAGCAAAACTCATTTGGAAAGCTGTCAGCCACCGACCTACTTTCCGTTTGCCCGCTCAATTTACTTGACGTGACGACGGTGACAACGCGATGCTGTTGGTTCACGAACGGCGAATGCGCCGAAGGAAATATGCGCACCCACGTTTCATCTCAATCTCTCTCTCCGTTTTCTCCCATGCTGGCTTCTTTGTTCATTTTTTTACCTCGTTGCTGTGACCACGGCCTGCGTGGTGACGACTAACGCTGTACAAACAAGATACGCTTGAGAGCGTCACTTGGGAGAGAGAAAACGCGACACGCAACCTTGAAAACTAAGGCGAGATAAGAAAACGAAAAAAAGAAACAAGCGTGGCTGCCTGGAGGACGGAAAGGCGAAGGGGGGGAGGGGAGACGTCGAGGATGAGAGTACCCTCGTGGCTTCAACAAAAGCTGTTCAGAATGGTGGCGCCAGCTGTCAAAACGTTGAGCCCCACGTCATCGCGGCAGCGTCGCTCTTACGAGAATCCATGCGCTGCTTTCTCCCTTTCCTCGTATAGCATGCACGACTCCAGAGTTCTCCCGTTGTTGTGGCCGAGCTCACCACGGTAACGGACCACTGCCCGCGCCTCTTTCTGTTCAGCCTGAGCGCCCTTTGCGGTAGATCCGCGTCTAACCCCTCTCTCTCTCTTCAAACACGCACACAGCATCTTCACTGTTCCGTTCTTGTTAAGAATGGTAATACGTCTGGCACGAAGAATAGGCGTCCCTTCTCGGAGACTATCTTCTTTCGCCGCGTTCTGTGGGCCACCGGATCACCACTCACTCTCGTGCATCGGATAAACAACACACGATTGAACAAAGACGTGAGAGAGCCATTGGACGACAGGCTTCACTCTTTCTCTTTTCCTCCTCCCCTCTGACCGAGCTGTCTTACGTAAGGACACTTCCCCAGAAAGAAAGCGATGGACGTCTGAGAAGCGTCGTGGCTGCTGTTGAGGCTCGCCGTCCCATGCTCTCCCCAAGCACGCAACACCGCGCCTGTTATAAACACAACAAGCCAAGCCGCGTTCTTTCAAGCCACCCTGGGTCGCTGGACGCGCCTGACGTGGTATTTGTTTTTGCGCTACCGAAGCTTTCCCCCTCCGGAATTTATTATGTAAGGCGCGCGTGCGCGCCCGAAGAGCAACGACTCGCTGCCTCTGAGCCTCGCACCGCTGAAATGTCTCCTTCGACTTACCTGTACCATGTAGCGTCCGCGAATGTCGCAGATGTGCAGAAGTTCTGCTGCCGTCGCAGTGCACGTTGGAGTCGACACCTGGCAGGGTTTGTAAATTCCAAAGGT
The DNA here is from genome assembly GCA_013436015.1 of Rhipicephalus annulatus. NCBI lineage: Eukaryota > Metazoa > Arthropoda > Arachnida > Ixodida > Ixodidae > Rhipicephalus > Rhipicephalus annulatus. The sequence goes on along the minus strand of WOVY01004861.1, from coordinate 93,693 downwards.
GTCCCAAATAGGAGAGTCTTGAGGCTGAATGTAAAGAAATAGAAAAGCGCCAAAGGAGAATGCAAATCAACTATCAAATGCATTACGAGCAAGTTTCTGATAACAAACAGCTGTTCTCACCGGTAACATGTCAAGATTCTCGCACTAAAATATTATCAACGTGCATATGTTTCTCTTAGTCGTTGCAAGTGACGTTGAATATGTAGAAGTCGTTATCGCAGCTGGTTGCTTATCTCAAAAAATGGATACATAGAGAGCGGGGCTCTGTAAAGGGCCATGAGAGGGCGTACCAGGAGGAGATCAGTACAGAACAGTGAGTCCGAAGTAGTACTGTCACTTCATAGAGCAACCGATTCTTAAAACAATGAGCATGCGTGTTCATGACCGTCGCTTTTATTATCGAAGAAGAACGGAGGTGACGAAATGCGAAGGCCGTAAGCTGCTGCGTTTACGGGCACTCGAAGCGAGCCGCTCGGGTCCGAAGTCCAGCTCAACTAGCCCGACACGACTGCGTCTAGACCAATCACTTTCGAGGGACAGGTGTTGGAGGGGTCACATGCTCGCTTAGAATACCGTGACGTTTCCATGGCCGCCTCGTTCCGTGGCTCCGCTGTGACGCGCAAGTGGTCATTTTGAACGTCTCGGTGCCGGACGTCGTCACGGCTGTCCATGCTGGTGCGCGAAAGGATTGATACCGTAGCCTGACGTCACGATAGAGTCAATGTGAGCGGGTGTGTGAGGCAAAATATACTTAAATGTAAAGGAAAAAAATCCTATATGCATTTACAAAGTTTCACGCTTGTTCAGAGCCGTCTTTGTATATATACAGTAGATTTGTATGACAGAGTGAGACGATGCTCTTACAATGTGCCAATTGAAGATTATTAAATATTTGTTATTGATAATAGTTACTGAGCAATTAAAGCTCACCTTCTTAAGTCAGGCAACACAATATTCAACGCGGGTCTACACAACTGACCTCGAAGCTCGCACAGCTCCAATTCACTAAAATGTTTAGAAGCCTCTCCATGTCAATAAACATCTTGGCGAGTTAGTATACATATACACGGGTAAAATAGCTCGGCCTTCGCCTTCAATGCGGGCAATATACGAAAGCACATACACTGCATGGTGTGGCCAGTCTATCGTATAAGCGGTGAAAAGCGCTTTTCATTTGAAGACCGTCAGGCTTGTTTGTTGTTTGTAACGCTCTGCACGTGGTACCTCACTGACGCATGGTGGGCACTCCGCCAATAAGCAAAGGGAAGAATTATGACGCAAAGGACACTTATCCACTGCACTTTTAGTGTAGGCGTAGTGGGATATATTTTTTCCTTTAGGAATACTGCAGAGTCTCTTGACTCCGAGCAGGAATGGACACAGTGAATGAAATTACATCGAAAGAACACACCAACAAGTAATTATAGAACCGTAAGCAAGATGTATACGTAGCTTGAAACGGTTAACGTCCCGCGAACACATGTTCCTTTCCTTGCGGTATACGGTTGGCGCGCACGGGTTCCAATTACGTCATCGCGTTCTTCTCTTGAGGGCGAAACTCTGGCGTCCTACAAGTTTTCTTCCGTTGTATATTACGCATTAGTGTAAATATGTTTCAGCGAATATTGCCATCGTGTTTGCATGACCCCAATGACTAGACTTGAACCCGAGCCAATTCTGCCCGCCTTCATCAAGGATAACAACGTGAACGCACCAATAAACGATAAATATTCCTCCATGCAATAACGTCGTGATTCGTGACAGTTGCTGTTTCTCGAGTCTGAATATCGCGACACATGTGGACGAGCTGAACTGCGGTTGGCTTTAAAGACATTTTCTGTCGTCATTGTCAATATATGTAGCTTTCGTTTGTTTAGACCTCATCCTTCGCGCCATTTTTCTTTTCGGACATTACCGTATTTCGCCGCCCGAAGCATTATTGTGCTGGTCTAACAACACTCTCTTTCTTCGTGTCAACTAAGTTGATTTCTTCCACGACACACTGCTTGCCTATGACTATGAAACGATTCTGTTATAGTTGACCCCTGCGCCATCGCCCGGCGCCCATAATTGGTCCGCGTAAAAGCGCTCGACGGCCCTGCGAATCACGCACCTTCTCGTTGGGGCTGTGGTCTACGAGCGCGCGGCCATAAGTACCCGGTGGTCTCTTTCCCATAATATTTTTTTTATTTCAGTATGTACAGTTCAGGAATGAACCGCTATTTTGTTTGTGTGAACAATTTACGGGCAAACAAGCAGCTTCGCGAATCTGCGTTTGAACCAACACAACAATCCGAATAGCGTTTGCAGGAACTGTATCTGAACCATCAAACCGTATATGTCTGTACCCACAGTTATTGCAAAAAGAGGCGCGGCCATGTAGATGTGGCGTAGGACTGCGCGGTGGTTCAGGAACCCAGCCGGGGGGTGGGGGGTGGAGGAGTGGTTACGAACACACTAGCCAATAGGGTGCGTCTGTCGTTATAAAGTAGTGACTCCTAAGCCGTATTCACACGGCGAACGTGATCGCGGACAGATCAGTCACGTGACATTCGATGTAATTTGCACCTTTTCGCAGCCAGCATTCGCACGACACGGGAGAATTCACGCTACAAGCGAGGGTTCCGGCATTGGTTCCCGAGTATCCCAACAGCGATTCAGGCTTCCGTCGTTTCACGAATCGGTCCGCGCGGGCCGAAACGGGAACACGGGAACGGCTGTAGTATGGTGACGTACGGTACGCAATTTGCAGGCTCAAATCACGATTTGGTCCGTCGGTGATTAATTGATTGATTGATTGATATGTGGGATTTAACGTCCCAAAATCACCATATGATTATGAGAGACGCCGTAGTGGAGGACTCCAGAAATTTCGTCCGTCGCTGAATACAGCTTTAGGAGGCTGCACAGCTTGAGAGTTATGCGCCAGCATTACCCCCACTGAGTATCATTTGATACCAGTAAGTGACTGGTTTCCTGCCCGAATTCATCTGTCGATTTCCCTCTAAGCTGTTACTGAGTGCGTCGATAACGCGGTGGGCTAAACATATGTCAGCATTAAAAGAACAGACATCGCCAAGGCGAAAGGTCCAGGCTGTAATGAAATTTACTCCAAGTCTCCCCATCCGCGCTACGCATAACGATGCGGACGGCAACGCACTTAAAGGACGATACAGCAGGCGCCGAGTCTATAGACATGGCCAATACGTGTCGTCAATCAGGCCGTTGATTGATTGATTTGTGGGGTTTAACGTCCCAAAACCACCAAACGATTATGAGGGACGCCGTAGTGGAGGGCTCCGGAAATTTTGACCACCTGGGGTTCTTTAACGTGCACCCAAATCTAATCAGGCCGTTGGTTGTGTAGTTGATCAACACGCACCGAGCCCGAACGAATACATCATCACTGCACGGATTTAGCGAGACCAGCGCGTTCGCGGTACGAAGCAGGGGCGTCTCGCATTCGTTTGTACGTACTCCGCGTATACTGTGTACTTGCGCCACCTCCGAAGAGCCCACCCGGCGTCTCCCGCCCAACTTAGCCCGTCTGAGCGACGAGCCCGTCTATATAAACACGCGCCTGAACGATTGCGCGCTGGCGTTCGTGAAATAGAAAGTCTCGGTCGGCGCTCGCTGGCGGGGAGAGACCCCGTTGTAATTTATTTTGCCCCTTATCTCGGGAAGCCGAGCGCGTAATTCCATGCAGATCGCGGCCGTTACGTGAGCGGCGTTTGAATACACGCGGTGTCTTCTATAGCGAGGCGCCGTTCCAAGCGTATTGCGCGCGCGCGTACGCGAAGGGCTCGTTTAGTTGCAATGCGCCGAATGGTTCGTGCCGCACACTGGACAGAGACAGGATCGATATCTTTCAGCCCTCCGCAAGTTGCGGGACTGCGATACGCATTGAGCAGCGCTCGGCGAGAAAACTATGCACGTAGGTGGCAGCTGTCTGGTGATCGGTGCCAAGTTCAGAAACGCTCGCTTGAAACTCGCAAACTTCATTGAGGGAGGCAGACTAAACTGCCGATCAAGTATCCCCAACGGGCGGATGGATCAAGAAGCCCGCCACGGGTGGATGTTTACATTATGCAGGTTTGCTCCGGCTTTCGATACTTTGCGCTGTATTGCGGACGGCAGGGCGTATTGCAGTATGATTTTAAGCTGTGTCTGCTCGTAAGAGCATATTAGTCTATAGGATGCGAAGAATATTATCATCAAACGTGTATCGCTCGTTCTAACACGTCGCACACAGTCATTAGACATAAATAAAGCTGGCAGGGTCTCTCATACGCACTAGCTCGAGGCGATTTGAAGGCGAAAGTAATCCGGTGTGGCTATGTGACCGTGAACTTAATAGTCAAGTCCCACTTCCTCTCATTCAATGTCGTTAATTTATTAACTACTCACCTAATTTGCTTTAATTTCATCTCACAACCGCAATTCACTAGTTTCTCGTTTACTAATCACTAATCAACTGACTACTCACCTAATTTGTTGGAAATAGCAACATTGATTGGCGCAATAGCGCTTTCACTCGCTTCAACATAACTTACGATTGTCAAGTGATGACGTTACAATCTAACGAGATTTTTTTTTTGTTTCCCCCCTCTTACACCGACGTTTCGTTCAAGGCCACGTTCGCAAAATGCATATGAAACCGGACTCGTAGGCACCTTTTATAGTACATTTGACTGGCCATTTTTGAGCGTTCCAGAACGCTCTGGCGACGCGCGTCACGTTCGACTGGTCAATGTTGAGCGCTCCAACTACGTTCGACTTGCTCTTTCAGAGCACCGCGCGCCAGCTCAATGCCCTCTGAGGCGCCTTAACTTTGACGACGAAGCGCGACATAGTTTTGATCATGTGACACTATCATGCGCCTCGTCTGTTAGAAGACACGGTAAGGTCTTTCCTCTTCCCGCCTTCGATTGCTCTAAAGAGGGGCTGTACGTAGACGACGGAGACGTAGACACAAGAGCTGGCAACCACAATGTTGCACTCTGGGCGAGAGTTTGGCGGCACCGAGTCGAATGTGCCATTAGTTACCTCAGGGGTCCCTCAAAGGTTCAGTTCACGGTCTTACTCGCTTTTTCCGCTTAGATGAATGCGTTACCACTCTGCGTTTCTAAATGTTCAATGACTACGTTACATACAGTACCACGAAAGAAAAATTTGCATAAACTTTCCCTCCGGAATGGTCTGTGCTGGCGCTAGCAAAAATGGCGCAACAGGTGGCTTATGTAAGTTATTATGAAACGTGTGGTATGCTATGGCAAACCTTCACTGAACCATGAAGCGAGATTGTCGCCCTGAACTAAACCCACAATGGAGTCGATAACCGATACTTAAGGTTCGCTTTGTAGTTGGACTGTGCTTACTTTTAGACTTCGATTTATGTTAAAAAACTCGTGGTTGTCAAAACTGATCTGATGTATACTCCACTATATAGCATGATTCTTAATCATATCGCTGTTTTGAATGTCATGTAAAAAAAAACCATCCAGCTAATTAAGCATTTAATAACCGCCACCGCCCTTTCCGTTGTAAATTGCAGAAGAGTTGAATGCGACGCAACAGCCCTCCTCAGGCTTGAGCGGTTAGTCACAAAGAAGCGCCGTTATTTTAACACGTTTTGGAAAGTTGATTTCCATTCTTACCCAGATATCCCGGCATGCTATGCTCTTCTCGCAAGATATTTCCCAAGGCCAGTACGCTGCGTGTCTTCGTTGACAAGCTGCCTTTTAGAATGTTTTGGAGCCTGGCGTCATCGCAACTGAAGTCATTATCGTAAGTCAAGTCATCAGAATTGGCACTGTACATAGCCTAACGTCCTGCTTGCGCCGGCGTCAGTAAGTGCGTCATGCAAAAACTGACAATCATACGAAAATTAGATATCTATTGAGCTTCGCACTTGCTCAGAACAATTTCTGTACTCAGGATGTTCGAATGACGGAATAGACTCAGCTTCGAAAAAAAAAAATGGTGTCAGTAGATCTCCAATGACCAATCACACACTTCACTGTTGTGCGCAATTGTGCGCACTACTTTTTAAGGCGCGGATTATGATGGACTGCGTGTACGGTATGCGTAAAAGTAACATAGCATCATTCCAACGCACTCAATATACGCTCCAAGAAATAAAATGAAGCAACGCATTCTTCCGTGCGAATTGGGGGCAAACAGTCGTAATTCGCATATAATTAAATACTTCGTTGTGCTGCAGTCAACCACGCCGTTGTATTTGGGCGTAAGAATGAAATTGTAGGTTTCGAATGTGTGCGCAACTATTTTTTCGGTTTCACTCAATCGGAGGAAGAGTAGTAATACTTTTGACGCTGCTTCTGGAATGCGGTACTTCGAACGACCCGTAGTACCTTCACCGAAGTGATCAGGTACGGTCTGTCTTGCACACCACACCGAAACCAAGACATACTGACTATGCACGAGCTTCATGCCATCTAATCAGTAATGTACATTGATCTAATCTGGCCACAAGGTGACGCAACTATAGCAAGTCGCGTACACAAACGTAGCCACCACCACTGCAGGGCACAGCGAGAGCAGTTGCGCAAAAAATTTTTATATGCAGCTATGGCCGCCGCAAAGAGGGTCCCCACAAACTTTCAAGCGCGTCGTGTTCCCGGGAAGCTTGAAGTTTCGCGGAAATCAGAAAAAGAGTTTACTACTGCCGAATCGTATTCGAGACACGGGGCTTCAGGCATAGAGTTTCGTAATATACACCAGAAAGAACTTTGGCACTAGTGCCTATGGGAGCTGCAACGCACGGCGCTTCAGCGAGCATGGGAATGATGGGTAGTACACACATTTGTCTAATCTTTGTACTTCTGGCTGTTTTTGGCTCCGTGTGTGTTCGCGTGGCTTGGATATGTTTTCTCACGAAACAAAAAATCAGCAAACGTCCAGTGGTTGCGCTTCACCACCGTATTCTTTTAGACTTACTTTTCCGAATTGGGTCACGAAGTTCAGAAGGGTTGAATCTTTCAAAACAAAACCGAAACAGCAATAAACGAAGCCGCGAGTAGGATTCGCCGCCCGCAAGGACGAAGACTAGGCAAATGTGTGTACTACCCATCATTCCCATAATTGCTGAACGATCGCAGCGACAGAGTACCCTCTAGATAATTTTAGGAAACTCTATGGTGGCTTCAGGTCAACGACTGCGTACGCTCCCGTTAACAAACCCAGGTGGAACCGTTGCCGGCTGACCCCTGCCTGCTGTGACACCGCCATCACCTTTGGATGCGCGAATTAACGGAGGAAGAACGGTCGCGCAATTATGCGCTTCTAGGCACGAAAAAAAAAAACGAAAGTCAGTGCCACCGAGCACCGTTAGAGCTTATCGCTCGATCAGAACGAGAGGACGACGCGGCCTCGGAACATTTCGCTTTCCGGGATGCGTTCGGACAGCCGGAATAAAAAAAAAATGGCAAAGCGAATTCCGAGCAACGTCGGGTCGCACTTCGGCCGCGAAGCAAAGGGAGCGAGATTCTGCCGAACCGGCTTGCGCTACACGCGCCTGCTGCGGCAGGCGTGTTTTCCCATGATTTATGGCACCATATACATAAAAAAAAATTATCTCCACTGTATATAGCGTTCCGAAGGGATGCTGTTCCTTAACGCACGCACATATAAGCTTAACTCTAGGCTCACGCTATGACGCAACGAGCATACGTACTTACGCGCCCTGCAGCGCAGCAAGCAGACCCAAGGCAAGGGCCATAAAGAGTATAACGACGATCAACAGGTGTCGTCTTTCTATGGTCTCCGAGCCGCCCTCAAGAGGTGTAATAGTGCCGGTAGTATAGGAAAAGAGCGGCTTGTCCTCCTCCCCTCGATCCTTGTACTGGCTCACGCTGTGCGGACACCGCAACGACAGGTAGAGCATGCCCCTTTCTTGTGATCCTTCCAAAGAAGGCTCGCGTGCCTAACGTCTACGGGAACCAGTCGAAGGGTTGAAGGAAAGGGGGGGGGGGGGCAGGTCTGATTCGCACACCACCTTCTCGCGTCTTGTGAATGGCGGCACGCTCACAAACTGGCTCCCTCCGTGGCCTTAAATACAGGGTTCAGCCGGGATCGCGTCATCGGCGCTCTTTATACGCTGCCGCGTTATAGCATCCCTCGCATGCACAACCCCGTCTGGCGATTCTTCTTGCTTGTTTTTCCCGTGCGTCTTTGTGTGTTTTTTTGTTTTCGTCTGCTCCTTCGCGTCGCATCTTCTTCGCAGCTTCCAAGGCATCCCCCAGACGACGACCCGAGCGGAGATGAGAGCCAGCCGCTATAGCTAGCGGCAATGCTCTCCTTGCTCAGCCAGCATTGCAGCGACTACCTTCCGATCACCCCCCCCCCCCCCTCCCAGCACGAACGTCAGCGAGATCAAAGAGCTGGCGGTGTTCGCCGTGTCTACCCCCCATCCGCAGTTCAGTTCCTGGTACGCGCGACAAAAATATATACATACATTTGCCAGACCAGGTTATTCTTTTTTTTTTCTTCTTCGTCTTATTGGTCGGTTTCTCGTCCCCGTCGCTCTGCGGCTTGTCTTGTCTTCGTTCCGAAACGGTGCGGTAATTGGACACCGCCTTGGGGACAACACCTTCACCTTTATCCGATTTGACGTAATTGGTGTCGTGTTTCCGCGTAGTAAGCGCCGCAGTTATGTGATACTTCGTCTAGTAAGCTTCATGGTGCTTGATTACTCGGTAATAAGCTATTTCTTAACTAACCCGGCTGCCCCATCAGTCCGTACAAAAGCGAGTGTACACACGCACACACACGTTGGTGACCCCGGAAATTGAGGCGTGTCTCGGGCCTAAAATTGTCTCATAGTGAGTTCGCCGATACAAGACGAGCCAACTTCCTACGCTACGTAGCCACCGGCGCAATGACCACGGCTGTCGACACGAGAACGCTTCTCCGCTGCCCCGGCGAACGTTTTAATCGTGCCGCTGGTGTAACCGGATTACTTATCGATATGCGAAAAAAAAAAAGAAATCATAAACAACACTGTGATTAGGCGCGGCGTGCGGTCTATCGGAGCTGAGAGGCTTCTCTCCATGTCTATTTAGTTTAGCATGTGTAGGAAGCAAAACTTTTTTTTTACCCTTTGTGAAAGGACCAATCGCCAAAGATATGCTACCCGCGTGCTCCAATAAACGAGTCCTCACAGATCGAGTCTTACCAGCCTTCCAAACAAGTTAAAGGTGTACTAGAACCAATTTCGGGCCTTGGGTTTACAGTGCCTTACAAGTATCCTGCGTTTGAAGGGGGCTCTGAGCACGTACGCCGATCAGTAAACGCTGATAAGATATTTAATTTTCGATATTAAAGCCAATCTTTCCATGGTGAGTTCACCGACATGGACATCGGGCTAGAGTACCCATTATGGTGACTTCACGCAGCAGTTTGGTTAGTTGTGATGACGTCAAGTACCTTAACTTCCAACATGAGAGCTCGCGCGTCACGAAAACGTTTCAAATGGCCACTCGGGCGTCGCCAACGGAGCTACGGTACTATATACTGCTACGGTGCTGAGCAACCGTGGAAGCGTCACATCTTGTGCGAGCATGTGTCGAGAATCTCATACAGGGTTGTGACGTCAGCGCACAGTAGGAAGCGACACTAGTCATTATTACCATTCCGTAACTACTGTTTCAGGGCGCACTCACGCTTAGCAGCACATTTTCTAGGGTCTTGAGGGCTTGGCGTTTAACGCAAAAACAACTTAAGGTTTTCGTGTCAGTACCCGTTTGATATCATGATTTGATTGATTGATTTGTGTGGTTTAACGTCCCAAAAAGCACCGTACGATTCTGAGAGATTCCGTAGTGGAGGGCTCCGGAAATTTCGACCACCTGGGGTTCTTTAACGTGTGCACCCAAATCTGAGCACACGGGCCTACAACATTTTCGCCTCCACCGGAAACGCAGTCGCCGCCACCGGGATTCGATCCAGCAACCTGCGGGTCAGTAGCCGAGTACCTTAGCCACTAGACCACCGCGGCGGGGCCCCCTTTGATATCAACGCAGCGAAGTATAGAATAAAAAAAATGCATACATACGGGTTCGATTCACACCCCGTTTTTTATGTGAGCCTTGATTTTCAACTTTTTAAACTTTACACGACCTATTTATGCTTTCTTTCGCAGAATTCTGAAGGTCACACAGTCGGTGCTAGCAACTTGGGTGAAAAAAAAAAACGACTCTCAGTATTCTGTACATCAACCCAACTCGTCAAAGCTAGGACAGGTACCTTTCGGCTAAGTCTGCTATGTATAGTCACAGCACCTACATCCTGCAGGGCTACGAGCTACAGAACGCCAATCGCTCAGTAGTTGTGAGTACGGAAATAACCTCGTCTGCAGCTTTCTCCGCACAGCTTCCTATAGCTTTTAGTCTTATTATGTTTCCGTGCCTCTGACGAAACTTCACCGACAGACTGGGCGAATACGGTGACGCAAGATGTCAAGTTGCACTTGCCCCACTGCTGCCGGAGCGGATAACTTTTTCTCCATCCACGAAACGGAATCCTTGGCGTATTCTAAAAATGTCGGCGGCCACTGTCGGCTGGGTTGGGCATTACTGCATGCTGATTTCATATATTTTAATGAGCACAGACAATGACGCCAAGTAAAGCATAGAAAATGTTATTACTATATAGTGATTGTTATGTATATGCTAAGAAAGAAAAAGCGAACCTGCGACCTTCAAATAGCGCGTCCGATATGCTCCAACATAGCTACAGCGGTGGTCATTATGGGGTATATATAGCTAACGCTATATTGAATATATTTTAACAATTTGCAGCCCACTCAGGGTCACAGTAGAAGTTGGAGTGATCCAAATCAAAATACAAATCGCGCAGTATCCAAGAAACAGAGAAAAAAAGCATAAGCATGAAAGAATCTCTTAAGATGGTGATCATGTGCGATTAAGATGCGGGCACAAACTTGTGAAGCGTCAGCGAAGGCATAGAGTGGTGCTGCATAAAGAGAACTGTGTTGTCTCCCAGAATAAGAAGCTACATTCGAATATGCTTGTTCGCACGAGCGTGTGTATTATGTTTAGTTTAGGATGACGATTCCCCGTTGAACGTCGTGGTGGTGGTTGTGGTTAGAAGAGGAGAAAGGCACCTAATTTCTGCTGCCCGGTCGGGAGCACGGCGCAGTGTCTGCCTATTAGTTCAAGTTGACGATTCCCCGTTGAACGTCAGAACGTATCCTTTTGTATTTGGCAGAAATAAATAGCTGGCTATGCAGCTTCAGTGTCTAACGGTTCGTTATAGATACGGAGAGAGACAGAGAACGTTACGTTCAGCAAGCCGTGGATGGCTGGAAATTGCCATCGTAACGGTAAAAGATAAACGAGCTTCCAGTTTGCAATTACAGCTCAGCGTGATTTGCATTTGAAGTGGCTGGCAACCCATCGCTTATACTTGGCTGCGTAACGACCCAGAAAACGTGATCCCGGAAGCGTTCCGATGTGTTCACCTGCGCACGCGAGTATTTGTTTACAATATGCTGCTTGCCCTAGCAAACTTCGGAAGAAAGAATAATCGCGAAACAACATGACGTCGGCAGCGGAATCGGCCAAAGCGCATTTGCAACATGTTTTTTTTCGAGCGTGACGGACAATCGAGGTACAGCCCTTTTGACCTTGAATGTATTGATGTACGAGTCCACTCCCAATGCTTTGTCAATAGCGACGGTGGCTGAACGCCGGCAAGCGGCTAACTTCAATTATAACATCGACGCATGCCGATGCACCCGCATTTTTGTTTATCGGACCGCGTACGCACAACTTGTTCTTTCCGTCATAATTGAGAGCTGGTCAAGTGGGTGCGCATATCCATCACGAACGATTTTGCTGTTTCCAGCCTCAAGCGCTTCCTCAGAGACCTTTATCACACGCGAGAAAGAAACAAAACAGAGACGACGATTGTTGAACGCAACGAACGTTCAATTATCAACACGCTAACTCTTTCTGCGCACCGTTCGCGCACTCAAAGCAGGTGTCAGTTGGACAGGACGTGTCTCGAATGTGAAGGGTAAAAAAATTAAGTTTCCCACGCAGGCAAGGTTTGTGCGTGGCTGGCCATAAGGTTGGTTCCCAGATACGACGGCAAATGGAAAAGTACTACGATTGACGACTGCCCACTTCGTCCTATACGGTGGAAACGGCATAAAAGAGAAGAAAAACACAGGCGCTACTGGATTGACAAATAACTAGGAAGGCCACGCGGACGAAGGATGCTCGGGTAGGCACAACGCTTAAGACTATAGCGCGGAGGTCAACCGGCGATGCGCGCAATTTGGTGGGCGCGCGCTGGTCCCCTTGGAGAATATTGCTTCCTGCGTGTTCGTCAGGCTCAAAGGAGTAGTCGATCGAGGTGTATAGTACGCCTATACTCTGGCCCGCATGGGTAGATCGCGGATATTGCTGCGCTTTTTTTTTCTCTCTCTTTCGAAGAGCGGCTACTGCCGGGGGCAGAGGGTCTCTTATTTTTCTTCCATTCACGGAAATGGCCGTCCTGACTTCCGCCGCTGCTCGGGGCGTCGAGCTGCAGCCGACCACACACAAACACATGGCCCGAAATGAGGCGACGACGAGGTCTGAGGGTAGCGCCACCAACCGACCAGCTTTTCCGCTCTCCTCGACCACTCCCTATTAATTAACGACCAATTAGGCAACGCACGGCGGCCCGGTTTTTGACAGCCCCGTCTCCCAAGGAGGGAGGGGGGACTTGGCCCGTTCCGCACTGGGCGCTTCTTAGTTTTAAACGAATGGCCTCCTCCGAAACGAGCAGGCGACTTTGGAGCAGCTTGGTACGGTGCCTAAATAAATCACCGCCCCGCTCCGTCTTCGCCGCGCGTGGTCGAGCCAGATTTGGGCAGCGTGTGACTGAGTTGGGGGAGGTACACACACCGGACGAATGATCGCCGCCTTGCGGCGCTGTAATCGAGCGGGCGGCGGGCATCATTGGCATCATGCTCACTCGTCGGTGCATAAGAACTTCTTCGGCGAAGAGTGCTTTGTCTTTCGACGCTGCCGATGAATCGAGCAGTTTTGTGAGTGGTTGTTTGTAGAGAAAAGACGAGAAGGTGAACATTTCAACGGAAGCAAATCAGGATCAGAGGCAAGAAGAGAGTGAGCAGTCTGTGAACACAGTGGTGCCCATCATGGGTCGCCAGCATTTGGCTCGCCGGGTTCGCGAGGGTGGCATGACGTAGCGGAGGGGGCAATGAAAACTCATTAACTTCCTTTGCAGGGTCTGGCTGCGTGAAGAGTACGCTGATTACATTTCGTTTCTCTTAACAATTAATCTACACCCCGACCTGTCGGTATTCGCTCGCAAGCATTTCTAGGTCACCGTGCCGCTTGTATACCTTTCCTCGAAAACAGTTCTTTATGTTGCGCACCATTGTCTTTTGGCGGCATGCCTTCATCGCGGTGGTTTGGTGAATGCACCAATGTTGACCCGTACTTCGAGGTATCGATTCTCGGCCGCAGCGGCCACATTTCCGGTGGGAATGAAGTGCAAGAGGTCCGTATACCCAGACTTAGGTTCGTGTTAAATAACTCCGCGCGGTTGCAATTGCCGGAACCCTTCACTACGACGTCCATCGTAATCATATCGTGAAACTCCAGCAGTTATTATTGCGAATACCTCCGCGTAATGCTGAATGGTGAAGCGGGGTGGTGATAACATTCGGCGTAGTAATTGACGATTGAGCAAGCGGGAGAGCTTCAGTAGGGTCAGCTGACTCCTGCTCAGAATCACCCGGGAGGGCTTACTTGGTGCATCACGATTCGTGCGAGTAAGTTACACGATTGCTTTTGCGACTCGCAAAAAAAAAGTGTCCAGTGTTTGACCTTATGACAGAGAAACTTTTTGGAGTATATATGCATAATATTCAAGCTGCGAAGTCATTACTCTATTATTATTATTATTATTATTATTATTATTATTATTATTATTATTATTTGCACCCCGAAAGCGATAACACGAAGAAAACACGCTTTCGTAAGGTGCAGTGGCGGCAGTTTAGGCTTTAGCCGGCGCACGCGCGACTCGCATAAGAGTCCTTGATGGTACGTAGGTGACTCACGGCAAATGTGTCAGCACGTTAACGGCAAACGATGTCAGCACGAGAATGTAATGATCTCTGGCCAAGTTTAAGCTGCCGAGCAACAGCTACAAAGTGAAGTGGCTGCTGCAGAATCACGCCGCCTAATCGGTGTAGCCTGTCGTGGTAGCGCTATATCTATCTATATGCACTTGCACATTGCAGTAATTTTACGTACTGCGAAAAGCGCGCTCGAGATTTCGTCGGCCCATGTGTTGGTGATTTTGCAATGCTGAAAAAAAAGCAAACAAGGACAAAGAAGTGAAGATAGTGATTTGAAGAAAAATAAATAGCGGCGGTGCTCAATAGAAGAATGTCACACAATGAAGGGCCCGACGATGAAACTGACAAAAGCAAGTAAAGCCCTACTTTAACCGGATTCTTCGAGGTGGCGCCTTTCGCATCCACAAGGCAAATAAAACTCCCAAGCATTTCCCCAAGGGTGAACATAGTTAAGTGCGAATACACGGGGTGATGCTATGATTGGTATTTATTAATTCGCACTATTATATTTATTAATCACAATATGGTGCCTTCATGGTGTAATGGTTCCTGGGAATCGCAATTTGATCACAAGGGGGAGTTTACGTCAACTCACTGGCGAATGCCAACGGATTTTAACTTTACTCCCCCTCACGACCCGCTCTCGACGGGAGACTGAGAGAGAAGGCGGGCGCACGAGAGAGAGGGGTGCGCGCGCAGCTGCAGCGAGCGACGGGAGAGCGGAGGAGCGAGCGAAGGAAGAGGGGGTATAAGGCGCGTTACTGACACCGATATCAGCGTCGCGTCCGTGGCTTATTCGGTAGAGCGTCGCGCTGCGGCCCGGCAAGTCCTCTTTCTTTTAAAGATAGAGAGAAGACTGCGGACGCCGCCGACGGCGGTGGATGGTTTGGCGTCGCTTATAAAGTGTATTCACACTTAAAAAAAACAGCACCAAATGAAATTCGAACGTCGCCACGATGTCAGTTTTGCGTAAGAGCCGTATAACGCAATGTCTATCTAAGAGGTGCCCGTATTAAGTTTACTCGCCTACCCGATGACTGGACGCAGCAACGGCCAGCAACTGAGAAAAGCGCAGTTCCGGTGGTAAGTACAAGAGGGTCGTTGTCGCTCGCAGCGTGCGACGAGCGCCTTGAAATGCGATAACCTCGTCGCCAAAGGCGCGAAACATGGGCGCTCCAATGCCGACGGGCTTCATAAGGGACGCTCGTTAAGGCATGTCATACCGCGTTGAAAGAAACTCGTGCATGGCTACCAAGTATCGAGTTTGTGGCTGTGCTCACACGTTAGCTGACTCCTGCTCAGAATCACCCGTTCGCTGCGAGGCTGACCTTGCACCGAAGGAAGCCATGCCCAAAAAAGGAAGTGGCTCTGTCGCTTCTGTGCGCGCTGCATGCGATATGCGATGCGGCTTATCTTTCGCTGCGGCCAAGCAAGCATGCATGCGAGCGGTGCATGGCTTATTTTTCGTGCAATATGCTTGGAAGATAAGCAGCGCTCCCGAGAAGTTTCGATTACCAGGGCTGAGCGTGGGGTTAAGGCGTCGCCACCGAAGTTACACGAAACCGCCGAGGGGAGGGAAATCAAACCGGGCCTTCTCATTTTTTGCCCCTTTTCAGGCGAGGCGTTTGTATATAACACTCGCATAGCATGACCATCATGACGTGCGCCCACCACTCACACCGAAGTGGTCTAGTAGATGATGGTGATCGACTGCTGATCCGAAGGTTGGGGGTTCGAATCTCGACCCTGGCAGCCAAATATCCCACAGAGGCAGAAAGCTGTATTGCTGGCTTAGGTGCACGCTAAGGAATCGCAGGTGGCCAATGATACCGTGGCTTTGGAACGTGAAACCCTAACGATTAATTTAATACGAGCCTATCACAGAGCATTGGCAAATCCCGAAGGAAGAACTAAAGGGGGAGGGGGGTCATGACATTGCTTGTTCTCTTAGTTTATGACCATATTCTCCCCAAAAAACGACTTATCCAGGTCTTCCCTTAAAATGACCTTTTTTTCGTTTAGCAAAAAAATGGTTGCGAAGACAACAAAGACTGGCGTATCACGCTGCTTCCTCTGGAGACCGTGTGCCTGTCCTTTATAGCATTGTTCTCCCTAAAAGCACCCTGTCAAAGAATAGTCCACCCACTTCGGCTTTTTGTCATGAAAGTAGGACTAGGACAATACACATCGAACAACTCGGGGAATAGGAGTGAGTACACGCGACAACAGTCCCTAAAGAAGAAGCAAAGAAAGCTGTTCGGCGCACTGTCGTCTCTTTATCTATATGTCGGGACATACGACATCCACAAAGGACGCATGAAGCACACAAAACATCGCAATGAACGAAGGCGTCAGGCGGTGGTGCCCGAATTGGCCAGAGTGCCGGCTTTCCGGCATCGCACGCAGTGGGTCACGCGTTTAGTGAGTGTGTCCCGCGGACGGGAGAAGTTTCTCCGGCGGCGGGACGTCCGAGATGGGGGCGCGCATCGATCGCTGAGCGAAGTAGAGCCAGCCCGCCGCCAAAGCGGATGCTGCTGCTGCTGTCGGGCACTCCCGACAAGAGAGAAAGTTTTGCTTGCGCATCGATGCAGGGCTCGCCTTTCGTCGGCCGCGCGGAGTTCGCCGCTCTTGCTGACATAGGACGCTGTTTAATGCATGAGCGCGTGGTGAACTTCGTCTCGCGTCTGCACACTGACACATTTCTCACTGTCGTTGGCTCCTCGAAATAACGCACTACAACAGCTAGAGCATGTATGTTTACATGCACACATACACACACACACACACACACACACACACACAACATAATATATATATAACATACTACACTATATATATATATATATATATATATATATATATATATATATATATATATATATATATATATATATATGTGTGTGTGTGGTGTGTGTGTGTGCATGTAAACATACATGCTCTAGCTGTTAATCTCTTCATACGTACTCTAATATGGACCGAACACTAGCCATTGTAGGCTCACGGCCCAGCTAGTCTGTAATAATTCCTCATGTTTTGTCAATAAAATTGATATTGAATTGAAGACTACGCCCTATATAGACACGATCGGTGACTAGAGCGCGAAACCATCGCCAATTACGAATAATAGAAGCGAATAGGCCTTACCCTTCTACAGATCTAATCAATTTATTCGAGAAAGGAAGTGTCGCACGGGTATACAGAATATTTCAATGTGAGGTTCCCTGTACTTCGTCATAACGCCCTCCGGGCTGTCGTAACTGTGCACGGGCGGTGTATACACTCGGACCGAGTGCTTTCTATCTGTCGTCACAAGTCTTCGCGCTTTCGTATACGATTAGCGAGTAGACGAGTCAACACAACGTGCCTCCTATACGCACGTTGCGCTCGGCGCCGACGCGGCAACGTGAGTGCGCATGTTTTGACCGTGTCTGGTTTCCAAAGCACGCTGCCACCGGATAGGGCGCCGAGACGGATCCGTCGCGCGAGGAAGACAGGAGGCGCCGCCGGCGTATACTGCGCGCGCGATGAATAATCGCTTCTGTGCGTTCACTGACGCTCGGCCAAAAACGGCGCGAGACGAGAAGGTTCCGTTCGCGCGCGCTCGCGTTGTGTGAAGCGTATAGCCTTGATGCCAGATTGCGTTGCTTTTCTCCATCAATTACTGCCCTGTGATTCACTCGCGCCAGCATCCCGCGTTTGGTTATGCGGTAGTCAACATTGTTTCAGGTTCGGCTAGTTCGATGCACGGACGTCCAGAGGGGGTTGCAAGGCGCCTCCTTCTGGGATTTCAGATGTTTTCCTATGCTGTAGCAATAATGATTGGTGATTGATATGTGGGGTTTAACGTCTCAAAACCACTATATAATTATGAGAGACGCCGTAGTGGAGGGCTCCGGAAATTTAGACCACCTGGGGTTCTTTAACGTGCACCCAAATCTGAGCACACGGGCCTACAACAGTTCCGCCTCCATCGGAAATGCAGCCGCCGCAGCCGGGATTCGAACCCGCACCCTGCGGGTCAGCAGCCGAGTACCTTAGCCACTAGACCACCACGACGGGGCTGCTGTAGCAATAAGCTTTACGTTGCTCGATTAGCAGACACAGGTCCTGGCCTTCAGAAGTGGCATTCAATTTCGTACGTTACACGCTGTAGACTAATCTCACTTGATAGTTACGCCAAGTGACAATCTGCCAGTGGTAGGCCTTAAATATTCCGTACTGAAAAAAAAAAAACGAAGAAGCAAACAAGTCGGATAAGGAGGAGAATGGACCAAGCGCAAACATTAGGACGCATTTATGAGAGTCACCGTAAGTTCACCACATCAAAATTAATCTGGGCGCACCCGATCTCCACGCGCCTTAAGGCCTAGAAACCAACTATTCATTTGCGTGGGTTAAGCACCTGACTTTATCATCGTTATCCCGATCACGCACGACATAATCGATCATGCGTTTGTCTCGAGTACAGTAACGCAGAGACGTACGCCTGACCATTGGTCTGTCTAACCATATATATATATATATATATATATATATATATATATATATATATATATATATATATATATATATATATATATATATATATATATATATATATATATATATATATAGAGAGAGAGAGAGAGAGAGAGAGAGAGAGATGAAATAGATAGCTACCGTAACAAAAATTATAAACTTCGAGAATAGTGCAGTATAGGAAACAAAAATATAATTTATTCATTTAATCCTAACAGTTTGGGCTGGTGGACGAGCCTTCTTCGGCGGATCTATACAGTATATCAGCAGACTGTAATATAAGTAGGCTATATAGGTAAACTGTTAGGATTAAATAAATAAATTATTGTTTCCTATACTGCACTATTCTCGAAGTTTATATATATATATATATATATATATATATATAGATATATATATATATATATATATATATATATATATATATATATATATATATATATATATATATATATAGCTCGTTGTCAGTTATAAGGAGAGCAAATCGGACTCTAACAATATAGGCCGGCCTATCGTGACACTGTATACATAACCCGACTTCCGAGAAACGCCGCTGAATCCTGCCATCTAAAGCAAGTGTGATCGAAAGCGCGTGCATGTGCTGTAGCCGAGACAAATGTTCCTAAAAACATACTTGCTTGTACCAATCTAACTGTCCCTAACTCACACTTTCTTGCAGCGTTTACCATCAGGGATCGCTGTAGTGAAGATAGAGAATGTGCACCTGTTCCGTGCATCACGTTGAAGCAGCGCCCTTGTTCGGCGCTCTCTCAAAGGCGGTATGCGCATATATCATCTTCGCGCCTTCCGAATCCTTGTCTCTGATTCCATATAATGACTAGGGTCACACAAGTGCATCTATTAGGCCGCGCTATATAACCTAACCCAATATAACGACCTAATGGCTATGAAAATATATGGTAATTTCCGTGGGTGGGACTTCATCCCCCCCCCCCTTGATTTACGCTTGCCGAGACTGAAGCGAAATATATGGCGTCTACGAGGAAATAATCAACATTTTCCTCGAGATCGGTCTCGACGACTGAGTAGGTTTAACACGTTACCGCTGTCAATCGTCCATTCGCGTAGCGTTTGACATAAAGTTCGATAACCTCGATATTATGATCGCAATTATTTTTCAACGCCCACAGGCCATGCACACTTATTTATTTATTTTTCCTTGTAGCTATGTCGTAGAGCAAGGAGTTTCGCCTGGTATTATTTTAATAGCGCGAAGGCAGTACAGAGCCTCAATGTGCTTTCTCCTTGTTAACGCGAAACCGACTTATGTACTCGGGGACCATTGACTCGCACGCTATGAGAATGAATAATTCATGGTATTTGAGAAAGAGAAGCGGCACATTGATGTCGCAGCCGTTAGGTACAAGGTGTGCGCGCATAATCATTAGTGAATACGACTATGGCACTTTCCTTTTCAGTAAACAGAAACATAAGTTCAAGTCTGATGAGGCGATTGGCGAAGTGTGAGCTAGCGATCACTCCAAGCCGCAGATATCTGGGCGACGGAGAATCGAGTTGGTTCGTCACCTGCAGCTACGGCTGGACTCCAGAATGCACCTTAAACAGGACTGAGCACGGCGACAGCTAAAAAAAAAAAAACATTATGCGAATCAATTGTGCCGTAATCTAGAAGCGAGTATCACGAAGAAAAGTACACATTTCCGCAAGATTGTGTAGGATTCTCCATTTCGGACGACTATGGGCTAGATGCTGTATTCTAACATGTCTAGGTAGACTGTGTACGATAACGGCTAGGTCGGGAACACACCAAACGTCGATGTCGAAGCAGCATGCTTCCTGAATTATCAGACATTTACCAACGCTTACTATCAATCGGCTAACATTACCTACCACACGAACGACATTACCCAGAATTATATTATTATTCTATACAGTGCTTGTTCTAGTGCTACTAGTATGCGCGTAAGTACGGAAGACCGGTACGCCATCGTTGACCAATAAGAAATCATGAAAGGTAGTGCATTATCATAAGCCTTAAAGCATAAAAATTACGCGGGTTCAACTATCCAGGGGCCTTGCGAGTGTATGCATGCATGCATGCTGTGATGCACTGTATACAAGGTATACGTGTACCTTAGTGGGCGATGCATGGCGGGATGCGGCAGCGGCCAGCGCCGCCGTACAGGCGACTGCCGATCGCGATGCAGTGTCGTCGTCTCTGATGCCTCCACGTTCACTGCGGATGGAAAGGGGGGGGGGGGAGCGCGCAATCTTCCAGGGGGGAAACCCCGCTGCGCGCCATGACCCGTCCGTAAAACGAGGATCTTGAGAGGTCTGCTGAGGCCGTCGCGCATATGCCGAACGAGTGGCATGTCTGTGGCTATAGCTTTCAACGACACCTTCTTGAGAACCAGTATCGTGGCGCCGCCAGAGTCGGCGAGCTCTGCGTCATCGAAAGGCGCTTTTTAGATCGCGTAGCTGAAGAGCGTTACACTGTACAGCAACTGTAAGAATACGGGAAGAACAGAGCTAAGCGCATTCGTGAACACGTTCCTTTCTTCCTGTCCTTCAAGGGCTTTACGGTTACTGTGTCACACCATCAATGCTGAACGTCAACACTAGCTGATCGAGGCATACTGCAATCGCTAAAAGCTCTCCTTTCTCGAGGGGTCGAAATAGCTCGTTCACTTTCAGGACAAGCGCGTGCTGGCAATGGAGGATGTAGCCAACCACGCCTTGAGCACACGCAGAATCTGGCAGAGTGACCCTGTTTCGCTAAGCAGACGCTTCGCGCGTACAGCCTCAGCAAGGAATGCCGTGCGTACACTCCCTAGCCAACGCGAGCAAAGCACGCGAGGAATCGAGGACAATAATAGACAGCTCCTCATACACTTCGGTCCATGCTCCGTTTCATACATCAAATGCAATGCGGTGGAAGCTATAGTATGCAAGAAAAAGAGAGAGAGAGAGATAAATAGAGAGGAAAGGCAGGGAGGTTAACCAAGCTTGGCTCGGTTGGCTACCCTACACTTGGGGTGGGGGAAAGGGAAAATAATAGAACAGAAAGGGATATAAAAGAAGAGGAGTAAGAAAGAGAAGCATGAATTGTCAGTTCGAGACTACACAGCACGGCCTCGCACAGTTCTTTCACAAGCGGTCGTGAAGTCTGGTGGTCCTTAAAAAGTACAAGAGGGCTTTCGTGGCTTTGCGCGTATGGGAAGCCGTCGGCCAAGGTCCCAGGATCTTCTCTTCTGTAAGCGGCCGTGAATCCAGCTGACAGAGCTTGGCTTCCATAATACGTCGTTCGGTCTGGTATGCTGGGCAATGACATAGAATGTGCTCAAGGGTTTCCTCGCAGGCGCAGATGTTGCATTCCGAAGTGCTCGCCATTCCAAGGAGACGAGAGTACGAATTCGTAAATGCCACGCCCAACCTCATGCGACACAGTAAAGTTTCAGCGCCAAGAAGTTTGGTGGGCAATACGTGCAAGCTCGCGCCTGTCGTCCTATTGGAGACAGGGATTTCGAATGAATTCTGGATTAGGAGTAACCATCTGGAGCTGTTAAACGAACATCTAATTAAATCCACGTACACGGGCCTTGTAATACCCGTCCCCAACCACTTCGAAGCGCGGTCATGCATACTGGTCGGGAATCGAAGCGCATGCAAGCTACGCCACGGTGGTGTAGCGGTTACGGACTCTCAGCCGCTGTCCCGAAGATCGTGGCTTCCATGCAGCCCTGGCGGTGGCATTTCGATTGAGGCTAAATGGCAGAGGCCTGTGTACTGTCAGTGCGCGCTAAAGAACACCAGTGTGTTGAAATTTCTGGAGCACTACGGCTTCACTGATAATCTTAAGGTGCTTCTGAGCCGTTAAACCCAAATTCTTAATAATAATAAAATTATTATTATTTAACATGGCGGTTGAACATGACGGTAGAATCACTGCGCTTGCTATGGAAGACTAGACAGCAGCGTTTGATGGCAAGGGCGTCGAGAAGACTGGGTTTTCTTCATAGGAATACGGTCAGTAGCCACGGGCGTCACACACACAAAAAAATAAACTAGAGTTCTTGTCCACACCACACATTTGAGTTTGAGTTTATTCAACCACGTGACAAGTACACGAAAATACACTGTATACGAGGTTTGGTGCGAAGGGAAAAAAGCTGCATTTCACAGCTTGGCTGGCTCCTTCACCCAAAAAAAAAATCTAAACTACAAATTTACAAAAAATTACAAAAATTGAAATTAAAATAAAGAGATTGAATTACAAAAATTGAATTACAAAAATTGAAATTGAAAAACATTGAAATACGACAGGTGAAAATTCCTGCTTAAGTACGAAATTAACGATACGAGGTTTATTATTTATGAGGTATTCGAGTAACATTCCATAAAATTAGATTTTGGGTCCGCGGTTAATGGGGTATCGCAATAAACGTTAAGCGCTTCTGATGTGGTTTGAAATAATCTTTGTATCTAAACGTCAGCCGCTTCGGCCGAAAGCGTGGCTGGTGCGGCAACGAGTGAGTGTCGATTGAAATTCTCGAGCGAATAAGTCTTCTATCCATCCCCAATGCCTATACGTAAGTGTTTCAGCTCTTACCGCTGCCTCGCTTATTCGCAGCTGTCAGCGCGCCGAGGTCTTTACCTCCATAAGATGAACAAACTGGGCGGTGCGGTTACTTGTTAAGCCGTGCCTGAGTGTTTGTGCAGGGCTCGTTCTGACGAAGCGAGATCAGTGACCACATTGACCCGGCTGGCGTCCTTTGCGTGTCGTCTGCGTCGCGTGCCGTCCGCCGTTGGAAAAATTGGCAAATCGCTGGAACACACCAAAGCTGTTGTGACAGCTTTTAAGTAGCTCGTAGATGTGGATGTAGATCTTCGTGATACGTTGATTGTTGTATGTTTGAGCCTTACAAATGTGGCACATGCACACTCTGGGGGATTGGCCATTTTTCGAGGTTTTGTATTTAGTAGATAGTTTGAACAATTCAATAAATAAAAAAGAAAGCGCCGGGTAATATATCAAATACATGCTGTTTACATTGTGCGATTTGGCTAGTAGGTCAGATTGCCGAATTATTCTTATCGTAGCAATCTCGAGTATATTTGTTAGATTCTCACTTTTCTGTTTTTACATATTACTTGTCCAATATTTGTTGTAGTCACAATTGCCGGGTAGTACGTTTAGAAGCTTGAATGTAACTACAAACTGCATCAAAAAGATCTCTTTGGCAATGTCCCAAAACTGAGGCACTGAAACTCAGATATAATTTCTGCAGTCAAATTTAGGCCTATTGAAAGGGGAGTTACAAGCATTCTTCTTCTAAAATATGCAACGTGTCAAACGATAAAGTTCAATATTTTCTATTTCCGCGCAGAACTGGCAGATGGTCGATAACGTCAGGCCAGCTCTGTGTAAACAAATGTTCAAACGAGGAACATGGCGTCGAAATTTGGTGATCGTAACTTTTTTCTACTCGCCTAATCTTTGTTCTTGTTCTTCTTCCACGGTGGCTCACACCCATAGTGGGTGATTGGCAAGGAAATGAGTGGTTTATTTATTTATTTATTTATTTATTTATTTATTTATTTATTTATTTATTTATTTATTTATTTATTTATTTATTTATTTATTTATTACACTAGTTTCAACTCTGTAAAAAGACGCAAGAGTGAGATTATACAAGACAAAAAAACAAGAGATCACAACAGACAAGATACATCAGAAATAACAACAAAATAACAATCAAAACAGTTAAAACAATAAAAAATTAAGCTTTTGTTGCATAATGATTTTCAGCAAGAATAGTCACATAATCATTCAGTGGGAGTTATCCAATGCGGCCAGGTAAGGAATTCTATAATTATATTGTGCGGAAAAAGAAACTATACACATATGTATGTGCGCGTGCAAAAAAGGTAGCAATGTTACGGGTAAAGGAAGGCCTGTCAAATGTAAAAAAAAAGGCTGTTTGTGAAATGCGACATGAATCGTTAATTAAGTTGTGCAAGAAAAAAAAAAGAGTCAGGCCTGCGCGGAAGGCGCAGCACAGTCACAGCGAAAGCTAGAAGAGCGGCTTTTCAGAGCCTTTTCAAAACACTCATTGGGTAACTACTGCAAGCACACTTGCTTGATACCCACTAGGGCAATAGTAATGAACTTTTGGGTAGTAGGCCGGCATTCGCTATGCTGTTTTTCGTCATTTTTTTCTGAGAAGCGTGGTATCCGCTAAACACTTGCCGAGAATTTGGTGCCAATTGTTCATGCAGTGGCTGACGACGATGAGGAACTATGGCTGAAGTGCACGTGCACGGTTATGCGCCACAGTTAATATAGGGGAACAAGAACAAGCTATTGTAATGTGTTGGAGCATTGGACGGTCGACTCGTTACGCTGTTCGCATTGTGCGATGACTGGTTGTTCTTTCGCTGTTTTAAAACACTTTATAAGTCGTATTAACGTGATTGCTTTCCCGACATCAAGCCTGCCTAAAGCAAGTTTGCCAACAAGTCACAAGCACCAGCTCAGTGGTAGAATACTGGGCTGGCACCCAGTGAAGCCGGATTCGAGCTCCACTGTGTCTGCGGTGCAAAGTTTGCCAACAGGTCACAAGCACCCGCGTAGCTCAGTGGTAGAATACTGGGCTGGCATCCAGCAGACCCGGGTTCCGAGCCCACTGTGTCTTTGGTGCTAGGTTTTTTTTTTCTAATTTCGCGCGATGAGGTTACATACACCGGCGGCGGCGGCGGCGGACAACTGCGCGTGACCCGAGTTGTGATCTCGTAACAGCTTTCGCTGTATAATGATTTTACGTCACGACGTACCGAAAGGGGTTCTAGCTTTAGCTCATGTAATGCGAATGACGGTGAGAAGTAGCGATCGTACCTGCGAAAAATGAGACGGGCAACTTTTTTTGAACTGCTTCTAGCCTGATTACGTCGCATTGTCTAAAGTGACCACACCGTTGAGACATAATCGATGATAGGGCGAAAAAGAGACTTATACGCTAAATGTTTAATATCTTCTCGGGCATTCTGCATTGTTCGACGAAGGTATCCGTTATAGTTTAAGGCTTTAGAACATGTTAAGGCAATGTGAGTAAGCCACGAAAGATCATGAGTGAACGAGACACCAAGATATTTGTACTGCATAACTCCGTTCAAAGAGACACCATAGAAAGAGTATGTTGCAATCAATCAATCAATCAATCAATCAATCAATCAATCAATCAATGAAGCTTTATTTTCATAAATAGATATATGCAATTACAGGGATTATTTGGACCGATAGCCTAAAGTGGCTAGTGGACGGTCCAATACGATGTGCAACATAAAAAAGTGTACAGGTCAGCTCTGAGGTAACAACATAAAAAAAACAATCATGTGATACAGATAACACAGTAATACATTTTTTTCTTGCAGATATGCATACTTATTAGCTTGCAGCTAGTTTCTATACATAGGCACTTATTAAAAAATACAATGAAAATCGAATCAAACACACACATGCTTACATGTCTTGACTCCACAGAAAAAAATGATTTACATGCCATGCTGAAATTACGTGCCGTTTTAATCTCTAGGGGGGCCGTGTTCCATATTTTTGTTCCACTAAACTG
Source organism: Rhipicephalus annulatus (assembly GCA_013436015.1). NCBI lineage: Eukaryota > Metazoa > Arthropoda > Arachnida > Ixodida > Ixodidae > Rhipicephalus > Rhipicephalus annulatus. Next base: position 67,422 of record WOVY01004861.1, on the reverse strand, counting down.
TATCAGTCTTTCTCCGTAAACATTAAAACATTTGGGCAGATTGAAATTACCATTCGAAGCATGTCGCGTATTGCGTTTAGGAATTGAAAAAAGATCAGCAGGCAAAGGTGAATTTCTATTAATTATGTTATTTACTGAAACAGCAATTTTGTAGTCACGCAACATCGGAACCGAGAGAATGCGTTGTGATTGGAAAATATTACTTACTGATTCACCTTGGCTTATGATTTTCAGTGTACGCTTTTGAAGTCGTTCAAGAGTTTTTAGATAACTGTTGTACGTCACACCCCACGATTCCAGACAGTAACCTATGTGACAATGACACAATGAAAAGTAGAGTGTGCGGAGTATAGCTTGTGGAAAATATTGGCGAGCTTTTATTAGAGAATAGCAGCCATAGGCTAGCTTTGCGCACACACTTTGTACTTGCTCATGCCAGTGTAAGTGTTCATCAAAAGTGACGCCTAAATATTTAAAACAAGGAACTTGTTTAACCCGGCATTGCTTTTTTTGTAAATGACAAAACAACAGTGTTTTTGAAAATATTTTGATTTTCGCTTTTTCGCACCAAGCACAAAAAGAGGTAAAGGAATCATTTGAACGCTTTTCGTTACCTGCAGAAACGGTCTCATCATATAAAGCACAATCATCTGCGTAAAGGTGATTCTTCGATGATACATGTTCTGGAAGGTGTTTTATATAAATAACAAATAATAAAGGACCCAGGAAGGACCCTTGTGCGACCTTAAAGCCTACTTCTACCACTGATGACCTTGTGGAGCTTAGGTCGACAAGTTAAGAACGATTATAAAGAAAAGCAGCAATATAATAAACCAGACGTGAATTTTTGAGGATGATGTGTAGTTTGTGCAGAATATGAGAATGTATTCTCATATTCAAAGGCTTTTGAGAAGGCTTTGAGAAGGCTTTTGAGAAGGCTTTTGAGAAGTAAATAAAAAGTACACCGATTTGATGGCCCTGTTATAAATGACACGCAATGTCGTGAGTGGATTCAGTTAGTTGGTTTACAGTGCTGGAACCGCATCTGAAGCCATGCTGTGTAATAGTGAGCCTAAAAAAACTAAAGTAGTGTAGTGCAGCTACCGAATATTTGCTCATTTTTGTTTCATAACAAAGCAACTTCAAGCCACGCGAAACCAGTCGGAGTCGGAAGTACAAAAATTAGACAAATCCATTGCAATGCTTAGCCACTCCTATAGACACCAGCGCCAAGTTCCCTCTAGTGTACTTACAGAAAACCCTATGACTCTAAAATGCGACGAAACGCCAATTGGAATCGTCGTTTCATCGCATTATTATCGAACATTGTAGCACTCTTCACCTCACTCCAGATATCGCCAAGACGCGTTCTCGGCTGAACGGAGATTTTCAGCGGCAGCGTCGAGCTCTCATAAAACTGGGCATATAAAGCCCCCCCCCCCCCCTTCCCCGTTTCTTTTTCCCCGCATCTTTCAAAATTTTCCTTTGGCGCCAAGAGCGATTATCGGCGCGACAAAGAGCCTCCTTCCGAGCTCACACCCTCTCCTTCGATTGAACAGCTTCATCTTGCGAAACATATTTTTTGGTGCCACAAAAGTGATTATCGGTGGCTGTGTTCGAGACATGTCCTTGCAATTCAACTAAGCATCGTATTAAAAAACATCGCCTTGGCGCCACAAGAGTGGTCATCGCTGCGACACAGCGGCGACGGTGTCGTTAAATTCGGCCATGTATATGTATGCGGAAGACGACAAATGTCAATGTCGGTGTGACCTTGTTCGGGCTCAAAAAAAAAAAAAGGCACGTATATAAATGGAAATTGGCTTTTGCAACCGCGCCCCGGCTAGCGCTGCGTGTGGTCCGCGACAGCTTTGGCTAATTGGCGCTTTCCGACATAGCCGGCATGGTGCAAACGAAAAACGAACGGGTTCGCAAAGCCGTACTTCGTAGAGGGAGGGAGCGACGTCGACCACTGCGCGATTACCGATTAGTCTCTGACGCAGGAAAAACATCGCTAGCCATTTGATAAAGGGAACCCCGCGTCGTTAACACCTTAACCTTGCGCGAGTGCTCCTGACACCTTTTGCGGAAAGCCCTTAACATAGTTTCCGTTCGCACAGGTTAAACATTTTCATACCTCACTGCGCATTTTTTTTTTCGTTGCAGTCCAGTACTATTCCGTGCAGCGCAGTGAAGGCGCTTCATTCAATCGCTTAACGAGGTCGCACTGCACGCTACAGAACGGGATTATTCAATCTTCCCTAAAGTTCAGCCAGCACCCCCACCGGGCTTGATCAGAACTAAACAGTGAAGAAGTTCTGGTTATCTCTTCGCACGCACTCAGTGTACGGTGCTCACTGTGCTGCGCGGAGTTGGCGGCGAGTGAAGTTGCACGCCCTAAAGTGGATAGGACACCGCGACAAGTTAAACTGGGTGTGGCACATGGTCAAACTTCTGATAACGAGCGTCTACTCGTTCCTACGGAATGACCTCAACTGCGAGCACGTTTGAACTGGGCGTTGCTTAATTTTACTTAGCCGAAGCATTTTGTCTTCGTTTTTTTGCTACCCCGCCGCGGTGGTCTAGTGGCTTGGGTACTCGGCTGCTGAACCACAGGTCGCGGGATCGAATCCCGGATGAAGCGGCTGCATTTTCGATGGAGGCGAAAGTGCGGCATACACCTGTGTGCTCAGGTTTGGGTGCACGTTAAAGATCCCCAGGTGGTCGGAATATACTACGAAATATACTCCACTACGGCGTCTCTCAAATCATATTGTGGTGTTGGGACGCTAAACCATACATATCAATCAATCGTCGTTTATTGCTCTTACAATTTTGCGACACTGCACTGATATCCTTCATTCTACACGAAACATGGAGTGAAAGTTGGTGAATTGTAAGGTTGTATTACCACGTACCGTCAACTCGTGCATCCCCTTGCGCACAACTTTGTTACTTTCTTACATACTTTTTTTTATGACCGAGGGACCGATTTAGTGCGCACAAACGTTACAATGAATTGTTTTAACGTTGTGTTCGCGGTCTCAATGCCTGACCACATGTAGCCGTTGCAGCGCGTCAGCGAGGGGTTTTTTGAAGCGGCGCCACGCCCACTCGCTTTCGAGAGCGAGGGCGCGCAACTTCGCGTATAAGGTGCCTCGATGTGCCAGGCATCCTATATAAGTAGCCCCGCGTCCTCACTCTTCATAGCGAGCGCGGTGCCGCGTCAAAAAAGCAATGCGCTGAAGCGCTTCAACGGCTACATGTGGTCAAGCTTTCACGGGGGTAGCGATCGGCAGCGTTCAGGTCATTTGCTGATCCTTCGTTCTCCGTTATTGCCCATTTCGCCATGCAACTTTTGACTGTCGTTTTCATAATGAGAGTAATCATGCAAGCTCGCGGAATGTGTTTGAATGCAAATCGGCTGCATTCCGGCTAGGCGTAAACTTCTTTGAACACGAGATTGATCGAGTTGTCTTACTCGACAAAAGACCTCACGCGCCCGAAATGTGGGCGTCGGCGAGAGGGCTTCCAAAAGCGTGCTGGTGACAAAGAGGCGCTCCTTTTCATTCTTTTAGTCAGGGAAAGACTTCACGCAATGAAAGAGCTCTCTTATTCCCCATTTGTTTTGTTAAGTCCTTTTTTTTTGTCTGTCTCTTAAGGCTACAGTTTTCTGGTTTTGAGCGTCAGCTTTTAAGCTTACAGTTCTCCCATTTGAGGGCGGGCGGCGCTTCTATTGTAATGGTTAACCATGCATGCGTAGAGTCGTTAAGGCTACGCAGTTATGTGCAGTGATGTTCAAACGGGAACCGCTGTTTTGTCTGCAGCACACTGCTCAGATTATTGAAGGCTTAGTGTCATCGTGACATCACGGATCGTATAGACTTGTGACGTCACTGTGACGTCATCATGACGTCACTGTGACTTCACATGATTTGGCATCACATATGACGTCATCTCATGACATCGTCGCTTGGTTAAAGGAAAGCGGGGGCGATCATGATGGCAGGGCATAACCACGTAAATGCAGAAAGTTTTCCGAGGAGAAGGAGAATAAATACATCGACCGCGATGAAAAACATGGCTTTCGCCTTCAACTCGCATGAAGGCGAATGCAGTGGACATTTTTTTATTTTTTTCTTTACCGTACACACACCTCCTGCCGACAATCTAAAATTTCGTAAAGTACGTTCTTCAGTTGAATTCCTACAGCCGCATCACCGATCAAGTCATGTTATTTAGTCATTCATTATTCTTCCGCAATAAAATGTTATTACAGAAAAATATACAGACGAGGGTCTTAAAGTCGAAGACTGCAACGGGACTCTCGGTTAATTATACTTAACAAAAAATCTAAGAAGGAAAAAAAAACAATGTGAGCATTTGAACAGCAACAAAAATATATTTAAAAAACAAGTGTTATACAAATTTTCGATTCCCTGTCGGAAACGCTACAACACGCAGCAAAAAAAAAAAGCGAAGCAGTTCGCAAGTATACTGGGGCTCTTCTACACTACAAGACAAAAAAAAAACATGAGCGTACATGGTAGCTATACCCTAGGCATATCGAGAAATATCAACCCAGAAATCTGCATGTGCACGGCTTGTTCATAGATTCCGACGCCACATTTCCGTACGCAAGTCTGTCACCGTTTCTACTAAAAAATAAATAAATAACGCTCTTTTTTGCTGCTTTTTAATTACAGTACTACGGCACGGGGTCGAATTCTCTCGCGAGATGTGAAGTTAACAGTTAATATTTTCAGGAAGCTTCAAGGCAGCGGTGTAAGTCGATTAATTATGTGACGTCATTGTGCGCGTCATAAAAGGAGGCCTCGCGGTGGAGTACATAGCTGGTTCGCCTGTTGAAAACGTCCCCACGGTTTACGTTCAATTCAAGCTAACCGAGTTATTTATTTCAATACCCTGAAAGCTGTAATGGTCATTGCATAGGAGGGGGGGGGAATTTTGAGTGAATACTTACGTTTCATCATAAGCAACACCCACCAAAAATTAATACCAACGTGAAAACCAAAAAAAAAAAACCACGAGTAAACAGAAGGATGGTCAATAGAAAAATGCATAAATTAAATCAGACAAATACACTACTGATGAGCAGAGAACATTTTGTGAAGTATCATTCGTGTTTACATGACTATAGTCATGTAAACACGAATGATGATGGTCGCACTAGGAGGGAAAAGAATAGTGCATGCATATCGCGAACAAAGACAGTAATAAAAGAAAAACGAAGCCAGTCGAATGCAAGTTAGGAATGTTTCCTTCTGTGTGCAAATTTTTTCTGCAGTATCACGTGAAAAATTGCAGGCATCGCAGTCCGCGGCCCGGCTTGTCATGCTTCGAACTGAGCGGTCGCACGGGAGGACACCTTGCGGGAGCTCCAAAAGACGCTCTCGAATGTCAAAGACTAAGCAGACGAAATACTTCGTTTACCTCGAACTAACCTAAACAGCAGACAAGCAACCACGGTACTGGCGTCGACTGTAAATCAACCCTTACCCACATCTACCCCCCACAGATTCAGCAACAAATACTACGTGAGAGGCTGCCATCTCGCCTCTGTTGGGTATTTACCTGAGATGGTCCTGGGGAGGCGCAGCCCGCGGAACTGGTGGTGGTGGTGGTTGTATCGCATTTACAGAGCGGCAATGGTGTGAAGAAACAACATGAACATGAAAGAGCGCTAACTTTCAACTGAAATTATTCAAGGTTCCACGAGCGCTTTTATACAGAGTGCCAGACGGCGCGACGACACAGGTGTGCATAACATTAACTCAGAAGATAGTACTCTCGCAAAGGTGAAGTGATGGTGTACTGATTCGTCGATCCGTGGCCTTCCTGATAAAAGAAAGGCTTGTATCATCTCTTTTTCATTATTCGTTCTTGGTTATTTTAAAAAAAATCACGATGAACCAACTCGCGCAAATCTAACTTTTGTTGCTGTTGGTGGTGGTGGTATCCATTTTTATTTGACTAGGCCACCTGCCTGGCACCTTAGAATGGCTCCGACGGGAAGCGACTCTTTTAGCCCTGAAAACGATGGCCAACTGTTTCCCCTGGTCGGGAGTTCATCTCATGGTAATTTTGAGGGAGCTGGTATAGGAGTGCTTTCGGAGGAGTAAAACACCCCCATCGCAACAAGATGTTGTCTTGGGTATACAGCTAGTGCACTTGTAGTACAATTTCGACAGTTTGGTTCAAATTCTAAAAGGTAATTCGAGCGCGAACACACGACAAGATCACTCACACACACACACACCCAGGCATCAAACACACACAGCGCTAGTTTATCGTTAGTTCGAATTCACCGTTAGTAATGATTGCCAGTCTGTGAAAATGTGAAACCAACTGATGACTTTAAACACTGAGCCACTGTAGACAAGTGGCGCCCTGGAAGATTGGCACCATCGATTACAACCATAATAAACATCTCTCTCTCTCTTTCTCTCTCAGATATTGTAAATCCCGTCTTTGTTGCTGGCGTTCAACATAAGCATAGCACAGGTTAGCTATAGAAGAACTGTATACGTTTGCATATTGTTAAATGAAAGGGGGGGTGGGGGGGTGGGGTCTGTGGAATGTTTAGGTTGTCGGCAAGTGAACACAGCGGCATCATCCTTTCAAACGAAGCCGTTCAAACGGTTCACGGTTGTAGTGTAGCAGACCAGGGACAGCCGACTATTCCCGCACCAAGTCAGCGACTTCACTGTTCCACGTGTCGGATCACGCCGTGAACGAACTCGCTCAGTGCCGGTATGCAGCGATTCGTTTCTTTTCATTCAACTTCCTTCTTGTCAAACACTGGCTGATCGTCGTGATATAGAGTGCTGAGCAGAGCTGGGTTACCACTGCCAAAGCACGGAATGAATCGCATAAAGTCTGGCAACGGCCAAGATACGCAGAATGTGTTCAGGTATAGCGCCACCGTCTCGTCGGTGACAGCGGAGGCCTGTGTGTGGCACGTGGCTTCACTGGACAATATAACACCACCCATTTGAAACACAACACCTGCGGGGAGCGACGCAGTTTGTAGTGCGACACCGTAAATTTAACATAATGTTCAAATGCGTAAGTTGTAAAGAACCAGGAGTCATTGCTGTTGACTGTCTCTTTTATTGAGATGCAATTTTTTTTCGAATATTTCCGATTCAGCTATGACGGGGCGCTCTTGCTGCCACCGAGAGATGGCGCCACGTACAGATGTCCCCAAATCCTGGGAATGTACGCTGCCCAATCGATCATTTGATTAACATTGAATACATGTGCGCTGTTGCAACATATGACCGCCAACATTAGCTTACGCTGTAACCAACATTCAAGGAACTCTATATCAAGTACCGCTAGCAAGTGACTAAATGCGGTAGACGAAATCGGTGAGAAAGTACGATCGACCGCGTGTAAATTGCGCACTATTACGGAAAGTGAGTGAAATAGGACTATAGGTGGTGGTCGACACAAATTATTACTAATCACTTGAGTTGGGGGAAATGGGAATGAGGGACGGGTTAGAATGGGAAAGAGCGGATAGGCGGCTCCTTATTCCAGTTCATTTTCTTCAGGTTACGCCACCAGACAACGCCATGATCGTACAATAACTCCATTTCGTACCCGCAATAACTGCTTCAAATATTCTTTTTTTCCCCAGAACAGTGCAGGATTGGAATAGTTTAAATAACCATCAAGTCACAACACAGTCTTTAACATCCTTCGCCGCTGGTCTGGAACAACAGAGAAAATAATTTTACTTGTGTGCTAGATCTCTTTTTTTTTTCTTAAAATGAGAGTGATATGTCATCGGTAAAATTTTGTTACGTTTGTTTACGTTGTAAAACGCAAGTGATAGTTATTTGTTTGTTTTGCGTTATATGGCTGCCTACTATGTGAAATGTGATAGGCTGTTCTATCTGTTTGCCTGGTGTTATATGCTGATGTTTGCGTCTTTTGTACCCACCTGCTAGAATCCCTCCAGGGGATTGCAGTACAATAAATAAATAAATAAATAAATAAATAAATAAATAAATAAATAAATAAATAAATAAATAAATAAATAAATAAATACTACGTGTAACCGCAGCTAGGCGTCCCGCCTGGTCATGAAGCTGGTCAAGACCAGACCAAGCCTCTTGACCAGGCGTCCCGCCTGGTCAAGAGGCTTCATGGCCATGAAGCCTCTTGGACCTCCAGCCGTGGCCGAGAAAGTGTGACCTCCCACGGCGCTCCAGTGTAAATGAGTAACACGACAAAGTTCGCCCCCTGTGGTCTTGCTGCGCATTTCCACGTCACATGTGCAGAACACTGCAGAGCACTGTATACCCATTTCAGTCATCGCATCTCGCAGACCTTCCCGACGCTGCACACAACTCACCACTGAGCATTTCGAGGCGCGACGAAAGGAAGATCGGCGAGTGCCAGGCTGGTGCCAGCGACGTCCTACAATGTCCCCCCCCCCCCTTTCCCCTTCATTTCTTGCTTCCCTACTGAATCGATTTTCCGGAGAGTCATATAGGAGCCGAAAAACTTCGACTAGCCGCGCATCTTCGTTCGACGAGAGTGGCGTTGGAGCGCGCCGCCTTTGCATTGGTGGCCTGCGCGGCACCACGATAAACTGTCTGCGTTTCTTTTTGTGTACGGTATTAGACACTCTAGAATGATATGAGCTAGGTTGAGAGCGAGACATAATTTTCAAAGCACGCGCGAGGAACGAAAACCATGAAGTCGCCTCACTTCGACACTCGCCGGCGTCATAATACGTACCAAATATTTTGCAATTACAACGTTGCGTTTATGTTATACCGTAGCTCTTCGATTTCGTCTTCGTAAGAAGTCCGGCATTCGAATTCCTTTCGTCTGTGTTGTTGATTGACTGATTGATTGATTGATTGATATGTGGGGTTTAACGTCCCAAAGCCACTATATGATTATGAGAGACGCCGTAGTGGAGGGCTCCGGAAATTTCGACCACCTGGGGTTCTTTAACGTGCACCCAAATCTGAGCACACGGGCCTACAACATTTTCGCCTCCATCGGAGATGCAGCCGCCGCAGCGGGATTCAAACCCGCGACTTGAGGGTCAGCAGCCGAGTACCTTAGCCACTAGACTACCGTGGCGGGGCGTCTGTGTTGTCGTTCCCGCTAAAAATTGTTAAATTTCCGTCATATATGATACTATTTCGTAAAGGTTGTAAGGTTTTCTTACATAGGAGGATAATATATAATGAAGAGAGAAAAATCGAGGGAGAGATGGGAACATATCATTTGCGCAGGAAGTTCGTTGATTCACGGGTGTTTTACGCATTGGCCGCAGAAGGAAAGTTTTGAAACGGTGTTTCCGCACTCGAACTTGTACGAGTGGCCGAAGAGGACCGAGATCACGACGAAAATAATTTCGTAACATCGCTTGTTTGTTTTCAATTGCGAAGCGCGCCTCTTCGCTCCCTATTCGCTGGCATCTTTGGCGGCGTCTATTGCGCCTATTCCCAGTCTACTAATACATCAGTTGGAAACATTGGAGCGTAACGGCCTGCCGTAAAGCACCATCTTATGAAACTGTCGTCACCAATGGTGCCGGAAGTTCCGAGCTTGGGCTGTGATTAACTAAATGCAGTTAATCGCATTCCTCACAGCACATGTTCTGTGCAATGTCGCAGTACTTCGTCCTAACTGGTTCTCAGTGCATATATACACGTACCGCGGTGGTCTTGCCGTTATGTTGCTCGAATGCGGACTCAAAAGCTCGTAGAATCGAATCCCGGCGGCCGAATTACAATAGAGGCATGAAGCTCGAGGCTCGTGTAGTCAAACTTCGGTGCACATAATAAAATTCCAAATGGCGAATACTCCCAGACCCTCCACTGCGCCGTCACTCATAATGACATCGTGGTTTTGGGACTTAACACCCGGACAGTCATTAGTGCCCCAGCAACGACACTACATCGCCACTCTGTGCAGGAAATACTGCGACGCGCAGCAGTTGACAAAAAGGAAACCGCCCCATTAAGAAACAAGATTGATGACCGCGTGATGGGGCGAGGGGGTGTATTTCCTTCTGGCGCTGACTCCTTTTCTGCAGTATAAACTTAGCTACGCTATAGCACTATGAGCGATGGGCATTCCGCGTGCAAGACCCGGTAGTATATAAACGCGCCCACTATAGCAGACCTCATTGACTGCGAAGGGTGGTGGCTCGTTCTCTGGGCGCCTCCGTTTAATTGCCGCGAAATGCGTGTACGGACCGGAAACCGGAAGAGATTCAAGCGTGCGCGCGGCCAACGTTTGTGCTTTTGAATTGACCGCCGCTGCAATGCCCGACCCGATTTCTGCCTGATCCGCAAAGATGAAGCGAGTGTCCCGTTCCAATGTACAATTAAAGATCGCTTGCTTCCCCAGGGGCCGAAGTGCGTTTAGTATAGGCTGTCCGAAGAAGTCATACACGCGAATCCGAAGCCCATTACAAATGCGAGCATGTCATAGTCAGATGAGGAGGCTCATGAGAAGGCAAGCACGCACAGCTGGCACGGCTTCCGGGAGTTCCATCACAGACCGCGGCATATACTGGGAAACGGGACGGGAAGGGAAAATGAAAAAAAGCGGGATTCCACCGCGAGGGTGTGCAAGAACGTCGGCCGTGATGAACGCGCCGGGTCTGTTTGATAAACGTGGCTGAAGCGACGATGCAGCACGCACTGTCGCCCAGACGAGAAAATGGTTCCGTGAAGAAGGGATCAGTCTGGTTTTCCGTGCGTCCGCGGATGCCTGTCGTATACGAGCGTGCGTGGTGTGTCTGCACGTACGTGCTGCTTCCACAAAGGCGACGAGGAATCCCGTCGTTCAGAGCCCGTACGTGTTATAAGCATTCTTTAGGTTCTTTAGAAGGTGTGTACCTTCTCATCTCTCTGCAACCTCTTTTCTCCCCTTTATCCCTTCCCCAGTGCAGGGTAGCAAACCGGATGTGCGTCTGGTTAACCTGCCTGCCTTTCCTTGCATCTTTATCTCTCTCTCTCTCTCTCTAGGTAATTGTTGCAATTACACTTGCAGGGTACCCACTAAGCCATAAATCGTCCCAATTTTCGTGTGGTATGGGTACATTCACTGTGCCATCTTTCGTCACTCTTCGGGGAAGCATGTTGCGTACCGCTACATACTTGCAAGAAAACTTGTGTAATTTGTCATGCTGCGACTGACGAAGATGAAGAATTATGCTTGAAGATTCTGTAATGGGGTGAAGCATCCAATGCCCACTCGTTAAGCAAATAACATTGTGTGACGACTGGGTTTGCTTTGCTGTTCTAAAACGCCTTATGGTTCATATTAGCGCGATTCGTTTCCCGACACTAACCCCCGCCTTCACTCAATGCTTCACCTTCACTTGAGAAAGCCGATTGGAGCGCCATCTTTAGGCAGGGCAAGACACTGCATATCAGGGATGATTTGTTGCTATTCTTGAGTAGCGCAGCGTCATTTTCGGCCGAGCAGCGGCGCAGCGCTCAACTCTGTCAAGTGAAGGGAGAAAGTCGAGTTGAGGAGCGTTTCTGAATACCAGTGTTCAACGGTGTTTCAAACACTGGCGTGGCTCTTGTGGTATAATACTGGCCTGGCAAGCAGGAGACCCGGGTGCGAATCCCGTTGCGTCGTGGGTGATTAGTTGTTTTTCGATTAGTTGATTAGTAGTTTTTTTTTCTGTTTCGCACGATAGTGGTTACGGGCACCGGATACGGCGGCGGACAACAATGGTGCGCGCGACCTTTCTTATCATCACCACATCAGCTTTTCGCTGTTAAATCTCATGTTGAAACACAATCCGTCCCTCAAAATCACTATGGATTATCTATGGTGTGTTTGCCCGAAACAAACGAAGAAATGCGCAAAGCGAGCGAGCGGGAGTACGGCGCCCTCTAAAGGGGTTTCGAAGAAGTAACGCTGCTCGATCATGATGGATCTCGGAGGTTATGCCTCGATGGCTTGATTGGGTGGCGCGAACTAGTGAAAACTGAGCGGTGTGGTCTTCGGGAGCTGCTGCCGCAGCAAGCAACGAAACCATCGTGTTAGTAGCCCTTGGGAGCGATGCTATTATGGCGAAAGCTGTAGATGTCTCCGCAGACGCGAATATTGAACGTCGGCGGGTGATGCGAAACATCATCATCGCGTGTCGATGTGCATATCACGGCGTCACAAATCACCAAAAATGGTGACGTTATCATGACGTCACTATGGCGTGACGTCATCGCATAAAATTGTGAATTGGTGCGAGGTTGGCCGATCTTGAAGGCAGTGCAAAACCTCCTGTGCCGAAGGATATTTAGGGGCGCACACCGATTAGAATCAGATGGCTTAGTCTTCCAGTGGCACATGCATGAGGAACCCTGTAAGTTTTTTTTCGTTTTTTTTCTTTTTTGCAACGCAGGCTCAAAATGTTGCTGGTCACTGAGGGGTAGTGGACATCTTACATTGCCGTGTGGTCATGGAATTGAGCGGCGCCCTTCTCTATTTTTGAGGTTCGCTCACAATCCCTTGCTCAGTGCAGTCACTCACTGGCAGTGGCATCATAATCAACACCTCCCTACCATCAGATATGCAATGAATGCTGCGAGACACGCACGCACGCACGCACGCACACACGCACACACACACACACACACACACCACACACACAGAGAGAGAGAGAGAGAGAGAGGAGAGAGGAGAAGGTGGGGGAGGGAGTATAAGACACTAAATGGGACATTCTTCGGAACAACACGTTACCGTCGACGTCGTCTTTGGTGGTCCTAAATGGTAGCATAAGTGCTAGAGCGTTGCCTCCAGCTACCGTATACGTAGTACATGCACAAGAAGCTTCCACGGACGCTGGTGGCGGGGCGCTCCACCGTCTCACACGGAGGGCTCTGTTACAGAGTCGCATTCGCGTGCATGCCGGTGAGCTCGTCAATATGCATACACACATTCGCGACAAGATACCTCCGCGTCTCTGCACGGTGCGGATCTTCTGTTCTCCAGCCCGTAACCTAGGTCGCGGCGTCTTCCGAATATGCCTGCAGGCGTGTCTTTTTGCATGCGCCACGCATAAACAGTCGCGCTATACATGGGGCGACACTCGAAGTCGGGGACGCATCGGCCTGCTCTTAGGCAGGCGCCCTGATCAAAGGGAAAGATGTTATTAAAACGCCGTTATTCTCGACGTCTCCTTCAGCGAGCCGCCGCCGTGTCTTCTCTCCACGACGAGCGAAGTGATCGCGCGGGCATCACGAAGCAACGGGATGGAGGTGAGGTGGAGGGGACGTACTCCCATTAAGACTTATCTGGCGGGTGTATCTCGCGGCACGGACCCGTCTGCGCGCCTTCTAATTGGTCTTTGCGGCAATCTGCACGCCGCTGCTGCCTGTTTCGGCGTCTTTGCTTCGGCTCAACCGCGATGCCTGCCAGGCAATCCATCATCCACGCTTCAACGAGGAAGTTGCTCGTGTTGTCGCTGCGGGTAAATGACCAGCTCGCCTCCTCCCCCAACCGAGGAGGAGGAGCCTTTCTGAAAGAGGTAAGGTTGCACCGAGACAACCAGATATCCTATACAGTGGCGGCAGCGCTAATTCCGGGGAAAGGGAATGCGTTGGCAAAGTTGGAGGGGAGGGTCTCGCGCTTGGGGAGCTCGTCTCCGCAACATCTCCGGACCCGCACCGGTCGCCTTCGGTTCGACGCACTCTCACCGGCTCAATTGCCCGACTTATCGCATTGAAGGGAAGGGCTGCGGTATCGGTGCTTGTATCTCCGTGTTCCATCGCGCATACAACTATACGCGCCCGCCCGACCACACGCGCGGAAACATCCGACGCTGAGTGAGCCCCGGTAAACACTCTATACGTATCAAGCCGCTACCTGGCTGCACCCACCGAATTGCTCGTTTCGCAGCGACTCTTGCCGCTAACGCTGTTCCGGACTAAAATGAACTTCTTCGCCGTTCAACTTGTGATGATTGATATGCAGTTCTCTGAAGTTGCGTATACGGTACAGCCATACCGCTGGCTTTCATGGCTGGTATCTAACGTAGCTCACACTTTCGCTGCCACTTGTACAAATCCACGTTTCAGAATACGCTCGAATTCCGCTGTCATTTGTACCAGGAAGCCGTGCACGGATAGTTTTGCAACGCAAATCGGACGAGCGCCAAACCATGTTTGCGAATAGCGATGGGGGTTTTTACCAACATTTCGAAAGAATTCGATGTATATACATGGCAGCGATTCACCGCGGAGCGATATAGTATAGTAATGTAAACGCGAACGCAAGTATAGGAGAACCACGCAGTTTGTGACTCTGATGGCCCATATGTTGCTTGCCTCCTTATCAATTCCAAAATATGACTCGCTGCCAAATTCAAGTTTGCCCTTCACAACTTCATGTTTCACAAAGTCGTGGGTGTTCTTGTCGAAAAGGTGCCACGCCTTCAGCGTTATAGCGCGAGTTTGTTACCAACATTGCTGGTGAACTCACAAAAAAATCACAGCGTATCCACGGAGTGAATGATAATGAGTGGGGCGAAGTGTCCGTGCGTCTATCCATCCGTCCGTCCATCTAGTGAACACTTCAAGTACAGCCATTTCGCATCTTTTCGTCATATATTCACATATACAAGTACCGCCATCCAGCTGCCATTCCAAGGACTAAAACAATAAGTGACTACTACGATGACCACACGGGACGCACGAAACACGGCGCAAGGAGCTTCGCCCCCCAAAATTTTGCGAACTTAAAATTTCCAGTGTGGTCTCTGCACCTTCATTTTAGCAGCTTCGCGGCTACTTGTCCTCTATTTCATACATTCATTCCCGGCTCATGTGAGTCCTTCTGAACTGCCGTTGTTTGGAGAGCTATAGTCTGTGTTGTGCGAAATTCCGCCACCTTCACGTTGTACGATGCCACATTTTTCGCCTGGTCGAGTGTTTCCGCTTCAAACAGCAGTCTCGAATCCGACGGTATTAAGCTTTGGTTTGTAGACGTTTTGATTCTACAGATACTGGCAAGTTCACTTCAGTGAGAATGGGGCGGTATGAACCTGTTCTATGTTTGTAAACAAGGGTAGGTGCCGTCGGCATACTGAGGCGCTTGTAGCGACGCGTTGGCTCCGTCTAGCTGAAAGGTCGCCACTATGATCACCAAACAAAAACCAGCAAATGTTCAGCGGTTGCCCTTCACCACCTTATTCTTTTAGACTTATCTCTCCAAATCGGGTCACGAAGTTCAAAAGTTTTGAATCTTTCTTTCAAGACAAAACTAAAACACAGCAATAAACGAAGCCGCAAGTACGATTCGCCGCCCGCAAGTACGAAGACTAGGTAAATGTGTGTACTACCCATCATTCCCATTGTCGCTGAACGATCGCAGCGCCAGAGTCCCCTCAAGTTAATTTTCGGAAACTCTACGGTTAGAGGCGTGCAGACGACTGCGCGCGTTCCCCGTGTGTCACGGTCACAATCTACACACTCATGCAGAACGTGAGACACGCGCATCGCGTTCCATTATGAGATTCCGTCCCAATGTTGCTTTTTTCGTCCGCTAGGCTATGTATTCTGGCGCTGCAGTCAGATTGGAAAACTTGGCATGCACGGTACTACAGACGTAGAGAAAGAATTATACAGCTCTGCGCCCGGCCACCTCACAGGTCTCCCACGTGCAGATACAGTGCAAACGTGCTGCGTCGGTGACGCTGGCGAAATTCACAGGGATAAAGATCTGGAATAGTTTGCCCACTGAATTGAAGACATCACACAATGCTGCGGTAAAACTAAAGAATCAATTCTTGAGCAAGCTGTAAATGCTTCTTTTTCTCTTTGGTGGTAAGCGCTTACATTTGTATAAATATACGCTGGTGAATCTTGTAAACCTGGCATTTTTTCCCTTCTAACTAAAACTTGTGATAGTTTGGTGTTCTTTATGTATTTTAACTGATGTTTTTTTGGGGTTGTCCACGAAGTTATCTGTCATAACTTTTTGTATGCGCACATGCAGTTTTGTTTGGTGTGACCAGATTGTTTAAGAAGAGAAAGACTTTTCTACTCTGTATATGTGTATATTTGCAGTGTCTGTATAGCTACACATGTATTATGTGTAATTGATATTTCCCGCTTTTGTTCATTACTTTTCTCATTGGACCCTACACTAGCCTCAGGCTATGGGTCCAATCAGTGTTTGTAAACTTCATGTGACAAATGATAATAAACGTTCAATCAATCAATCAATCAATCAATCAATCAATCAATCAATCAATCAATCAATCCATCAATCAATTCAACAACAAAAAGAATTCCGCTGCTCTCTTTGGCGACTGCAGAGCCTCAAGACGGCCTTCGAGGCCCGCGAAATTTACGCCGCCTTGCTTACCTCGTGTTCGCTTAACCCAAGGAGGATTTAAAAAATGCTGGAGTGGAAATGATTGCGCAGAAGTGAAGCCGTTCCTCTGGCAAGATGGCGATTAAAAACGAAGCGTTTCCCTCGAACGCCCAACGAGTTTAATGTGGAAACTTTTCTGGGTCACATAAAGCTCCAAGTGCGTCTTAGTTACTAGTTTTCCTTAATGAGCCTCTAATTGGAGGCAAAGTTCTTTAAAGATTCAGTCATCCATACTCGTTTCTGTGTGTAATTTCGTCGGGAACAACCATCTTTTAATATAGAACTGACGTAGCATATACATAACATATCAAAACCACTTGATCTTTAAGTAAGCACTATGAGAAAAAAAGCATGTTTCCGCCATCTCGGCAGAGGCAAAAGCTGGCTTCACTTCTGCCGGCAAGGCGTTGCGGGAGCTTCCACTCCAGCAATTTTTTCTTTAATCCTCCTTGGCTTAACCATGTGCAACTGATGTGTCTGTAGGTAAATAATATGAAGCCTTAAAATAATGCTGACGTAAAATTTCGTGGCCTAGATAGCCTGCGGGATCGACTCCTGTGAATAAGCGCAGACTATATGCAAAATGTCAGCA
This sequence comes from Rhipicephalus annulatus, assembly GCA_013436015.1. Classification (NCBI taxonomy): domain Eukaryota; kingdom Metazoa; phylum Arthropoda; class Arachnida; order Ixodida; family Ixodidae; genus Rhipicephalus; species Rhipicephalus annulatus. Next base: position 50,435 of record WOVY01004861.1, on the reverse strand, counting down.
GCGAATATAGCTTGGAAGATATTCCAAGTTATTTTTGAAATTTGCGCGAGGGGTCGACTCGATCGCGGTATCGACACCCTCAAAGGGGACCCTTGGGGACCCCCTACTTCCCTCAAGTGACCGCGCTGCAGGAAGTTATGACCACGTGATAACCACCATTTTTATTAGGTCGCGTTTGCTCCAGCATACTATTACTCGGCAGCTGCTCGCGAGACCGGGGCCACGGCGCGCGAGTTGAAGCTTTTGAGTTTGATGACATTAGAGAGTTTTAGTACTGCGTACGCTGCGTACGTGGCAGCGTTGCGTACGTAAGGACGCCACGTTCTGCGTAGTGCGCATGCGCAGACCGCAACGCGCACGTATCGCGTTACGTACGTAGCAGCTACGTACGCACGCATGAGATGCGTGCGTACGTACGTATGAGGCGATCGCGCCGCTCTCGAACAAGTTCGCGACAGCGCGAGACTTCGTTTTGCAAAATGGCGGCATCGAAGGCAAGCACCGACCGGCTCTGTGGCTTAAAATATGGCCATAATCTGGCTATAACACTTGGATTGGCTCATATTGGCTGTCAACAACACGTGCTTCTATTTTGATCTACCAGATGACGCAGCATGCTTCACGCTCGTTACGTACGCGGGTACTACGGCGTACTAAAAGCCGATTGGTGGCAAACGACGCCACGTAACGCAAGGCGCTTGCGTGATGCGTATACGTAGCACCATTCCGCAGTACTAAATCTCTCTATTGCTGTTCCGCTTCCTGTTCGAAAAAACTTCTTGATGCGAACCACGCTGGCATGCTTTACAGTTGTTTGGTTCTGTGTGCCGACAGGGACAAGTGTTGCACCCGCTAGGTGCTGATAGTTGCACCCGGTGGCACGTCGTTTTTGAAACCGAAACAGACACTGTTCGGTAATAACGAGCCTGTAATTAATTATCAGTCGCGCGCTGCAGAAACGATGTGTCGTGTTATGACTAAGAGGCCCTCAGGAACACACAGCAGCAAAAAAAAAAGAAGTAAGGCGAGGTCATAACTTTTGGGCCAGTGCCTCTTTCAAAAATGGGTTTGCACTGCAAATTACACGTGACGCATGAGGCCGGAACTGCTATAGTAAGCAATAAACTTATGGCTTTATAGCGTCGTCACGCTGTCGAATGGAGGCTACCTAGCATTCGAGAGCGGGCTCGTTGCTGTAGGCTCTGGGAAGCATGTCCAAGAGCAACTTGCTATTTTGTTCTGTAAGTGCGCTCACAGCGTTTGGTCAGCTCGGGAAAATGCCAATTGAGTCGATTTGAAGGTGGCGGCGGGGGGCAGCTGGGGATTGGGGCGAGATCATCAGGACGACGGTGGTTAAGTGGTCCTTGTAATTAAGAAATAAATTAGCATGAATAAATATCTTACGGCGAATCTAGATTTTACCTATGCGCAACTATTACCCTTTTTTTTTTCATTAAGGTATCATGGCGCTAAATCAATTCAGGAATGTGCCACCTGAGGGCAAACACAAGACGCCTGGCGCGTCTTTTGCAGCCCTGGTCGGTTCAAAGCCAGTGCTTCCAGACGCTTGGCACGTTTTCGCGGTCACGACGACTGGACGTCAGCGACAGCAGTGCCGCAAACATAGACGAGATCTCGTAAACCGAAGCATACGAATATAAAAAAAAATAAAAAACACACTACGGAAATAACTGAAAAACTGAACAATTCCGACCAGGCTCGATACCAAGATGAATGGCACAAATGCGAGATAGAATAATCATAATGAATGAAGTATTTTCCATTGTGACACAACTACGCCCTGCGGCCACCACAGCATTTGGCGATGTAGGATAACAGCCGGAACAACTACTTCTAAGTTCAGAAAATCGTTCCTAGCTGCGTAGTGAAACCTAAGAAACGTAATCGCAGCGTATCCACGGGGTGAATGATGACGAGTGGGGCGAAGCGGTCGGATGGCCGGACGGACGGACGAATGAATACACGAACGCATGGAAGGACGCACAGAAGAAAGCACGAGAGGACGGACGGACGGACGCACGAATGGACGCATGCACGGATGGACGGACAGATGGACGCACGGCCAGACGCATGGATGAACGCACGGACGGGCGGACGGACGCATAGACGAACGGAGGGACGGACGTACGGATACACACACAGATGGACGCACGAGAGAGCGGACAGACGGACGGACGGACGGACGCAAGGACGGATGCACGAATGGACAGACCCACGGATTAATGGATGGACGGATAGACGGAAGCAAGAATGAACGGACGGCTCATCATCATTAACTGCATGAATATGCTGTGATTTTTATTATTTATCATACTACAAGTAACGCCCTCAAGTACCATACCATTTGCATTTTTCAGTGTATATGCATTTCGTTACATGTACAAGTACCGCCCTCTACGGCCTCTTCAAGAACTAACGAGAGGTGGCTACATACGATTACGACGGGGCGCTCAGCCAACGCCTTAAGGAGCTTCGCTCTTAAAAAAAAAGAAGAAAAAACCCTAGTTAGTAAACTTGTGCATTCTAAGACGTGGAAACATCATCGCTGAGGGAGAGTCTGTTCCTACTAGTCACCAATTACAATGTTATAGTGCAAAACAAGTTCACAAAAGATGACGTTTCATATGCTGTTATATCTGCCAAAGTATTGTTCGACATCTCCTAGTAAAGAACTTAGACGTTCTCGCAAAACCATCTTCCTTCTATTCTCAGCCGATGTATTCACTCTTCCACGCCATGCCCCTTCGAAAGTTTTCTGTACGTATCGTGCTTGTACGCTTCCTCCTGGATTGAAGGCTTCCGGCATCTCACCTGGCATGGAGGAAGAAAAAGAACGGAGGGAGCATGACGTCACGCCGCCATCCATTGTAAGCCAACCCGTTTTAAAGCCAGCAGTCTCGACCCAACACGTGACATTTGCATCAAGAACACGCAAGCAACGAGATTGCCGAGATTGTACCGAGACTTCAGGGCACCCGGTAGCTCTTATCTGCAATGCACTTGTTTGGCGCAGACCGGCCGGCTCACGCAGGAGCTTCGAAAACGAAACACCACCGAGAGTACTAGAACCTGCATGATGCTGTGACGTTTTGGTCACGTGTTGGGCCAACACGGTGGTCTTCAGCTCTTGTGACATCATGTTATCTCCTTTCTTTTTGTTACTCAGGCGCCTGGTGTTGCACTGCCCCCATGATCGGCCCCCTTTGGCCAAGCCGCTATAGCATTCAGTGACGTCATGGTGAGACGTGTCCTTAAATTTTGTTACGTGACGTCATTATGACGTCATACGAAGGTGACATCATCGCGTGATGTTGTTGGTGGTTGAGCATCAATCGTGTTGACGCTCGACGCGGACGGACAGTTTTCGCCTTCGATGAGGCATGTAAGGGCTCCGCCTGAATAAGTTTATTTACCTCTTCCGTAAGGCAGTATTTTGTCACCTCACGCTGTCTACCTCTTTTGCCGAGGCTGGCTGGATCACATGCGCCACAAAAACAACAAACAATATTCAACCAGAATGAACAAAGAACAAAGGGCTGCTCCTAAGTGCTATTCGCGACATATGAACAAGAAACAAAATAAAATCAATTTTAAAATTGCAGCAATAAAACAGAACATTAGGTAAAAAGTAAAAATAAGTAGATAAATGGGTTTAGGTACCTATATATTAAGCCATAAATACAAGAAAAACAGATTCTAGATCTGCTCCGGCAAACCAAAAAACAACACAAAATAAAACAAAACCCGAGATGGGTCATAACAACTTTTATATATCAACAGAGAACAAATGTTTAATATAAGAATGAAAAAAAAGCTTAAAGTTAGGATGTAGCCTGAAAGAGTACCTAAACACTTTTTATCCCAAATGTTCTACGGAGGGGAAACACTCCTGCAGCGGCACTGTAGCACTTCAATCAACAAGGCTGGTTTCGGTATTTATTTTTTCCACTGTACCACTGAATCCACTAAACCGCGCTTGTAATTTCGGACTCAAGGGGAAATAAAGAGATGTATCATGCGTTCATTATTATTATTATTATTATTATTATTATTATTATTATTATTATTATTATTATTATTATTATTATTATTATTATTATTATTCATTTATTTCTGCGCGTTCGAAACCAACAGTGTCTCAATTAACTCTGGCACGTCATGGTGAGTCCAGTTCATTTTCAGCATCATCATCGTCATCGTATTGATAGAAAAGAACGTTCGCAGACATGGCTGCAAGCATATTGCTGCATCTTTTAGTGCTCGGATATTTGCGTTACTCTGCGTCTATACCAGTGGATTGCAGCACTCTGGAGTTGACACCAGGAAGTACCGCAGATGATACTTTCCTTCTGACCGTGACTGCGACTGCAACAGGAGCGACGCTCACCGCCAGCGTCAAGGCAGACGCTGCCCATAAAATCGTCGAAATGTATGCCCTGGTCCTCTCTACCGGAACCACCGATGGCAACAAGATAACGAGCCCAGTGTATATAAACCAGGCAAGCATTGAGAGCAGCGAGCAACTGAAATGGGAAGAGTGTTCAGGCCAGAAAAACTATTACGTCTACCAAGATAATGACTTGAATGTGCCGGAACTCTCGTTCAACTGTACGCCTGAAGAGTCCGCGTTTACGACTGACACCTTGAAAGCAGCAGTGTTCGCCGTGGCATGCGCAAAGGGTGGCAGCACGAACAAGAAGTGCTCAAAAATAGCGAAATCCGATTTCAAGGAGTTGACGAAGCCTTCTGGACCTCCCAAGTTGCCAGTGGATTGTAGCACTCTGGAGTTGACGCCAGGAAGTACCGCAGATGATACCTTCCTTCTGACCGTGACTGTGACTGCAACAGGAGCGACGCTCACCGCCAGCGTCAAGGCAGACGCTGCCCATAAAATCGTCGAAAATTTATGCCCTGGTTCTCTCTGCCGGAACCACCGATGGCAACAAGATAACGAGCCCAGTGTATATAAACCAGGCAAGCATTGAGAGCAGCGAGCAACTGAAATGGGAAGAGTGTTCAGGCCAGAAAAACTATTACGTCTACCAAGATAATGACTTGAATGTGCCGGAACTCTCCTTCAACTGTACGCCTGAAGAGTCCGCGTTTACGACTGACACCTTGAAAGCAGCAGTGTTCGCCGTGGCATGCGCAAAGAATGGCAGCACGAAAAAGAAGTGCTCAAAAATAGCGAAATCCGATTTCAAGGAGTTGACGAAGCCTTCTGGACCTCCCAAGTTGCCAGTGGATTGTAGCACTCTGGAGTTGACGCCAGGAAGTACCGCAGATGATACCTTCCTTCTGACCGTGACTGTGACTGCAACAGGAGCGACGCTCACCGCCAGCGTCAAGGCAGACGCTGCCCATAAAATCGTCAAAATTTATGCCCTGGTTCTCTCTGCCGGAACAACCGATGGCAACAAGATAACGAGCCCAGTGTATATAAACCAGGCAAGCATTGAGAGCAGCGAGCAACTGAAATGGGAAGAGTGTTCAGGCCAGAAAAACTATTTCGTCTACCAAGATAATGACTTGAATGTGCCGGAACTCTCGTTCAACTGTACGCCTGAAGAGTCCGCGTTTACGACTGACACCTTGAAAGCAGCAGTGTTCGCAGTGGCATGCGCAAAGGGTGGCAGCACGAACAAGAAGTGCTCAAAAATAGCGAAATCCGATTTCAAGGAGTTGGACGAAGCCTTCTGGACCTCCCAAGTTGCCAGTGGATTGCAGCACTCTGGAGTTGACGCCAGGAAGTACCGCAGATGATACCTTCCTTCTGACCGTGACTGCGACTGCAACAGGAGCGACGCTCACCGCCAGCGTCAAGGCAGACGCTGCCCATAAAATCGTTGAAATGTATGCCCTTGTCCTCTCTGCTGGAACCACCGATGGCAACACGATAACGAGCCCAGTGTATATAAACCAGGCAAGCATTGAGAGCAGCAAGCAACTGAAATGGGAAGAGTGTTCAGGCCAGAAAAACTATTACGTCTACCAAGATAATGACTTGAATGTGCCGGAACTCTCCTTCAACTGTACGCCTGAAGAGTCCGCGTTTACGACTGACACCTTGAAAGCAGCAGTGTTCGCCGTGGCATGCGCAAAGAATGGCAGCACGAAAAGAAGTGCTCAAAAATAGCGAAATCCGATTTCAAGGAGTTGACGAAGTCTTCTGGACCTCCCAAGTTGCCAGTGGATTGTAGCACTCTGGAAGTTGACGCCAGGAAGTACCGCAGATGATACCTTCCTTCTGACCGTGACTGTGACTGCAACAGGAGCGACGCTCACCGCCAGCGTCAAGGCAGACGCTGCCCATAAAATCGTCGAAATTTATGCCCTGGTTCTCTCTACCGGAACCACCGATGGCAACAAGATAACGAGCCCAGTGTATATAAAGCAGTCAAGCATTGAGAGCAGCGAGCAACTGAAATGGGAAGAGTGTCCAGGCCAGAAAAACTATTTCGTCTACCAAGATAATGACTTGAATGTGCCGGAACTCTCGTTCAACTGTACGCCTGAAGAGTCCGCGTTTACGACTGACACCTTGAAAGCAGCAGTGTTCGCCGTGGCATGCGCAAAGGGTGGCAGCACGAACAAGAAGTGCTCAAAAATAGCGAAATCCGATTTCAAGGAGTTGACGAAGCCTTCTGGACCTCCCAAGTTGCCAGTGGATTGTAGCACTCTGGAGTTGACGCCAGGAAGTACCGCAGATGATACCTTCCTTCTGACCGTGACTGTGACTGCAACAGGAGCGACGCTCACCGCCAACGTCAAGGCAGACGCTGCCCATAAAATCGTCGAAATTTATGCCCTGGTTCTCTCTGCCGGAACAACCGATGGCAACAAGATAACGAGCCCAGTGTATATAAACCAGGCAAGCATTGAGAGCAGCGAGCAACTGAAATGGGAAGAGTGTTCAGGCCAGAAAAACTATTTCGTCTACCAAGATAATGACTTGAATGTGCCGGAACTCTCGTTCAACTGTACGCCTGAAGAGTCCGCGTTTACGACTGACACCTTGAAAGCAGCAGTGTTCGCAGTGGCATGCGCAAAGGGTGGCAGCACGAACAAGAAGTGCTCAAAAATAGCGAAATCCGATTTCAAGGAGTTGACGAAGCCTTCTGGACCTCCCAAGTTGCCAGTGGATTGCAGCACTCTGGAGTTGACGCCAGGAAGTACCGCAGATGATACCTTCCTTCTGACCGTGACTGCGACTGCAACAGGAGCGACGCTCACCGCCAGCGTCAAGGCAGACGCTGCCCATAAAATCGTCGAAATGTATGCCCTGGTCCTCTCTGCTGGAACCACCGATGGCAACACGATAACGAGCCCAGTGTATATAAACCAGGCAAGCATTGAGAGCAGCAAGCAACTGAAATGGGAAGAGTGCTCAGGCAAGAAAAACTATTACGTTTACCAAGATAATGAATTGAATGTGCTGGAACTCTCCTTCAACTGTACGCCTGAAGAGTCCGCGTTTACGACTGACACCTTGAAAGCAGCAGTGTTCGCCGTGGCATGCGCAAAGGGTGGCAGCACGAAAAAGAAGTGCTCAAAAATAGCGAAATCCGATTTCAAGGAGTTGACGAAGCCTTCTGGACCTCCCAAGTTGCCAGTGGATTGCAGCACTCTGGAGTTGACATCAGGCAGCACTCCAGATAATACCTTACTTCTGACCGTGACTGCGAGTGCATCAGGAGCAGCGCTCACCGCCAGCGTCAAGGCAGATGCTGCCCATAACATAGTCGAAATTTACGCCGTGGTCCTCTCTGCCGGAACCACCGATGGCAACACGATAACGAGCCCAGTGTATATAAACCAGGCAAGCATTGAGAGCAGCAAGCAACTGAAATGGGAAGAGTGCTCAGGCAAGAAAAACTATTACGTCCACCAAGATAATGAATTGAATGTGCCGGAACTCTCGTTCAACTGTACGCCTGAAGAGTCCGCGTTTACGACTGAAACTTTGAAAGCAGCAGTGTTCGCCGTGGTATGCGCAAAGGATGGAGGCACAAACAAGAAGTGCTCAAAAATAGCGAATTGCCCTTTTGTCGACTTGAAACGTTCTGGATCTCCTCAATCAGCAGTGGAATGCGACGACCACGGTTTCACGAAGACCACAGCATACGCGGAGTATAAGGGCGTGCCTTTGCTTATTACGGCCGATGCGTCTGGAAAATCGATTGCCTGCACGGTCAGTACTGAAAAGAGAACATTCAGCGACATTTTTGTGGTCGTGGCAAAGTCAGTGACGGGCAGTGCTTTTTCACGGGTGTCAGACCTTTTGAAAGGCTCGTTTTCAGGCGTGAGCCCTGAGAAGGGCGTCAGCGAGGATACCTGCTCTCCAGGAAGCTCTAACTTCTTGAGAAGCAGCATTAATCTGAACATCCAACGCATCGGTTTCAGCTGGAGCATTGATGATTCGCTCGTAGCCGGTCCTTCAATTAATGTCCAGGTGTTCGCCTTCGTGTGCTTCACCGATATAGGACAAGTAAAGAAGTGCTCACCCATCAATGCATCGCAGCCTGTGACACTGAGCGACAATGGCGTTGGGCCGGTTCCGTTCAACCACCGCGTGCGTAGGAGACGTCGTCCGAGGAAGTCTAGGGCTCCCGCCATTGCTGCACTCGTCACGGTCATCGCTCTGGTCACTGCCGTGATCGTTATTGGCATTCCCGGTGGTCATCTTCTTCTGGTAGCTATAGCACTGTAGTGATCAACGTATGCTATGTAATTTTTTGCTATTTGCTCTCCTCCGGGGCTAAAAAGTGCCCTTGACATGGTTGTATATCTATACCTGGTGACATGGGCGTTTGTTGAGTAAACACTGAATGTGGCAGATCTGCTGTTTGATGTGTGTTCACTGACTTCAACTAAGGAAGAGGGGTGGGGTGGTAGGGGGTGCCAACCTTCTTGCAAGTGTTCCTCCCCGCGCTTTTTAGATTTACCTTTTAAACGTCATATTTCAATTGACTGACAGTGAAGTACAACGCAGTCTCCCTGAAATAACTTTTCATTACCTAGCCCTTCAAAGAGCAGTAGCGAAGCACAAAAGCGAAAACGGCTTTCTACGAGTAGTACGAACGCTGATTCAGCTCCCATTTCATAACATGAGCCATCTGTAAAGATTTTCCACTCCGTCTCTTGGGCTACTTGTTAGCTTAAACTAAATCTAAGCCTTTTATTAAAAAAGTAAGGTTAGTTTGCAGTTTGTCAATCTTTTTAGAGATGTTATATGAGTGAAATACGCTATTTTTTCAAATGAACTGTTTTGCGTTTTTCATGTTTTCATACATTTCTATTTCTTTTTCTATTCTAATAAGTACAAGCGGTACATTAGCTAAAACATTTAATGCATTATTTGAAAGTTTATATGCTTTTGTTATTAATAATAACGGTTTTCATTAAATTGATTTTAATCTTTCAATTGTAGTGGATATGTTTTGTTTTTGTTTTTTTGCCAAACTGGTGCTGCGTCAGTTACTCTTTCTATTCCTCTAACATATATCTTCCTGGGTTAATTATTCATTCCTCTGTTTTTACCGGTGCGTTTCACGAAAATTGCTATTATTCATTTTATTAAAATCTTTCTTGATTTTCCGGCCAAGGACATTAATTTTCGCTCACAATGAACGATACGGATGACGGAATGTCCGCGAAACGAGTTCCTAACGCTCTCGCGTCAAAAGCCAGCTTGTGTACACAAACGCATCCATCGAAGGTACACCGATCGCGAGCGTATTTTCAGATGCGAAGCAGCTTAGGGTCGAGCTCAATCCGGTGTGCAGCGTGACCACCCTTACAGCGCATGCGCATCCACTCCCCTTCCCTCTACTTCCCTATGCTCTCCCCTCTCTGGCTTCGCAACGCCGACGCAGAGAGCGTCTGCTAGCGTTCGCTCATTCCTCCCCTGTCTTCCCTAGGCAACCCTCCCCGTGGCATTTAACCCAATTGCGCGCGCACGTCTTCTCCCCCTCTCTTTCCCCTCCTATGCTCCACACACTCTTACCTCGGAACGCCGTCGCAGGCAGCGTCTGCTAGCGAGTTTTTTTAATGTTTTATATATAATAACTGATTTGGCTCTAGATCGTGGGCTTGTCGGTGATCAGCCGTTTCTATTACGGCGATTTGATCTTTCATCGAGCTCACTTGTCGTTTCACGTTGTCGCGCTTCATTGTTGCCTTTCCATGTTAATTGTTTCAAGCATGACCGTCGTTGTTGCCCGTAGCAACAAAAAGTGTTGCGCTTCTAAGTACGTGGATGGATGTTCAATTCTTGGCATGTGGAAACGAGCATTGGGCGATGCTGTAGAATGCAACACAATCAGCCGTGCACACGCCAATCCTCACTTGCCCCCTGCCATTTTGCCATTCGGGAGAGGCTCCTAAATATACCTCATTTCGGACACTAGACCGTGCTAGGTTGGTAAACAAGTCTAGAACGAAAGCAGAAAGCCATTGCTACGTGTTCCGAGGAGACCACTCCTCGCTCAGCGATATTAAAAGTTAGATCCCGCTCAGTTATCTCGCTCGGTTGGCGTGCATGCCAACTTCGGAAAAGAGAAAGACAGCAAGTGGTGGCGGGCATAGAACGGAAGCCGCAGTGAGCTAAGCCCAACGAGTGAACCACGCATTTGTCGATGATGGCTAAATAGGGCGACCCGGCAACACATGTTTTCCGCGGCTCTGCAGAGTGCTAACCCAGTGATTTGTAATTCCCTGAAGAATTCTCAGCGTTTCCTAAAGGCAACGGGTGAGCACAAGCACTTGTACACATTATTTGAGCAGGTATTGATTTTGCATGAGTACATGAGTAAACCCAGTTCTCTGCTAGCCTGACTGGACTGACAAAAGTGCGGTGTCATTTGTTAAATTGGTGAAGATGGCAGCCAAGCTCCTGTCGGGAAAATACGTTTATTCAAAGGCTTCAATTCGAGTTGGCTCGGCTACATAGTTTTAGCTTCTTTTACCTTTGGCATGAAGTTCAAATGATGTCAATTAATTATAGGCTGCTTGATTTCTGCTCATAAAAGTTTTGCAGCCGCTCTTTGATATTTTGTGAGTCTTTACTTCTAATACTGTCCCTCAAATACACGCGATAGTCTAAATGCTTCTAAATATTATTCCAGAGAATGTCGGTGGAGCCAAAGTTTTGACAAGTGAACTTTTCTTCGTGGCGACAACGCCGTTGCCCTGACAAGGAAATTTCAACTTGCCAAAACACTGTTTCCAGCGACGTTCTTTCTCAATAAACTACTGATAGCTTCAAGCCTTTCCGTTCCTCTGAACTTCAGTCTCATTTGGTACCAAAGTTCTGTAAGAAAGCTATGCGCGCTGTCAAAGCAAACGTGATTCAGTCGAATACGACGTATCCTACTCGCGATTGTAGATAAATTTCGCATTGGTTCAGATATTCTGGGTTGTATTTTTTCGCATTATGTCCGTACGTCGATTTTTAAGTAATAGCTGATTTTATGTATTGACACTTTCACACTACGTGTATGTTTTTTTATACCAAACGTGTAATAAAAGAAGTTCATTTTATTTGTGGCCACCGAGTTTCGTTTTATACTGAGACATCAGTCAGCTTAACATTCGCCTCTTCGAAACACGCCAACAAAATTTCAACAAAAAGAAAGATTAACGAAATTTTACGAATGACTGCATCACCCAAGCGTACCTAAAAGAAGGCACGAGCGCATTCCGTTTGCACGCGAAGTGGGAAAGGAGGTTATCGGGGCGACCCACCTCCTATCAATTTTTCATTCTTTCACTCTATTTCTGTACGTTACCAGTTACGCCATGAAAGGAACGTTCTGTTCGTGATTTATTTTTAGTAGGATGCCCGGCAACCGCCAGTGGTAAAAAAGGCGCTGCCGCTGCGTATCAGCATGCGAGAGCGAATACATGGGAGGTATAGGGAGTTTCCGCCCCCTGTCGCACATACCAGTGTCACACCATTAGTATAACTAAGTATTATCACGAAGAAACGTTTTGATTGATTGATTGATCGATTGATTGATTGATTGATATGTGGGGTTTACGTCCCAAAACCACTATATGATTATGAGAGACGCCTTAGTGAATGGCTCCGGAAATTTTGACCACCTGGGGTTCTTTGACGTGCGCCCAAATTTGAGCACACGGGCCTACAACATTTCCGCCTCCATCGGAAATGCAGCCGCCGCAGCCGGGATTCGATCCCGCGACCTGCATGTCGGTAGCCGAGTACCTTGGCCACTAGACCACCGCGGCGGGGCAGAGAAGTTTTGTCGCGAGGACGTTCGACCTTTATGAACTGCGGCCAATATAAACATCTATTGAAGCGAACTACAGCCTTGTCTACGGCCATCGACAAGCGACCGGCATGGAGACATAAGACGACGTCAGGTTGATGTATATGTTACGCCCCGATGGGATGTCGTCTTCGCCCAAAGTAGTCGGAAGCCTCCCGGGTAGGGGGCCCGGACGCCACACGAACGAGCGGTATCAAAGAACGCGACAGATGGACGATCGCCCCGGAGCGACAACGTGCCGCGCATGCAACAAGATGCGCGCCCGCCACCACCCAGATCCGTCGAGCTGGCTGCCACCGCCCGGCGGCGGGCTCTTTAAATATAGACGGAGGCGACGGGAAATGAATGTGCGCCCCTCGATCCGTTGTCGTTCCCCTTCGCTCGCACGCTGCACTAACCGCGCCTAGTAACTGGGGTAACGCAGCCCGGCCTCACTACTATAGCACGCTGCACAGCCTTGTCTACCGTGCAATCTTCCCGTGAAATTTCGACCACCTGGGGTTCTTTAACGTGCACCCAAATCTGGGTACACGGGCTACAAATGTTGTAGGCCCGTGTACTCAGATTTGGGTGCACGTTAAAGAACCCCAGGTGGTCGAAATTTCCGGAGCCCTCCACTATACGGCATCTCTCATAATCATATGGTGGTTTTGGGACGTTAAACCCAACAAATCAATCAATCAATCTTCCCGTGAGACGAGCCGCGAGACAACGAATGCGATGGAAGAACTGTCATTCCTATAGAGCAACGAAGCCATTCGCGCGAGTTTGTAGAGTTTCGTTTTGAACAGCGTACACACACGTAGATTGAAAGGAAAGAAACTTACGGCACAATCGCCGCCTATCAACAGACTTTTTTTTTCCATTCAACTCAGCAACATATATTCATAAATTAGAATATCATATGATGCAAAATGTGCGTATCAAGACCATGAACTGGTGACGGTATGCATGACATTATAATCGTTTCGCGCCCTAAGTGCCGTCCGAAATTCTAACCACTTTTTTTTTAGATATTAAGTGAGGTATGGCTGTTATATACAGCCTCTTCCTCCGTTTTAATTTAATATGCTTGTACAAATACCCTAACGGTGTGATGCGGCGCCTGTTACATCCGGCCGGTGCGTTCAGACGAGGTTCGGAGAGCTTAGGAGGGCACTTAAGGAAATTAGCATGCTCACTTGGCTTCCCCCCGTACGAAGTGCAAATGTTATACTGTCCTTACTGATAGAAGTATTTTATATGAGCAACAAAATTAGGACCGTCAGCTGAACTTCAGAAGCAATTCACGTTAAAAGGTGGCTGAAGAAGTTGTATCAGCCAGCTCTCACTTAATCCGCTCCTAGTAAAGAAATTTCGGGTTCTAATGTCGTCAAGATGTGGATTATGATGTTCTTGTTAGTATCGCCCATCATGTCACTAGTTTTTAGTCTTGTTACGCATGGCCCCACCGCGGTGGTCTAGTGGATAATGTACTCGGCTGCTGACCCGCATGTCGCGGGATCGAATCCCGGATGCGGCGGCTGCATTTGCGATGGTGGCAAAAATGCTGTATACGTCCGTGTGCTCAGATTTGGATGCACGTTAAAGAATCGCAGGTGTCTGAAATTTCCGGAGCCCTCTACTGTGATAATCATACAGTGGCTTTGGGACGTTAAACCCCATATATCATCATTGATACGCATGTTGCATCATACCTCATGTTCTGCTTCATGGATATATATGCCACTGTGTTGCATAAAACATTTCAGTTGACAGTGTATAAGCTCGTGGCGTTGGATTCTTCCTTTTTCGACTTCTTGGGTGTGTGCTGTTTTGTTATGAATGCCATAATTGTTGAACGAACACTAAAGTGAAACAGTGACTTGGTTCATATGCATAAACTGCACTCTGAGAACTCTAACGTCACAAGTTTCACAATCATATGTCCACTATTAGCCGAGAAAACAAGGTTGAAGTTTCGTTCATAAATTTCCCGCCTAAATCTTCGCCGGTGACGTCATGAATTTCAAAATGTATTTTTGAAAATTTCGCGACATGGGCTCGAAGTACTTCATTTTCTACCGGTTAAAAACTACGTAGAACCCAGTAGACGCAGCCAAAACTTATCACGTCATGGTGTTTAGTGAGGGAATCTATAAAGGTGGCATTTCTCTGCGCACAAGTAAACATGCGATACGACTTTCCGTGGGTCACTGCTGACACTCAGTTGCTGTGTGTGACCTGCCTTCTCTCCCTCTTTTTTATTTCTAAAGTAATTATCTAGACACTCTCGGCTGCTTTTTGCCACCAGCGTAGCACCCCGCATATGTACCTGTGTTTACATATAAAAAATACCGCGAAGAAAAATAACTCAGTGAAATGTTTTTTGGCACACGGTATCGAACCAGCTCCCTCTCGCTCCACAGCGCTAACCGGTCGGCGCCAGAAGCGAACAACGTTAAGCCTACTAACGGCGAGCTATTTATATGCACCATTTACCGCTAGTGATACGCGGATGATGCAGGAATACCAGCGTGTTCTCTGCAAACCAGCGCAATGCGTTGGCTCGTAACTTCCACTTTGCCCCGCGAAGCTTTGTCGCCCGTGCGCTTACCTACTGGGGTACGCCGTGTGCTTTCGTAGGAAAGATTGCGTATAGATTGCGTATCAGTTGCAAAGCGCGCGAAGGTCACCTCGCTCGCTCCACAGACCGCGTGAACGAAAAAAGGGCACTCTTCAAACACAGTGATGCAGCAAGTGTGGCATTTGTTAGTTCGCGCTCGTTCTGTGTGCGTTACTTTCGTGCGTCATTAGTGTTTTGGCAACACGCTCCAAGTTTCGATCTGCTTGCCGTCCTTCACGTGACGTCCCAATATGTTGCTATCGCATTCATTGCTTCGCAGCGGAACTGTGGCTTTCACTTTTTCTTTCCTGGTTTTCTTTTTTCTGCTAAACTATAGAAAATATATTTCAAGAAGCTTGAAACCGTTTTTGTGAGTGATTCCTGACATTATCAGTGTTATCGGTTGATACGTGTAAGGTCAGTCGATCATGCAGTCCGACTCGACGTACGTTCTAGTGGCACGTAGTATTTAAGAACATACTTGCACAGTGTCACCTTTTGCAGTGGCGTAAAAATGTTGAATCTCATAAAAACTACGCATTATCTATATCTTTGTAATGCAATGGAGTTTTGCGGAAACTCGCAAGGCAGCGGAAGGGTTAAGAAAGAAAAAGCAGACAACCACTTGTTTGTTTTAGCACGAAACCACAAGGAAATCAGTACGGATTTCTTAAAAATAAAAACTATTTAGTTGCCAAAAAACCCCAGACCAAGACGAATTTTTCGGCAACTAAAAGTTCTTATTTCTCAGAAATCCGTACGGATTTCCTTGTGGCTTCGTGCTTAAACGGGTGGTTGTTTTCTTTCTCTTTCTGATTTTGATCTTTTTGTCCCCAAAAGCGCATTGCAGGCTGTGAACCGTTCAGTAAATTCACACAGACGAACGCGAGGACAGTTGGACGTTAAACAAACCGCAAGGCACATTGCTGGCATTCTTTGCTCTGTCAACAAAAAAAAAAACAAAACAAAAAGAAACTCGAGAGGTCGCTTGTGCATTCACCTAAGACCCTTCGCAGGTGAAAGTCATCTTCACTTTCTTCACAGTCCATTGAATCGATCACTCCGCCCCCGAAAGCCTTCCGGAACGAAGGCGCTTTCCGCACATCACGTGCCTTCGGGATCGGCCACCTAGGAATGACCAAGCTGCGATATCACGTGGTGACGTCGTCACGCGACGTCGAGTTACGTGACGGCGCAGTGACGTCACAAAATTTGGCAAGTTGTGAGGTCATGATGACTTTGTATGGTGACGTCATCTCGTGATCTTTTTGCATCGTCGTGTTGACGTCGTCAACGGTCAAATGTCGCGTTTGGTGAGGCTCATAAGCCTTCCGTCATGAGAAAAAACAACAAAACAACAACAACGACAACAAGAACAACAAAAACTAAAACAGCTGGCGCAAGCTTGGCGAACTTTTCGCTAACGTGAAACGCAACTAAAAAAGGAAACAGAGCGGAAACTGCAGTTGGCACACTGCACCGTTTTAGCACGCGACTTAGCTATAAAGCGTCTGCACTTTCTTTCGCCGCGTTATATACACGCCCAACACTAACAAACACTAGAACGTCACGCGTAAATGTTTCACTCCGAGCAGCGTGGGGAAGGACATCCGAGGGGAGGGCACGAAAATAGCTGGCGCACACGGCGCGCGGACCCCCACCTAGCCCCAGCACCGACGTGTTCGTTTATTTTGAGTTCACACGCACCGCCAAGGAAACCACACCGCAACCTCGGAACGTGTCGCCTGCCGCGAGCTGGAAGTGCTCAGTCTCTATACGACAGCGTCCGCTAGCGACCGCTGCAGTCGCCTTGTCGGCAAACGCCGCGTCCAAAGTGCGCGCACCATCTCCCACACCGTGCCAGTCGAGGCGGCTCTAATCGAGTGGCTGACCTTAATCCGGCAGCGGCGAACACCGTCGGCTCGCGATCAAATTAAAGGAGTTCAACGGTCGCCCGATGGAGCGTAAAAAAAAGGTGTTGTTTATCTGGGGAAACAGTTCGCAGAAGTCTGTCTCGCACCCGTCGCATTGCTGTCCCGCTCAAGAAGCACGGGAAGCGGACGGCGCTCTACTGTAGTGTCTAGAAATATACCAGTATATTTCTAGACACCGTAGCTCTACTTACCCGCCTCGGGGGCAGCCTGAAGAACTTGAATATATGTGGTGTCCCGCGCTCTCTTTTCAGCGTGACGGTGCTGGCGTTTCAATTACATTAGGATGGAATACCGACGAGGAAGACGCACACATCCCGAGCTACACCCGTGTGAAGAAGCTGCCATTACATTAAGCGGCGGCTTTGGTTTCAACTTCTCTTCTGTCGCATGCAATTCAGGCAAGGTAGGGACGCATATAATACTAACCGCGCCGTTAGCGTATTCGGATGTGCACTTGTACAGCACACTATCGAAAATTCGGCAGATCGCACGTACCATGGAAATGGATGTCGTGCGAAGCATGGGCAGGGAACGTGACTGTCATGTAATTCTTTAAAGGCGATAGTCTTTCTGGGGGTACTTCAACGAAAAAATTTTTTGTCTGTTTGTCTGTAGACTTGTCTGTTTGTCCACGCTAACGATATACTAAACGTCACCCAACGATACGTCAAACGACCAATCCCATTCGCAGCGCCCACCAATACTGCTCAAGTTTCCGAGTTCATACTTGCGCGATTGTCAATGCAAAATCAATTACTGCGCATATCTGAGGCACCATAACAACACGTCAATAGTTTGTATGTGTGTCATTACACAAGATAAGTCATACATAAGTAATTCTAAGGACCATAGCGTTTATCACACCGCGCTGGCAATGCAACGCGATGCTCAAAAAGGCAAGTGTTTCCAACGCATTGCTACGACGACACGGTGGTGGCACCTGCCCGTCACTTTGCGTTCTACACCTTATCGCCCCGAAGATGGGCGCGCATCTTTCTCCGTGGGCGCGCACGCCTTCCTCCGTTTTCGGAGATAACTGCCAGATAGCGCTCGTGTCTAACGTGCCTCGATGCGCTCGTTCGTTTTCACTGCACGGATCGAGACTCTCTAACGCAGCGCTTTCAGAGTACAATTCACCGATTCAATTCTCTCGCGCAGAAAATGAAATCAACGTTTTGTTCACTCTCTCCACACGCAAGACTACCGTCCTTCGACGACATTCGCAGTGAAACATACAGATACGGGGCCACTTTTTTGTTGAGTGAGGCGTTACAAAATGACGCAAGACACATGTACAAACGTTGCACGCACAGACATATGTTGAACAGTCGCATACGTTTTATATAACCAGTTGTTTACAGTTGCGTAACGATGCCAAGAGCAACTAGGGTATTACCAACAACAGAAGCGGTAAGCTATGCAGCGCTTGTGTTTGCCAGGATGGTGTCCCTCGAAAGTGCTACGTAGACTAACTTCAGTGAATGACGTTTAACTACGATTAACGCTAACCCGACGTGACGCATGTATACTATTGAAGTACATACGTAATCTTTATAAACTTAGATGGCAAGTACTGCAAGCACAATTGACGTTTCACCAACATTGAGCCTGCATATTGTTTTTTTCAAATACAGTTCCGAGACCTGGCGTGGTTCTGTGGTATAGAATACTTGATTGCCACGCAGGACGCGTAAGTTCGATTCCAGCGGGGACCATAACATTTATTATTTGCATACTTCGGGTCAACTCTGCCTACGCCAATTTTTCTTAACGCTCACGAATTTAAATTCTCTTCTAAATTCGAATTTAATGTATGTTCTCGCCGTTGATATACACTGTCAATCGCTTGTGGCTATGCCCCCCCCCCCATACAACAGCTCGTGGTGTACTGGTATGTACCATACGTGCCTGGTGGAAAGGGTTTGACGTCGTACGCAACAAGGTTTTCAAACTAATCATGTCAGGACCAAAGAGTGGACCACAAGAGCACCCAAACGTAGGCGGCCACATAGATAGATAGATAGATAGATAGATAGATAGATAGATAGATAGATAGATAGATAGATAGATAGATAGATAGATAGATAGATAGATAGATAGATAGATAGATAGATAGATAGATACGCGCAAAGTCACCGAAGTTCGCTAAGAATTGCTTCGCATTTAAAAACTGCATTCGGCTTCGACTGCCTACAGGAAAGCTTTAATACAAGTTTAGTAAACTTTGGGCACCTATAATTGTCACTTTATTGTTAGTACGGTCACTGTAACACTAGTGAAGTGCAATTACCGAGCAACCTTTACACCGGCTCGGTTCATGTGCGCCGTTGGCGTTTACTTATCAAGTCGAATTTATTGCAAAATCATAAGGTCAAATAGAATCAGTGATATGGTATACGGTTTGTCGGTTTAGGAGTGCTGATAATTCTGCGCGTACTAACTTTTTGAACAGAAATTTTTTAATGTGTACCTTCAGCCACCTGCCATATATTGGAGCAATGTTGACGTGTTCCCCAGTGTTTTTTTTTTGCGTTTATTCATATACTATCACATGTCGTGACACGTTACATGTACTGTCGTAAGGGCCATGATAACCACGCTTTAACACAATATTTTCTTTTTCCTTTCCTATATATATGCCAACTGCAGTCTCTTCTACATTTCATTTAGCATCATGCGTACACACAAGGCACGAGTTGCTCGCAATCGTCAAGACAAGATAAGCCGAGTTTAGTTTGGCTCGTGCATATTCATTCTTCCAGCGCTGTAGTTGGCTCTCAATAGGAAATCTCTTACGCGGTCGTATAAAGCCGGGAAACGCACAGCTGTCTTACATCCCCAGGACAGCTTTATCATTATTTTTCCTGTTTACTATCCTCTATGAAACTGTGTCAGTGCATTCCATTGTGATCCTTTTTTCTTTGGATGTAAACAGACAAATCTAGGTTGCGCTGTCAGGCGAAAGCGCAGCCTAAGGAAGGAAGAAAACAAACAGAAAATTGCACTTTTAAATCTGCGGACGTAACGTTACACAAGCCCATTCCTCAATCGCAGCATTTTTTTTCTTGTTTTTCGGCCTCTAAAAGCAAGACGAATCATTCACCACTAAACCGACCCACAACGCCCATAACGATTGCATCCACCTTCCATAGCCTTCAGACGTAGTATACGTCCGCCGAAAGACTGCGCAAGTTTTTTTTTATGCGTTCTTTTTTCTCTTTCTCAAATGTCGGCGAGAAAGCGTGCGGGGTTAACGCCGTCGTTTGAATCCATGCTCGGCGATCGTTCGTTCTATTTTCTTATTTTGTTAAAGTGGTACGCGCGATTAGACGAGCTGTCACACGTGCATGCGTTATATAGTGCGACCCAAAACACACGTACGCACGCACGTCGTACCATTGAAGGCCGAGCTGTCAGGAAAAGGCACTCTTTAAACGTTGCGTGCAGCGCCTTGTTAATTCATCTCCCTCGCTCTCGTTCCTTCTATCATCGCCGGCACCCGGCAACAAATGCGGAGCGGGGCGTGAACCGGCCCTCCGTTTTGCTAAAACCGTGCACTGCAGTAAATGCCCGAAGGCAGTCACTGGTGTGCAAGGGATTGCAGAGTCGTACATTAACACCGACCAAGGAGCACGAACTGTTACATCACAATATAACGACAGCTTTCTTCTCTGCTGCTTGCATGGGCCGCTCACAGGTGCTAATATGAGGGCCTACACCGATTTCACAACACCACTGACTATTAAAGCCATTGGCGACTCATCAAACGCTAAAATCGGCTGTCAGTGGCGTCGACACGTGCGATGCAAAAATATCGTCACGACGTGGTGGCGTCCATACGTGTGGCATCTTTGGGGAATGACATTACAGATCCCCTAAGTTCGCGACTTCATGATGACACCGCATAGTGTGACCTCACACGAGCATGTCATCACATGACACCGTCGCTTGCTCAAAGGTGGCTCGATTGCAGTGGTAGTGCAAAAACCGGTGACGTGCGCAATGCTTGCAGTGCATCTGATCCGAGGGTGGTGCAAAACTGCTTTAGGTGCAGAAAGCTGTGGGGCGATCAATACATCGATTAATAAGAAAAAAAAAGAATTTCGCCTTCGAGTTGTCTGAAGCGAATGCGCAAGCAACAAGATTGATAGGTGGGCCAGTTGGTATTTTGTATTCGTTAGGCGAACCGGGAGCGCGGAAACACACAAAGACAGAGAATGGCCTCACAGCACGAGCGCTGAGAACTGGTTTATTCTTCACGCTCGAAAGGCACATATGTATGCAAGGGTGCGCATGTTGACAGGATTGTGACGATAGTACGGGCAGCATGCGAAGCGTTTCGTAGAGGCACTTGTCTACGAAGTATCTATAAAGTTAAACTCACAGTCATGTAGTGGTAATAAAAGACGGCTCATACACCGATCTGCATTCTTGGAAATGTGATACGCTTCAGAAATTCCACGTGTAGTTTGAAGCGCATGCCGAAAAAAAAAAAACCTGTTCTTTGAAACAACAGTTGGCATTTGAACGAATCGCAATTCGAGGCTGAAATGGAATGCGGGGCACTTTTCAAGGAACTTCTATGTTCTGTGAGGCATACATTTCAAACATGGGCCAGTTCGGCCGATGTACATGTGATCACAAGACAGGGATATGTTATATACCACTTCTAAAGCACACTTTACGAACTGTATTTATTTATGCTTTTGAAGACATTCCCTGTCTTTAGATACGCCTTGTGCCCTCGTATGCACCATGGCCCATATACGGCCCAATTTATTGGGTGAGCGCACGTGCTGTGTGCTTCTTCTCTGTCTGTTGTGTTTCCACGCTCCCAGTACGTTGAACGAATAAGAATGCGCAAGATGTTCTTTGCGAGTTTTTATTGGGAGGGGATATAGCTTAGCCTTCGAAGCACTGCACAGTTTTATTCTCATAGCACCGGTTGCCACAACCGGTTCTGGAGGGAAGTCTCCGAGCACCCGGGAACCAGGTGTTTCGGTGCAGTCCGCGCGAAATACACGTTCCTGCAGGCACGCGTTCGAGCGGCTTTCTTTTAAAATTGTGCGCCATACCTGGTCGCCGTTGCGGGGGAAGATACAAGCCGCGTTCCGAGTGGCACCGTGACCCTGAGGTAGCCGTTTCCGCGGCAGGCGCCGCGGTCACGTGCGCGAAGCATTCGCCTTCTCCGCTGACAGTATGAGGGGTTACCCAGTGGGGTTGCGCCACGGGTTACGCAACCGAACGGCCTCTTCGTTCCGACAGCGATGTGTTCATTAACTGTGAAGCGTCTTGATTTAGATGCAAGTGCGTATACTGGCCGTGCCTCTCCGCAACGCCGCATGGACGTGCAACAGTGCCGGAAGAACTCGCACTTGCAGCATCACTCCATTTATAGAGCCTTCCTTTTGGCAGAACTCAACTGGGAGCGAAGTTTTTGTACGGCTAACCTAAATTTTCCTCAGCCGGTGTATATGCGACTATCTTTGTTAACATGGCTGCTTCTAGACTCTTTAAGTGCACAGCCTAACCTGTTCTGCTTTAACTGTTTTGCTGTGGAGAGGTGTAGGTGCCTATTGCCTCGGCTACTCCGTAATAACCTAACCTAAATTTTCCTCAACCGGTGTATATGCGACTATCTTTGTTAACATGGCTGCTTCTAGATTCTTTACGTGCACAGTTTTAGCTGGAAGCAGCTCTGTGGATAATAATATCCGGGGTTATACGAGCCAAAACATTGACATGATTATGAGGCGGAAATATTAACCATTCGGTGTTCTTCGACGAGCGTGAACTGACACTGCACAGCACTCAGGCCTCTAACGTTCTTGCCGCCATCGAAATGCGACCGCCACTGCTGGAATCGAACCCTTGACCTTCGAGTCAACAGGCATGCATCGTAACCACTGTTGCGCCGATGCGGACATCTGTGCGGACGTAAGCTGCCAGTGACGAGGAATTTTCAGCGCCGAGGAAGCCAAGCCGCTTGCGTACGCACGGTTTAGCGTTCCTTTCTACTTCCAGCCGCACCCGAGGAGAATACAAATGAACGTAAGGGCTCACTTGCGTGAGATGCTTTAAAACCCCGGCACTAAAGCTCTCCAACAGAGACCGTCAAACTTACTCAATGATTGGCTCGTGAGGGCACTGTATGTTTTTTGCCTGTACTCCCCTTGGATTGTCAATTTTCAAATTTTTGTATAGCCCCGCCGTGGTGGTCAGGAGGTTTGTGGCACTAGATTGCTTAACCGAAGGTTGCAGGATCGAATCCCGGATGCGGCGGCTGTATTTTCGATGGAGGCGAGAATGTTGTAGGCCCGTGTACTTACATTTAGGTGCACGTTAAAGAACCACAGGTGGTCGAAATTTACGGAGCCCTCCACTACGGCGTCTCCCATAATCATATCGTGGTTTTGGCGCGTTAAACCCCAGATACTATAATTAAATTTTGTGCAGATTATGGTTGGGCGTCGCATTTACCAATGCGTACGCGTTCCGCACAGGAATGGCCGACATTGCTGCATGCGACCATTGTGGCAGTGATGAAACAACTGGGCACATTCTGTGTGAATGACCACAATGCTGCTCGCAGACACAGTCACTCTGCAATGCACTAGACGAACTGGACAACCAGCCTCTTTCGGAAGAAAGACGCCTGCGCTGCCGACAGGACTTTATGTCGCAGAAGAAGGCTGTGAAGGCACTCATGCGCTTCTTGCGTTCAACCGGCCTGTCCAAACGACTGTGATCGGAAATCCCTGAATGCGTGCGCATGTGTTTTTTTTTCTAATTTATTTTATATCTCTCTATAGCTATCCTCTTTCCGACCCTTTTCCCCACCCCCGTACAGGGTAGCAAACCAGTTCGTCTAGGTTAACCTCCCTGTCTCTTCCTTTTATTTATTTCTCTCTCTCTCTGTAGACATGTATAAGTACAGCAGTATTCTGTGGTTTCTATGCAACACGCGGCTGCCTCAATCGACAAGCGTGCGTCGAAGTTGAGCACAGGGGCCTTCGAGCTCGCTTCAGTTTCTGCGCCTATAGAATGTCGCGGTGGCAGCGCCGTCACACCGCTCGAAATACCCGCCGGGAATTCGGCACCTCCCGCGCTAACTGGGAGAAGGGCAAGGCGGCCCGATTTCAGGGCGTGCACCCAAACAATTGCGCCAAAAAGAAAAGAAGACGCGGCCAACCCGGAAAAGAAGGTGTTCCGCTTTTTGCGCACAGTGGCAGCTCTTTCCAGGGGAGGGGCACGAAGCCCCGACGTGACACTGCGCCAGTCGAGGTCGGACCTGATCGCGGCGGCAGTTATATGAACACTGTAAAATATTTCGTTAACTGTAGTCTTTCTTTCTTTCTTTCTTTCTTTCTTTCTTTCTTTCTTTCTTTCTTTCTTTCTTTCTTTCTTTCTTTCTTTCAAATTTCAAATTTTTGTATAGCCCCGCCGTGGTGGTCAGGAGGTTTGTGGCACTAGATTGCTTACCAAAGGTCGCTGGAACAAATCCCGGATGCGGCGGCTGTATTTTCGATGGAGGCAAAATCGCTTGATGCCCGCGTATTGACATTTAGGTGCACGTTAAAGAGCCACAGGTTCTTTAACGTGCACGTAAAGTTTCTTTCTTTCTTTCTTTCTTTCTTTCTTTCTTTCTTTCTTTCTTTCTTTCTTTCTTTCTTTCTTTCTTCTTCATCTGTCTATAACCAATACGAATGTAGGCAAACACTCGAAATATATTGTATTAACGAGACTTGACAGACAATAATACAAAGAAAAGTATAGGGGATGTTCTTAGAAGTAAGCGCAATGTAGATGTGAACAAGAAAAAGAGTAGGGACAATTTTTTTTTCCATGGGTGGAGACCAAACCTGCGACATTTGAATAACACGTCCGATGCTCTATACCAACTGAGCTATATATATCACGGCCGCTATCCTCCGGTAGGGTATGTGCATTAAACGTGGGAGCGTCAGTCAGCGCCGCCAGTGGCCATGACAGCGAGTGCGCGTATACTGCCTGGAGGCATCATGTCTGCCAGAACGATGGGACAGCCGCTTCGGTAGCTCAGTTGGTAGAGCGTCGGACGCGGTATTCGGAGGTAGTAGGTTCGGTCCCTGTCTATGGCAAGTAATATTTTCGTCCACTTCTCTTTCATTGCGTTTATATTACACTTACTTCTGATAACATTTCCTGTACTTTCCTCGGCATGATTTTCTCTGACGTCTCATTAATAGTGTGTATAACCAAGAAAATTAGCCATAAATGTATACTTCTTTCCATCATTGTAATACATTGAACACTTTAAGTATATCGAAATACTTCAAAAAAAGCCAAACATTGCGTTTCAATAAATATCGTGGTGTCACGGAAAGCGTACAATATTTTCAGGCTGAGCCTTTACGCCGCAGTTGTGCAGCAAGTTGTCGGTGACCCGAGTTGCAGATATGAATGTTTTTTTTATGTTTTTGTTTGTTAAGATCTTGAACAATTTCGATTTTAAACTTATCAGCTTATGCGAAGTTTTCTGCGAGAACACTTGGCATGGAAAAAGAATCAAACCAAATTCAATTTTCTCATAATGAAAAAAGCGTGAAAAACCAGGACACAAGAAAGTGAGATCACACATGGACCATACAGGGCGTTCATAAAAGGTGGCGATCTTTAAGTTTGGCGCTGCTTTGTCGTATGTGTTCGTTGGACTGGCGAGAAAACTCCTTTCACTGTTGATATATAGCGTGTTCATGCGGGCTTGTTGGTCCGCACAGTGAGGCTCACGCGATTCACGAGCGCAATGACTCATCTGTAGCATGCAATAAAAAGAGTTTACTACATATACAAAGCTATTATATCAAAATTATGCAGAAAAGGCGCATCATACTGGGTAGCTAGGTCTGTAATAATGGGAAGTCCACAAATAAGCACATGTACACAGAAGGACTGAAAGCTGGGCCAGTTGGTGACAGTACTTGAACATATTTTAACACAGCGCACCACTATGCGGGCACGATTACCCATCTAACTGATTCTATATAATAGTGGCGCACTTAAGAGACACATGAGAGCACGCGATATTGCCGAAGCATTGAATTCGTGATACACAAAGAGAGGACCAGTGCATGTGACGCGCCACCGTCGGTAACGTTAGAAAAAGCTGAAACATTGGATTTTTTGGAAGCACCTTAAGCTTCCAGCCATGAAATTTTCATGTTGAGCCAAGAATTTCGTGTGCGTTTTTCAAGCAGGACTTCAAGAGGTCACAAACAAAATTTTTCGTGGTGCAAGTGTTTGTGAATTTACAAACATGGCGTCGAATTATGTCACCAGGACGGCTCAGTAGTTGTGAAGTGACAAAATGTATTCTTTATTGCCTGTGTTCTTTCAAGTATATCAATTTTTTTTTTCTTGCGTGTACAAACCGAACTGAACACGGCGAAAAGAGACGTACAAAACACATCAACACAAACAGATGCAAGATACGTCACCTTTCATAACAATGCTTTCATGAACGCGGTGGTGAAACACCCAATAGATAAGGTTGCTGCAAGGTACGGCGTGTATACGTTCTTCGATGCGCCGAAAAAGCTAATAGATGGCTTGCACGACGTCACTAGGATCGTCGTGTTGGAGCACCAGCATGTGAGGAGGTGACGTTCCCGATGGCACATTAACATTATCGATACATCATATGCAGGTTATTTGATTATTCCCTCACAGAGAAGTTCCTGTGTGGAAATAAACGCAACTTATTTGTCATCGAAGCCGCCATTGTGAAGTCCCAGTTCTTTTGAGAAGCTGAGTCCGTGGCGTCAAGTGCAAGCGCAGGAGCACTATACGGTGGCCATGGCACGGAACGAGTGTGTAATGTGCTTGATCACACATACAAAAATATTGGTTGAATACGCGAAGCACGCCGTGTACAAGATCCCACTTTCCTCCAATTCTCTTGGACGGACCGAAAGGTGCGTCGAATAGAAGCTGCACACTTGTAGCCTCCTGGAAGTTCCGAGGCATCTGGCGACACGTTACGGTGTAGACTATTTTACGGAGTGGTTTCAGTGCTGCCCATTGTGCTTCATACATTTAAAAGCTGAACGAACAGTGCTACAGTAGGCGCACTCCATCACAACAGTTGTGTTCGTGCACGCGATGCTTCGTCGCCTTAATAATTCATGACGCAATATGCCACAAGAAAACATCAGCTTAACAGCCCAAGCTTGAGGCCAATATGCGTTAGGTACGAACAGGGACGGGACAGAGAAAGGACACATCTAGTGTATTTTCATTTATTTATTTATTTGCTAATACTGTCAACCCTCATAGAGAGTCATAACAGAGAGGACGTACATAAAGAATGTACAATGTTCCTAAAGTTTCTTAATACCTTGACGACTCGCAATGAACACTGGTATTCCCTTAATTAACAACTTAACATTTAAAATGACAATTCAAGAACAACTCATAATTCACATTCATTCTTGAAAATATTTCCTATTAATATGAAGTCGCTTACATCACTTGGCACTAAAAAAATGTTTCTAATCCGTAGCGCTACAAAATATTCTACAATGCCTTAAGTAAACAGTCTATAGGTTCTTCTGCAGCCGTGTGTTGTGTGCAAGTGACAGCGTAGTGCACAACCGAAATATCGCACCGGTGTCACCGTAGTGTAGGGTTCTACAAATTTACACCACTCGGGGTTTAACGTGAGCATAAATCAGAGTATACACGAGCTCCAGCTATGTAGCACCCATGGAAATGTGGTCGCCGTGGTAGATATTCGATCCCATGGCCTTCAGGTCCGCAACTACTGCAGACCACGGTGGTGGAGAGTGCTCCGAAGGGGGACTACCTGTAGCCTCGTTGGCTGAGGTTGACGTTATATCTAGGCGCCCTAACTAGCGTGTACTAAGCACCGGATGCTCCCCACTGTCTGTTCCTATAGCTAACCAGACGGTATACATATCTGAAAGACAAACTAACCCTCCTCCGAAACGCGTCTACCTTCTTTCGTTCCCTGTGATACCAGCCGCGTTTAAAAAATGCAAACGAAGCATTCACGAGTTTGACCAACAGACCTGGCGTCTGACCCCTTGCTTGGGGCGCTATTCGCTGCACCCAGCTATCAGCAGCCGAGGCGGCGAAATAATCAGGCGCCGAAAGCAGCGGTGTACAGGAATTCCGGCGATAATTGCTGCTGCCCCAGAGGAGCCCCCTTTTCCAGTATTTCCTTCCTTCTTTCTTGTTTTCGTTATTATTCACCTTTATTTTATGCTTGCGCCACACTATGCGCCTATGTTTCTAGGTCTTTACAAATCCTTCGGAGCCCTCTCATGCCTTCGCTATCTCAGGGTTATCTTAAAGTGCTCAATCCCGAGGATTACGTGGAATGCAGGTGCTAAGTTTAGGGACGGGAGTGGTGCTTCGGCTGCCGCTGTTTTTGAAAGCGCGTTTTGAAAGCGATTACGACTCTCCTGCATAAGTGTGGCCAGACGGATTTGTTTCAGTTGGCGGGTCACGCCACTTAACCTTTATCTGGACTGGGAACACGATTGACGAGGGAGTTAAAAAAGGGCGCTGGTGTGCCGGATCATCAGCGCATAAAACGGGTTTACCGGCCGTCTTTATCTGCGCCCATCATGTGTAGGGGCGCGTTCGGCTTGTTGCCCGGTAGACTGGCGAGTTTGGTTCAGTGGGCCACCTTGAGCGTTCCCCAGCTTCCACAAAGGGGCATGAGAATGTAACAAAAAAAGAACAAATAGGAATGCCTAAATCCTCCGAGTTTCTTGTTGGAATCACGCATGCTGCGCCAAGACACCGAGAACTTTAGGGTCTGCGCCTAACGCGCTTAATTTAGCTTTATTTTCTCGTGAGGTTGATGTTACGTCGTTACGTTAGTTTTATACGTGCTCGTTAGTTTTATAATTATTTTGATCTCCATACTCACAAATGCTCCACGACTCGAATTCCGCCCTTTACTTGACATAGTTGAGCACTGCTCTACTGATAATGACGCTGCGCTTCGCAATTAAGAATCGCTGCAGAATATCGCTGATATGCAGCGACTTTTCCTGCTTAGAAATGGCGCTCTCATCGACTTTCTAAAGTCAAGGTAAAGCGTTGACTGAAGGGACGTTCTAAAATACAAGAGTAGGACTTCATCGCGAGATGTACCTTGCTATCTTGTGTAATGGTGGTGGTGGTGCAACCGGCTGGATCAGCCTGGTCTAAATGGCCGGCATTTGTTCCGCCTGAGCATCTCCTGAATAAGAGCTATTCGTCACTAAATGTCACACAGCCCAGTGTCTCGCAGCAAAGTCACAAAATACGTTGCACGCTCCTCCTCGTTGTCATGGGCCGTTCAGAAAAAGTGACATAAATTGCCCCGTGTCTGTGGCAGACAAACCTCTCGAAAGCTGCGTGCCATCGCTGCTCTTTCCCTTTCAAAACGCAGGCACAGCCAGATAAAATGTTCGCTGTCGTCGGTATCATCACAGAGGACACAAACGGGTAAGCGTCTCGCCCAGTCTTCAAAAACCAAGCCGGCGTGTATGCGGAGTCAGTACATATTCAGTTAAGAAGCGTCGCTTGTTCTCTATAAAGTCCCTGGATAACACATGACTGATGTGGAAACTTGTGGATTTGCTGATTTTTGTTTCGTGACAAAACAGTTCCAAGTCACGCGAACACAAACGGAGCCATATATATATATATATATATATATATATATATATATATATATATATATATATATATATATATATATATATATATATATATATATAAGGGAAAGAAGTGTATACCTAAGGGCTCGTTTTTCCGTGTTTTAACACAATATTAATGAGATATAACAGACAGTAATGCCAAGGAATGTACAGGGGAAGTTATTAAAACCAATGGAATGTAAATAAGAAGAAAGAAAAGTGGATGAAAAAATTACCAACTGTGAGCAGGAATCGAACCTACGACCTTCGAATTACGCGTTCGATGCTCTAACCACTTAGCTATCACAGCGGCCCTCCCTCCATCCACTTTTTTGGGTTTATCTGTGAATTTAGAAGTAGGAGTGACAGTCAGCGCCATCTATAAGCCAAACAACGAGTGTGAGAACACTCTTATGCGCATGTTTGGCGCCACGTAGCACGTGAACTTATTATGAGCGGGCAGCTGATTAATTGTCCCTCTTATACAACCTAAACACACCAAGTCTGCCAGTACGAGACCCTCGTTCAATGAAATAAGGGAAAGAAGTGTATACCTAAGGGCTCGTTTTTCCGTGTTTTAACACAATATTAATGAGATATAACAGACAGTAAGGCCAAGGAATGTACAGGGGAAGTTATTAAAACCAATGGAATGTAAATAAGAAGAAAGAAAAGTGGACGAAAAAATTACCAACTGTGAGCAGGAATCGAACCTACGACCTTCGAATTACGCGTTCGATGCTCTAACCACTTAGCTATCACAGCGGCCCTCCCTCCATCCACTTTTTTGGGTTTATCTGTGAATTTAGAAGTAGGAGTGACAGTCAGCGCCATCTATAAGCCAAACAACGAGTGTGAGAACACTCTTATGCGCATGTTTGGCGCCACGTAGCACGTGAACTTATTATGAGCGGGCAGCTGATTAATTGTCCCTCTTATACAACCTAAACACACCAAGTCTGCCAGTACGAGACCCTCGTTCAATGAAATAAGGGAAAGAAGTGTATACCTAAGGGCTCGTTTTTCCGTGTTTTAACACAATATTAATGAGATATAACAGACAGTGATGCCAAGGAATGTACAGGGGAAGTTATTAAAACCAATGGAATGTAAATAAGAAGAAAGAAAAGTGGATGAAAAAATTACCAACTGTGAGCAGGAATCGAACCTACGACCTTCGAATTACGCGTTCGATGCTCTAACCACTGAGCTATCACAGCGGCCCTCCCTCCATCCACTTTTTTGGGTTTATCTGTGAATTTAGAAGTAGGAGTGACAGTCAGCGCCATCTATAAGCCAAACAACGAGTGTGAGAACACTCTTATGCGCATGTTTGGCGCCACGTAGCACGTGAACTTATTATGAGCGGGTAGCTGATTAATTGTCCCTCTTATACAACCTAAACACACCAAGTCTGCCAGTACCAGACCCTCGTTCAATGAAATAAGGGAAAGAAGTGTATACCTAAGGGCTCGTTTTTCCGTGTTTTAACACAATATTAATGAGATATAACAGACAGTAATGCCAAGGAATGTACAGGGGAAGTTATTAAAACCAATGGAATGTAAATAAGAAGAAAGAAAAGTGGATGAAAAAATTACCAACTGTGAGCAGGAATCGAACCTACGACCTTCGAATTACGCGTTCAATGCTCTAACCACTTAGCTATCACAGCGGCCCTCCCTCCATCCACTTTTTTGGGTTTATCTGTGAATTTAGAAGTAGGAGTGACAGTCAGCGCCATCTATAAGCCAAACAACGAGTGTGAGAACACTCTTATGCGCATGTTTGGCGCCACGTAGCACGTGAACTTATTATGAGCGGGCAGCTGATTAATTGTCCCTCTTATACAACCTAAACACACCAAGTCTGCCAGTACGAGACCCTCGTTCAATGAAATAAGGGAAAGAAGTGTATACCTAAGGGCTCGTTTTTCCGTGTTTTAACACAATATTAATGAGATAAACAGACAGTAATGCCAAGGAATGTACAGGGGAAGTTATTAAAACAAATGGAATGTAAATAAGAAGAAAGAAAAGTGGATGAAAAAATTACCAACTGTGAGCAGGAATCGAACCTACGACCTTCGAATTACGCGTTCGATGCTCTAACCACTGAGCTATCACAGCGGCCCTCCCTCCATCCACTTTTTTGGGTTTATCTGTGAATTTAGAAGTAGGAGTGACAGTCAGCGCCATCTATAAGCCAAACAACGAGTGTGAGGACACTCTTATGCGCATGTTTGGCGCCACGTAGCACGTGAACTTATTATGAGCGGGCAGCTGATTAATTGTCCCTCTTATACAACCTAAACACACCAAGTCTGCCAGTACGAGACCCTCGTTCAATGAAATAAGGGAAAGAAGTGTATACCTAAGGGCTCGTTTTTCCGTGTTTTAACACAATATTAATGAGATATAACAGACAGTAATGCCAAGGAATGTACAGGGGAAGTTATTAAAACCAATGGAATGTAAATAAGAAGAAAGAAAAGTGTATGAAAAAATTACCAACTGTGAGCAGGAATCGAACCTACGACCTTCGAATTACGCGTTCGATGCTCTAACCACTGAGCTATCACAGCGGCCCTCCCTCCATCCACTTTTTTGGGTTTATCTGTGAATTTAGAAGTAGGAGTGACAGTCAGCGCCATCTATAAGCCAAACAACGAGTGTGAAACACTCTTATGCGCATGTTTGGCGCCACGTAGCACGTGAACTTATTATGAGCGGGCAGCTGATTAATTGTCCCCCTTATACAACCTAAACACACCAAGTCTGCCAGTACGAGACCCTCGTTCAATGAAATAAGGGAAAGAAGTGTATACCTAAGGGCTCGTTTTTCCGTGTTTTAACAAAATATTAATGAGATATAACAGACAGTAATGCCAAGGAATGTACAGGGGAAGTTATTAAAACCAATGGAATGTAAATAAGAAGAAAGAAAAGTGGATGAAAAAATTACCAACTGTGAGCAGGAATCGAACCTACGACCTTCGAATTCGTAGGTTCGATTCCTAGGTTCGATTCGAAGGTCGATTCGAAGGTCGTAGGTTCGATTCCTGCTCACAGTTGGTAATTTTTTCATCCACTTTTCTTTCTTCTTATTTACATTCCATTGGTTTTAATAACTTCCCTTGTACATTCCTTGGCATTACTGTCTGTTATATCTCATATATATAGATAGATATGTAGGGTTTAACGTCCCAAAACCACTATATGATTATGAGAGACGCCGTAGTGGAGGGCTCCGGAAATTTAGACCACCTGGGGTTCTTTAACGTGCACCCAAATCTGAGCACACGGGCCTACAACATTTCCGCCTCCATCGGAAATGCAGCCGCCGCAGCCGGGATTCGAACCCGCGCCCTGCGGGTCAGCAGCCGAGTACCTTAGCCACTAGACCACCGCGGCGGGGCATCTCATATATATATATATATATATATATATATATATATATATATATATATATATATATATATATATATAAGTCAAGTAGATCCTCCAAGAGAACGGTAACAACGGAAGTGTTTAATTCGACAGTTTCGGCCAGAGTCTGGCCTTCATCAGGAGTCATGGTACATTCTGTTTGCGCGCACATTTATAGTATTTTGGGTAAAAAATGAGAGGGAAAGAACGAAAAAACAGAAAGAAAGAAAGAGTTTGAAAAACGAGAGAGGAAAGGATATCCAGAAAGTTCCAGGTTCCACTGTGCTTCGCGAGTGGCGTCGTCAGTGTGTATTTTCTTAGTATTGCGTTCAGTGCAGTTTGGTGGCGGTCCCTTTATTGTAAACGGGGCCTGGCTAAGGTAAGGGCTTGCGTGTCGCGAAAAATGCTTTTTTTATTATTATTTTTTTATTTTTTAAAGACCGTCACTAATTCGGCGTCGGAGACAGCGTTCCGAGGCTCCAGGAAGTCGGCGCGGGAGAAAATGTTTCTTAAGGCGCTGTCTGTCGTTTTGAATGCTATTTTGCTCTGCGAATCCGCGTTTGGGGGTTTTAATTGTGTATGGGGTGGCCCTTCTATATGTCGGGCTTTGTTGTCGAAATGCGGGAAGGGTTTCCAAACTGCGAGAAAGGACGTTTGAAGTGATTGCTATTTTGTACTGGGAAACCGCGTTCGGGGCGTTTAGTTGTGTATGTGGATGTCGGGCTTTGTTGCCAAAATCGGGGAGAGGTTGCCAAAAGGCGAGAAAGGACGTTTGAAGTGATTGCATTTTGTTCTGGGAATCCACGTTCGGGGCTTTTAGTTGTGCATGCGGTGACCCTTCGACAAGTCGGGCTTACAACTATTGTTCGGTTATTCAGAGAAATAGAAATAGACGACAGTGGTTCACTGAAACACGCAAAGATATTTGTAGTTGTCCAGTCCTCGTCGCCGCCACAGTGCCGCGAAATCTTGAATTGTTATGATTACAATTATAAACTTATATATACACACATACACCCACATACATATGCGCATATACATAAGTACATATACACATATAAATGTATATGTATATATTATAGTGCTTTGATTGCTGCAAGTGTACCCGGACTTTCATTTATGCCTTTTTCGAGGGTGTTAAATCGGTGTATGAGGTATGATTCACGTTGTTCACGTTCCCGGTTTGATTTAAATCCTGTTTCTAAAAGTGTGACTGACAATTTGTCGAAGGAGTGGCCGGGAAGGTTAAGGTGTTTTGATAGAGGTAGATTCGGCGCTGATTTCGCGTGGGCTCTGTGATTATTGAAACGAATCCTAAAGGGTGTTTCCGTTTGTCCGATGTATTGCATGCCGCACACGTTGCATTCAAGTAGATATACCACATTAGAGGAATCGCATGTTAGATTTCCTCGTATGTTAATTGAAAAGTTGGATTGTGTGCTGCTTGCCTTGCTTGTATCTCGCATCGCTTTGCATACAAAACATCGAGGCTTCAGACAAGGTCGGCATGAACTGTCGGAAGTTGAAGTATTGATTTGGGAGTTTACAAGTGTGTCTTTGAGGTTGCGTGTTCGTCGGTAAACGACGCCAGGAGCCGATGGGAATGCACGTTTTAGACGTTCACTTTGTTCCAGTATGTTGTAATGTCGTTTAAGGATTTTGTTAACGTTGGGGAAATTCGTGCTGTATGTTAAACATAGGTGTGTCTGTTGCAGGTTGTGTTGTGGTGGCCGCTTCATCAGAAGGTCATCACGCTGAAGTTTTCTAGTTTTTTGAATAGCGTCATCAATCACATGTGGAGGATATTTCTGTTTTTCGAGCACGAGTTTAAGCTTTTGTGAGCTCGCGTGGAAGTCAGTGTCTTTTGAGCAAATTCGCTTAAAACGGTGGGCCTGGCCGTATGGAATGCTGTTTTTACAATGGCGTGGATGATCACTTTGGTAATGGAGGTACTGTTGTCGATCTGTTGGTTTGCGGTAGAGGGTTGTGGAAAGTTTATCATCTTCTATTATTATGGTAACGTCAAGGAAATTTACGGTTACTTGTGAGTAGGTGTGTGTGAAGTGTATGTTTGGATGCACAGTATTGTAAGTATCGATAAAGTTTAGCAGTTCATCCTCGCTGTGAGTCCAAATAAGAAAAATATCGTCAATGTACCGCCTGTATAGGAGTGGTTTCAAGGGAGTTTGGGACAAAAATTCGGTTTCTAGTTTTCCCATGAAAATGTTAGCATAGTTTGGTGCGAGTTTGGTACCCATGGCGGTGCCGCTGATTTGTCGAAAGTACTCTTGGTTGAACTCGAATGAGTTCAGTTCTAATACAAGTCTTGTGAGGCTTGCGATGGCAGAGAAATCTGGGGTGTCAGGTTGTCTATGGTTTGTGTATGTGTTTTTTAATGCCGCTATGCCATCATCGTGGGGAATATTTGTATAAAGTGAAGACACATCAAGAGTAACTAAGTATGAGTGTTTCGGAATGCGCAGGTCTGCAATATCTCGAAGAAAATGTGAGGTGTCTTTTACGTACGACCCGAGAGTGCAAGGAATGTGGCCTATTAATTTGTCTACGTATCCTGATATGGGCTCGGTTACTGTGCCTATACCTGAAATGATTGGTCGGCCTGGATTACCGGGTTTATGAATTTTTGGGAGTATGTAGAAGCGCCCTGGACGAGGGTGTACTGGCCGCATTAATTTGTGCTCACTGCGTGTTATTCTTCCCTCGTCCAACAGTTTCTTCAGTTCTGTTGCTACAATACGCGTGTATTTCTCTGTCGGGTCCCCTGGGAGGCGTTCGTAGAATTTTAAGTCGTTTAGTTGACGGTATGCTTCTTGTAGGTAGTCGGTTGTATTTAGGACTACAATTGCCCCTCCCTTGTCAGCGGGCTTTATTATTATATCAGTCCTAGATGTTAGGTTTTCGAGATATTGCAGACCTGCGCATTCCGAAACACTCATACTTAGTTACTCTTGATGTGTCTTCACTTTATACAAATATTCCCCACGATGATGGCATAGCGGCATTAAAAAACACATACACAAACCATAGACAACCTGACACCCCAGATTTCTCTGCCATCGCAAGCCTCACAAGACTTGTATTAGAACTGAACTCATTCGAGTTCAACCAAGAGTACTTTCGACAAATCAGCGGCACCGCCATGGGTACCAAACTCGCACCAAACTATGCTAACATTTTCATGGGAAAACTAGAAACCGAATTTTTGTCCCAAACTCCCTTGAAACCACTCCTATACAGGCGGTACATTGACGATATTTTTCTTATTTGGACTCACAGCGAGGATGAACTGCTAAACTTTATCGATACTTACAATACTGTGCATCCAAACATACACTTCACACACACCTACTCACAAGTAACCGTAAATTTCCTTGACGTTACCATAATAATAGAAGATGATAAACTTTCCACAACCCTCTACCGCAAACCAACAGATCGACAACAGTACCTCCATTACCAAAGTGATCATCCACGCCATTGTAAAAACAGCATTCCATACGGCCAGGCCCACCGTTTTAAGCGAATTTGCTCAAAAGACACTGACTTCCACGCGAGCTCACAAAAGCTTAAACTCGTGCTCGAAAAACAGAAATATCCTCCACATGTGATTGATGACGCTATTCAAAAAACTAGAAAACTTCAGCGTGATGACCTTCTGATGAAGCGGCCACCACAACACAACCTGCAACAGACACACCTATGTTTAACATACAGCACGAATTTCCCCAACGTTAACAAAATCCTTAAACGACATTACAACATACTGGAACAAAGTGAACGTCTAAAACGTGCATTCCCATCGGCTCCTGGCGTCGTTTACCGACGAACACGCAACCTCAAAGACACACTTGTAAACTCCCAAATCAATACTTCAACTTCCGACAGTTCATGCCGACCTTGTCTGAAGCCTCGATGTTTTGTATGCAAAGCGATGCGAGATACAAGCAAGGCAAGCAGCACACAATCCAACTTTTCAATTAACATACGAGGAAATCTAACATGCGATTCCTCTAATGTGGTATATCTACTTGAATGCAACGTGTGCGGCATGCAATACATCGGACAAACGGAAACACCCTTTAGGATTCGTTTCAATAATCACAGAGCCCACGCGAAATCAGCGCCGAATCTACCTCTATCAAAACACCTTAACCTTCCCGGCCACTCCTTCGACAAATTGTCAGTCACACTTTTAGAAACAGGATTTAAATCAAACCGGGAACGTGAACAACGTGAATCATACCTCATACACCGATTTAACACCCTCGAAAAAGGCATAAATGAAAGTCCGGGTACACTTGCAGCAATCAAAGCACTATAATATATACATATACATTTATATGTGTATATGTACTTATGTATATGCGCATATGTATGTGGGTGTATGTGTGTATATATAAGTTTATAATTGTAATCATAACAATTCAAGATTTCGCGGCACTGTGGCGGCGACGAGGACTGGACAACTACAAATATCTTTGCGTGTTTCAGTGAACCACTGTCGTCTATTTCTATTTCTCTGAATAACCGAACAATAGTTGTAAGCCCGACTTGTCGAAGGGTCACCGCATGCACAACTAAAAGCCCCGAACGTGGATTCCCAGAACAAAATGCAATCACTTCAAACGTCCTTTCTCGCCTTTTGGCAACCTCTCCCCGATTTTGGCAACAAAGCCCGACATCCACATACACAACTAAACGCCCCGAACGCGGTTTCCCAGTACAAAATAGCAATCACTTCAAACGTCCTTTCTCGCAGTTTGGAAACCCTTCCCGCATTTCGACAACAAAGCCCGACATATAGAAGGGCCACCCCATACACAATTAAAACCCCCAAACGCGGATTCGCAGAGCAAAATAGCATTCAAAACGACAGACAGCGCCTTAAGAAACATTTTCTCCCGCGCCGACTTCCTGGAGCCTCGGAACGCTGTCTCCGACGCCGAATTAGTGACGGTCTTTAAAAAATAAAAAAATAATAATAAAAAAAGCATTTTTCGCGACACGCAAGCCCTTACCTTAGCCAGGCCCCGTTTACAATAAAGGGACCGCCACCAAACTGCACTGAACGCAATACTAAGAAAATACACACTGACGACGCCACTCGCGAAGCACAGTGGAACCTGGAACTTTCTGGATATCCTTTCCTCTCTCGTTTTTCAAACTCTTTCTTTCTTTCTGTTTTTTCGTTCTTTCCCTCTCATTTTTTACCCAAAATACTATAAATGTGCGCGCAAACAGAATGTACCATGACTCCTGATGAAGGCCAGACTCTGGCCGAAACTGTCGAATTAAACACTTCCGTTGTTACCGTTCTCTTGGAGGATCTACTTGACTTATTGCAACGCTACGGCCATTTTCGCCACCATGCCTATATATATATATATATATATATATACGCTAATACATTTTTATACCAATGAACTCGTCCTCCTCGATTGCGTTCCGAACACTATTAAATATATCTGCACAAAAAGCTGCAGCATCGTTTGGTGTTGGCATTGAACGACGTAGTGAACGTGTACAGCAATAACGATCGACGTCAACGACGCACTTGAGCTTTTTTTTCCTCAACCTTTCTCGGTATTTCCGATGGAGGCGGAAATGTTGTAG
The DNA here is from genome assembly GCA_013436015.1 of Rhipicephalus annulatus. NCBI lineage: Eukaryota > Metazoa > Arthropoda > Arachnida > Ixodida > Ixodidae > Rhipicephalus > Rhipicephalus annulatus. The sequence continues at coordinate 11,825 of WOVY01004861.1, read as the reverse complement.
GCCCGTGTGCTCAAAGTTGGGTGCACGTTAAAGAACCCTAGGTGGTCGCAATTTCCGGAGTCATCCACTACGGCGTCTCTCATAATCATATGGTGGTTTTGGGACGTTATACCCCATATATCAAACAATCAACCTTGCTCGACTCTTCTAACGCTTCCCTTTTCTTAGTCTCGAGTAGCGTACCTCATTGATTCATGGAAGTGGGCATAACGAGAATTCTTCTTTCATTAGCTTGTCCACAAACGCAAATTGTTTAAAATCTAAAACATTGCCAAAAATGACGTCATGTCGACGAAACGATGTCGTGTGAGGGAATTTCATGTCAGGCAGTGGTAGTGAGTGAGTCAGGCAGTGGTAGTGGTAGTGAGTCCGTGTGTTCGTGCGTGCGTGTGACGAGACTTTTCGCGCGCACTTCATTAGTCTTGTGTGAGCTTCTATGGAACTTGAAACTACAGTCAGAACAGGGATGGCACACTTTTGGCGTCTTTCTGATACGTAGCACCTTTTCTTCAGGCCTCTCCTTGCACTACCGCTGCGTGCCCTGTACTTCCAGGACACAAGCGGCGCACATACTATCAGTTTCATATGACTTTTTTCCAAAGCGGCTACCGTGAAAGAAAACGCCAGCGTGCCAAATGACGACTACTGCTGGGTTACAAAAACACGCTCCAAACGCGCCCTTTTTTTAAAGTGATGTGACTGCCACTGCACATCATGGATTCTTGAAAAAAAAAAAAGTCTCCATTGCCAGCGCAAAAAAAAAAAAAGCGTCGGTTGCACAAAGCACAAGCCTTGGCGACGCGCAGTAGCTGGTGCCGCCCGCAGGTGCTTTTTTTTGGTGCGCCTTAAAGTATTCTTTAAGAGTCACCCCGAAACAGAAACACAGAAAACCTGCGGTGCGGCGTCGAGACGGGAGGCGCCCAACAACGACCGTGAAGAGCGACTGCAGAGAGCTTTGCGCGACTTCCTGAAACGACGCTGTCGCCGCTGACCTTGAAGTCGTCGATTCGTACGCGGCTGAAACAGTCGGCTGGATACCTGTGCGGCGCACTTCTAACCGCCGCTGTTTGCTCACTCGTGTGCCCGCTCGATGCGTGATCGAATCATTTTGCAGCGGCTTTCTCCTGTACAGGAGACTTTCCTCTCTCGCATATCTATGTATATGTTTGAGGGGGCGTTTGCAGCTACGAATACGTCGTTAGACACAACTTGTACCACTACACTACACGCATATTACGCCTATTACCGCCGTCCATACTCCTTAGTTGTTTTAATCCTGTGCCGGCATAATGATTAGCTATTCATACGTGCATGTTCATTATTTCTAAGTGTCATCGTGGGATTCCAGTATAATACGCTCAGACGTGTTTACCTGCGTTTTGCTGTTGTCGTAATGCTTCTCGCACGCAGAGTTCCGCATATGTTTTGTGCAGTCATGGCGCACCGGGCGACGTGTGTCCCTCACTGCGTCGGCGTACTTTAGGAGCAAACACGTGCAATTCAGTGTGACAAAACGGTATGCCTGTGGTCAGTTGCGTTTTCCATACGTTCATGCAGCATGTTTTAAGTGATTCATTTTGGATTCTAGATTACGCAGAGAATCTAGGTGAAAATGGTGCAGCTGATTCGTACTGAAGGGGGGGGGGGAGGCGATCCAGCTGGCTTTGGAACCGCCGTGTCGAATGAATGAATGAACGAATGAATGAATGCGCCTTATTTATCCCTGTGTAAGATAATTGGGGCAAAAGGATAGGGGGCTGAAGAGGGGACTTTATTATGCAGTGCACTCAGACGGAAATTTTTAACTTATTTCTTTTTCGTCAAATGAAAAGCCAATCACCCAAAAGCCTAGGTAATGTACTGGTTAGAGCGTGAGCTATCGCATTTTCGAATAAATAAATAAATACACATAATGTTTTAAAATATAGTTTTTGTTCCTATTGTACCTTGACATCACAGCGCGGCATGAGCTTCTCGCCACGTGCTCGCGGTATAGTATGACGTTTCCACGGCCGCTCTATACCTAGCTCCGTTGGTAACACGAATGAATCGAAACTAGCCACACCGACGCGTGACGTCATTAGAATTCGCACTGTATATCCTGAGTAACGCTGTTGGTGTCAGCTGGTGCGCCATGCTAATGTGAAATTGCATGCCAAAATAAGATTCCTTATCGGCATTAACTGAGGCTTACGCATGCGCAGAGCCGTCTCTAGTTTACAGTAAATTTGTATGGCAGGGTAAGCTCGCATTCGAAAGATCATGTCATTGATTGATTGATATATGGGGTTTAACGTCCCAAAACCACCATATGATTATGAGAGACGCCGTAGTGGAGGGCTCCGGAAATTTCGACCACCTGGGGTTCTTTAACGTGCACCCAAATCTGAGCACACGGGCCTACAACATTTCCGCCTCCATCGGAAATGCAGCCGGGATTTGAACCCGCAACCTGCGGATCAGCAGCCGAGCACCTTAGCCACTAGACCACCGCGGCGGGGCGAAAGATCATGTCAGTATCCCTTTAAGGTATACGCTTTCTGTGGACCGTAGTTGCCATCGAACACACCCAAAAGCAAACCTGTAGAATCTAAGTGTGCGCGAGTACTCATTCCAACGCAAGACCATGCGGCAAAGGCTTGCTTTCGCATTTTGCAAGGCGTCACCTCTAACCCGGAACGAACACTTTGTTTTCCAGGTGGTTAGGGCGTAGCTATCGGTCGTCACTGACAGCAGCGCCAATGCATGTATATATATACATCGCGCGAATCCGGCGGGCAGGTATAGTCGGGGTTGTTGGTAAAGCGAGCTACCAAACAAGTTTGGGAACAACAACAAAAAGAAATTCAGCTGCCAACGGTCAACGAAAGGTTAACGCCGTGCCAGAGAGAGCCGCCGCCGTTAAAACAGGCGGCAGGACTCGTTCCGGTCTGTACGCGTGTTCAGGCACGCTCCGTCACAGCGGTGCGCACTGCCAACGAAGGGGGCGAATGGAACTGTGCAGGTCATTCATCACCAGCGACAGGTGAGGCGGAGCAAGGCGCATTGAGACAAACGCCAGCGCACAGCGACTGGCACCACCTCGAATCCGAAACAAAGACCACCGAGGCACGCGATTGACAAAAAAAAAAACAAAACAAAAGACTCGCGACGAAAGAGGGAGAGAGATAGCACTGCGTCTTGCTATTCGCATACGCGCGGTCCACCCTGCGTATTAAATTCAAGCAGCTCGGCCGAGGCTTTATATGCAAATCGTTCATCCCAACTTCGCGGGACTGCTCACTGTGCGAAAGAATGCGTGATAGGTTGTGTGAATGAGTGGTAGTTTGCACGTCAAAGTATATATCTAGGAGAGCGGGGTGTGTTTCTACCATGGTGGTCAGATTGTATCATTTGTAATAAGCCAGAAACTAGTGACCACGTTTTTTTTTACACTGCTGGGAGGGAGTGTATTTTTGGGATGTATTGCAGAAGACAATCAAATAGCAAGTCCAGCTGGACCCATACGGTATCAGATTTCTCCCGATACACAATTAAGATGGTTTGCCATTTGACTTAATAATGTTAACAGGCCTCCAATGTTTATGGCGGACCCGTATGGCAAGATTTCACTGTGATCCAGATGCAAGAACTGCAAGAACGTACTTTAGAGAGTGTATGTCAAAGTGTGTTCAACTTCAGAAAGCACAGGAGTCTGTACCTGAGTGGCTATCGAGGGTGGAGCCATTGACAGTTCTCAAGTAATATTAAAATTAGTCTCTGTTCAGTAGGACTGCCACTGTTTGTTGTTGTGGCCCTTACACAGTGTCTGGGAAGAGGCAATAAAGCAAAAGAAGAAAAAAAAGTGAAGACCGGTCTGCCGCGGTGGTCTGGTGGCCGGCTATGGTGCTCGAGTGCTGAACCGGAGGTCGGGGCGTCGAATACTAACGTTATACTGTATATGCTACCTTTAGGTAGCATATACCTTAAGGTATACCTCATACAGTAACTCTCTCGAATACTGACCACGCGCGCCACATTCTGACGGAGGGGGGAATGTTAGCGGTACGTGTACTTAGGTGCAGGTGCCTGTCAAAAAACCCCAAGTGGTCTAAATTTCCGGAGCCCTCCACTATACGGCGCCTCTCATAATCATATGGTGGTTTTGGGACGTTAAACCGAAACAGTTATTTTTATGGTGGTGACCTGTCTGCATAACAATCGCGACAGCTGATACGCTGCGACACATGTGCCGTCAGTCGATTATGAACTACGAATACTACGTGCGAGGAACGGCGTAGCTTGTACTTCACCGCCTAGTAATATTGCGCCCTTTTCGTCTCCGCAACATCCGATTTATTAGCTATATAATAGACGCAGCATTCGTATCGTTGAGAAGCGCGCACAATATTTTGTGCGCGACGGTAGCGTATGCCAGCACAGATGCCTGCTTTTGACACCGTTATAGTTTTAATAAAAAGAAAAAAAAAGCGCCGTCGACTGAATTCTTCAATAACTCAAGTCAGCGACCCATTTTGCCTTTTTATTATTATGGCTGATATTATTACAATGTCGCAGATGGGTGTACAAAGGTAGGCTAGCTGAACAAGTGTGTTACGGAACCGCGCGCCGCATTCGAAGTGGGTTGATGGATGTTGCTTCTCGGCCATGTGACGTCACCTGAAGTTGCCGCACGTGTATCGTCGTAGACAGAGATTGAGAACACCTCCACACGAGCATCACCGGTGCCGGTGGCGTCGTATACGTAAAACATGCGTTAGTATACATGAGCGTGTATGTGAGAGCTATGCGTGTGCTTCTCTGGCCGCTGCGTGGAAGCTGGACGGCCATATCTGCAAAGAAGGCAAGCGAATGGACGGGAGGCTGAGCGTTGAGGTATTGGAGGGTGTGTTCAAGCAATATGCATGACTTGTGCCCCGTAAGCAGGACAAAAAAAAAAAAGCTGACTTCCTCTACTCGTCCGCGCAACAGCTTCACTAAAAAGGGAGAGGGTATATTCGGTGATGCCCTCCCCCGCGTAAGATCGACGACCCGTCTGGTAAAGGTCGAATGCGATTCATTGAACGCCGAGATGAGCTCCATCCATACACGGGCTAAGCCTAAACGCGAGAGCAGGCTGGCAGGTATACATAAGTGCGCCTTTCCATGCATGCCCTGCCCTACAAGCAGCGAGGCGTACGCATAGGCTGTTTTCAGTACTGTAGTTGTTTTTTTTAGCAATTTATTTTTACTCGGCCAGGCCCGTTCCGGCCAGTTCTTGCTCAGCCGGATCGGCGCACCGAAAGGAGAAGCCATTCCTTGTCTTGAGTCCCGAGTGCTCATTGTATGCCCATCTGCACGCAGTGCGCCTTGCCGCTTCTCGGAGCATTCCTATCAAGCAGTGCCTCTTAGAGCTCGGCCTCGCTTTACATTGATGCATACATTATTCGATATTTTTCCCATGATACCAGCAGATAAACTCAGGCGTATACTAATTGACGATTTTCATCTCACACTGAACTAAAACATAATGATGTTATGACCATAGTGATAACGGTGTTGCCTGTTAAATGTCGTGGTGGTGGCGGCATATATTTCCGCCATATTGCCAGAACTGTTATAAACGTCACGTCCGTGGTGAAATCTTGCAATGCTTAGTCCAAAGAGAAGTAAACGCATTCATGCGTTGTGGGCGTTATTCTCGCTCAAAAAGGACAGCGAAGCATTCTACGTTCACAGTAGTAAGTAAGCAGAAAGGTACAGCTTTAGAGAGAGGACGTGCAATGTTCGGTGATTAGGCTTTTTATAGACGTTCGACCTGTCGCGCCCTTAAATCCAGGGAATGAATGAATTAATGGTTAGATGAAATTTCCGACTACTTTCCTCTGATGAGTACTACCAAATAGATCAAACGTCTTTTATGCGTTATACTATTATGTCGCTTTTCTTTACTCTTTTTCTTCTCGACGTCACACATATACTCGAAACAAACATCAACTGCCAAACGCTGTCTAAGCGCAAGAGCAACGCCGTGGTGATTTACAATAATAAAAATCAGCTTAAAGTACAACAATAACAGTTTGTTCATCCTTAATTATCCTCTCCACGTTACAGGCCGTTGAAGCTGCGAACTCTGCGAACTGAAGAATTCCTTCAAACTGCCTTTGCATAGCTGTCAATACGCTTCTATGCCACGCAGCGGCGCGAGCGGACATGTGTTGAGGCGGCGCCGTTTCATTCATCACAGGACTCCCCGGGAAAAAATCGAACGTGGCCTCCGAAAGGTCGATCGTCAGGGCGGAGGGGATTCGATCGAACCGTCTTAATTGCGTCGTCAGCCGCGGCCCGCACGCCAATATGCAAGGACGACGCGTTGCCAATGGGCGAGCGAAATACCATTCTGTAAGGCGGGCCTGTCAAAGCCACTCATGAACTGTTAGTTTTTTGCACTGTAGATCGAACGGCTTACACCTGCGATGTTTTCGCCCGAGTGCATTGCAATAACGTGCCGTCGAAGAAAGCGCACGTTATTAACTTTTCATTATGTGGCTTACTGTGTCAGTTTGTCTCCCCTTTGTCGGCAGAGAGAGAGAGAGAGAGAGAGATAAATAGAGAGGAAAGGCAGGGAGGGTCGGCAGAGAACGTGCCTAACTTGTCGGCGGACGTCACTGTTCGACGTACACGGAGCAGTTTCGCGCATGTCCTCGCCTCGGCTTGAGGCCTTGCATGACTTCTTCGCTCCTTTTATTGACGGCAAACCCCCGAGCAATGTTTCAACAGAGGCGTCACAGACGATTGAGCCAACGAGGGTGGCTTTCGCAGACCGCCCGTCAGATTCACAAGCAACTTCTCTTCCCACACAACTTCTCTTCCCGTCAGATTCACAAGCAACCCCTCTTCCCTTAAGTGTTGCACCTTTTCACTGAGAGCTACGAGGCATATCTACAGAGAAACGAGAAAAAAGGAAGGCAGGGAGGTTAGCCAGATGCTAGTATCCGGTATGCTACCCTACACTGAGGTTGGAGAATAGGGGGTTGAAAGAGAAAGGGAGAGTTAAAAAATAAATAAAAGAAAAACACCGACACACACGCACACACAAAATCAGTCCACTCAGAGGCGTTCCGACAGGCCAGTAGTTCATAAGAAGCCCAGTAGCGCTTGCACGGCTTTCTTCTGTGACGATGAGTCATGACGATGGCGCAGTATACTTTCTTCTGACAGCGGCTGGTCATCTAACCTGTTTAGTTTATACAGAGCTCCCTACAATGCTTACTAGAGGGAAATATGGGGCTGCGATCGTTCAGTCAGCATGGAAATTAGGGGTAGTACACGGACCTGCCTACTTCTTCTCGCTGGCGACTTCGACCGCAATAGTGGCTTTGCTTATTGTTGTACTTTGGCGTTTGCTGCGTATGAAAGAGTGGCTCATTGTGAGCTTCGTGAGCCGACTAATATTGGTGAGCCTAAAAGGTTAATGGGGCGAAGTGCTGCACGTTTGCTGAACTGCGTATTGTGAAAAAGCAGATGCAGGGCACATGGAGTCAAACGGACCTTTTAATCCTATCCTTTTAATCCCTCCTTTACCCCCACCCCTCGTGAGCTACTGTTGAGGTGTCCTCCTTCTGAGAGACAGTTACGGGGCTCACTTTTCTCTTCTTTTTATTTAAATTCAACCAATTACACCGAAAGAACAAAGTTTGTACAAATCTGTGCACAACACATCATTACCCTGCTGCCAGAAGCGCAATGCTTTGCAGCTCCTATCGACGCTAGCACCAGAGTTCCCTCTAGTGTATTTGCTCTAGTGTAATAGCGTTATGGGGCGTATAGGATGTCAACCAAGGCTGTCATAGGTTAAACGCTCTGTAGCTAGTTTTTCACAAACGCTTTTACAAAGTATGAGGAGTCTAGAGGGTGATGCGAGAAACCGTGACACATGCATATACTCAAGGTATCGGGGCGCGACGCTGAGTCATCGAAGCTTAAAATAAACGGTGACTGTTTATTCGCGCCGAGGCACCTCTTCGCGACGTATGTGCGCTCCAGAAACTCGTTCTGGAACCACCCAGCATGCTGCATGTCTTAGCGGCATGCTGACCGCGCTGCAGCTACAGGAACGACCACACGGCAAATCCTTCGATGCAATACTACCGAAGGATAAGGACGAGAAAGAACTATCTCTACGCTATTGCAGACCCATTGCCGTGCGCTCAACCCATAAAAGAAGAACATATTGGACATGTGCACGAAGGGAGGCAATGCGACCTTCCCTAAGCGACGTTTACTGCGTGGGTTAGTTTTTAAGAGAACGCGTGCTCCGCTGTTTCGGACAGGACCACATGGTTATTCCGCCGTCATGCAATGATCAGTATTCGATGGCAAGGTGCACTGTTCGAGTGGCACTGCGCTCTAGGTATTAGGTTGCTAGGTTAGTTTGGTTCGTGCGTCACTTTTTGAACTAGTCGATCGTGATTACAATTACAAAGAAAAAAAAAACAGAAACAAGAACGATGAGCGCCCGCATTCCTTGCGTCCTCGGGTTTTCGTTTCGTTTAGTTTGTGCCAGTCTGTTCGTTTTCATGTCCTGCTATTGATCGTGAATAGAAGCTTACATATGCGCCCAATACCAGGCCGAGACATGGCGCCCCTTCTTAAAAAAAAAGAAAGGAAGAGGGGGGAGGTCACGTTTCTTTCTTTTTTTTTTCTTAAGCCTATAGATTGTATCGCCGTGTTCTTAATACTGCACACAATTCTTTAATCTACGACAAAGAAACAGAAAACGTCTTTTTCTGCACACAATTCTTTAATCTACGACAAAGAAACAGAAAACGTCTTTTTCCGCGACACCACCGTCGTAGGGTAGCTTTAAAGACCAAAGCCTGCCAGAGCAGAGCTGAAAGAACGCCGACAGGCGCGCGCTCCGAGGAGCTAAGAAGACAAAAATCGTGGAGAAGTGCCTCCCTTTCCCGGCATCCACGCCCCCTGTTGCCTTGGCCTCGTTAGCCATCCGGCGCACTATAAGCGCCGGTACGCCGGTATAAGCGCCGGTTGTTGGGATGGGGTATATCATTGATGCAGGCACGATGAAGCTGTAACTCTGCAAGAAAAACACAAACTGACACCATGTACATGCTGGACACGGTGACGCTCCGAACATATCATACGACGGCGGAAAAGTCGTCATCCTTGGATTCGAACCAAGCGGCGTCAGAGCGAGGAGGAGGGTATGCGCCACGCGTAGGAAGGTGATCGTATGAATGAGTCTAGGAGTCGCACAAGAACAAAAAGAATAGTTGCGTGCAGCATGTTCGCGATAGCACCACGCGCACAATCGTCTCGCCTTAATGACCAAGGTCTGAACGAGAGAAGAGGAAAGGACGCAACTAAGTGGGAAAGGGATCTCCGGAAGGTGCATTCGTACCTGCTAAAATAAAAAAAACAGATCCAAGAAGAAACAAAGTACTGAACAACAGAAACGAAGATGTTCTTGCGAAAAGTGAGTGTATCGTCCTTCAAAGTCGCATCAAACCGAGCGACAGCAGGCGTGAAAAGTAGGCAAGAGGGGGGTGAGAGGAGCGGACAGCTTTCGAGAAGGGATACTTCTAGGCTCGTCTTTCTGGAGTCTCAAATGTCATTTCGGGGTAGTGAGTCATGCGATTGCGCCGCACCTTCTTCCTTAGAAGACGCGCGTTGCCAAACGCTTACTACGTATATACCAATACTAAAGTGTGAGTCAGGAGACTAGTGTCGCTAGTAGTTCAGCTATGGACACGTTTCTTTGTAGCCATACGCAACTGATGACGTCAGATGCGAGTAAACGCTGGTTGTGGCAGCTGGCAGGAGGGAAGCGAGCGTCGTGTCATTAGCTGGCGTGTCCCGCCCACAGCCCCGTGCACACAGTTAGATTTTTCACAGCAGATAGTGAGATGATTATATAGTAGTTGCCCCACCATTCGCACTCGTCACGGATGCCTGTCTGCCACGTGACGAAAGAAAAAGACTGCACTGGTGTACAGCTGGAAGTACTTTCTTTCTTTCTTTCTTTCTTTCTTTCTTTCTTTCTTTCTTTCTTTCTTTCTTTCTTTCTTTCTTTCTTTCTATCTATCTATCTATCTATCTATCTATCTATCTATCTATCTATCTATCTATCTTTCTTTCTTTCTTCCTTTCTTTCTTTCTTTTGTCGTACCGAGAAACAGGGGATGCCGGGTGTGGAATGAAAGACGTGTGCGGGCTGTCGCGTTCCGCGGAAATAAATTTAGGCGTTCGTCGCTCTCTACCGGGTTGTTCATTCGCCTTTTAGGGGCGAAGCTCCTTAGGGCGTGGGCTGTGCGTCCCCTGTAGCCTGTATGTAGCCACCCCTAGTTTAGTTCTTGCAGTGTTCACTAGATGGCGGTACCGTCCCCTGTATGTAGCCACCTCTAGTTTAGTTCTTGCAGTGTTCACTAGATGGCGGTACCGTCTCCTGTATGTAGCCACCTCTCGTTTAGTTCTTGTAGTGTTTACTAGATGGTGGTACTTGTAGCTGATGATGAAAAGATGCAAGATGTTATAAACTAGAAAGCGGTACTTGTAGTTGATGAAAGACGCGAGATCTTATAAAATAGGAATGATGTCACATATGGCGCGTGTCATTGGTTGAAGGCAATCGTTCGATTTAGTGCGGCGACGTACGCTAGGGGGAGCGATGTAATAAAATCGAGTGGGCAAAATGTACAGAGGATTCATGGTTTACCAGGTTTACCTCCGGAGCTTCGCCCACTCATCATCATTCACTTCGTGGATATGGCGGAATTTTTTCAAGGTCAAACAAGTCGTTCGCTCCAGACCCGACGACGGTGATGGCTCAACATCACCTGGGCGGCTGTGAACGCTGTAACACTGCGCGGTGTTGGATGAGATTGTTGATTTGATTGATTGATTTGTGGGGTTTAACGTCCCAAAACCACCATATGATTATGAGAGACGCTGTAGTGGAGGACTCCGGAAATTTTGATCACCTGGGGTTCTTTAACGTGCACCCAAATCTGAGCACACGGGCCTACGACATTTCCGCCTCCATCGGAAATGCAGCCGCCGCAGCCGAGATTTGAACCCGCGACCTGCGAGTCAGCAGCCGAGTACCTTATCCACAAGACCACCACGGCGGGGCTTGGATGAGATTGTCGGATGGCGAAGTGTATAAACGTATACGAGTGAGCGTGAAATGTCTTTCCTTGTAATTATACGCCCACAGACGATTCCCATGTCAGGGACGTATGTCGCGTGCTCTCTGGCATCGGGCCCCCGCGGTTGCTGTTATATCGTTCGAGTCTTTGTACTTTTGAGCTATTCACGCAATTGCGGGGCAGTGAACTTTACTCACTTTGTGCCTGTACAGGCACCATATGTAATTCCTCTGAGTTTCTGCTTTCTTTCTCTTTCTCTCTTTTTTTTTCATCTGCGTTATTGACTCACACATGGGTTAAGGCATGGCGAGCTAAATCGTCCCTCTTCTTTTCCTCGCAAACGGTGTTTATTCATAAGCACAATATATACGCTGAAGACGGCGCGATTTTTTTGCGTGGACATCTGCGTAATGTCATATGCCACTGCGATATGCTGTAAATATTGTCTATATCGTCACGTAATAGTAACGGTGAAGCAGGCAGAACAGCTGGTACAGATTAAAAACGCGGTGGTGTAGCAGTTACGGGGCTCGCCTGCTGACCCGTAGGTCGCGGGTTTGATACCGACCGCGGCGGTCGCATTTCGCTGGGGGCGAATTAATGGTAGAGGCCTAGGTATGCTGTGCGATGTGAGCACATGTTAACGTACACCGAATGATCGAAATTTCAGGAACATTT
>WOVY01004860.1:0-218736 GCA_013436015.1 Rhipicephalus annulatus | reverse complement strand
AAGCTGGTAAAGCCTTAAATTTCATTCAAAGAAACCTGCGATGTTCGCATGTGAAGTTAAAACGTATGGCATACACTACTTGTATCAGACCTATCTTAGAAATACGGTTGTGTCGTGTGGGACCCCGCCGAGTAACCTTCATTTCTGCTCTGGAACAATTACAAAATCCTGCTGCCAGGTTCGTCTTGGAACGGTACGGAAGGGGGGAGAGCTGCACTGCAATGAAGGCTGAGCTAGGATGGGAGTGTCTTTCTAACCGCCGCCAGAAGCAGAAATTAAAATTTCTTTACTGCATTTACTACAATAAAACTGGAATTAATAGAGAAATATACCTACACAACCCTCATTACACTTCAAAACGTTTTGATCATAGTTGCGAAATTCGGGAATACCCACCTAAACGAATATGTATGCCAATTCAATTTTCCTAGAACGATTAAACAGGGGAACAGGCTAACTGAAACGCAAGTACATAGTGGGAACGAAGGTGTATTTTATTCACTGCTGTAAACCCATGTTGTAACCTGAACGAAGATGTATTGATGTGTGAACAAAATTCTACTATGTGTGTGAACGAAAATATATTACAGTTATTTATGTGTGAACAAAGTTGTATTGTGTGTGTGAACGGAGATGTACGTCATTTATTGATGTAACCCCCTGCTATAACGCCTTCGGGCGCTGCGGGGTATCTGGTGAATAAAGAATAAAGAAAATACTTATTTTCCCGTAATTCTATGGCAACCGAAGCCAGACTTTTCATAACCTGTATATATATATATATATATATATATATATATATATATAGTATATATATATATATATTATATATATATATGTTGTGTGTGTGTGTGTGTGTGTGTGTGTGTGTGTGTGTGTGTGTGTGTTTCTTTCTAGTGGCAATGCTGTAAAGTGTTCCCATTTTCGTGCAGTTGGCCCGTGCCACAGTGCGCGAGACCACACAGAACACTGTGTCCCACGGCCGTATCAGCCAGGTGGGCTGGGTGAGCCCCGACTCCGACCCTCTGCTGGTCAGGGTCAACCAACGGGTCTCCATGCTCACTGGACTGGTCTACGGACTACGAGCGCGGGGACTCCGAGATATTGCAGGTGAGAACTCAGTTCAAAGATCTTTGCCGCAACGGATTGGTCACGAATTATAAAACAAGAATAATGGAGTACAAGTCTCTAACATGTCCCTCTTCACCGCTCCCTTTTATGGCTTGCAAACAATTGCAAAGAAGAGCCTGTCATTGCGCTAACTTCCTAAAACCCCGGTAAAAATGTTTATGGCAAAAGGCGAGGTCGATAGTGTTTCAAAGTCATTGTGAAATAACCGCCTTGTGCAAGTCAACAACAAAATAATTTCATACTGAGGCTCAAACGTCATTACGAAAAGCTCTATTAGGCTTCTGATAAGTTTAGTGAAATGACGAAAACTGTCATAATGTTAAACTAATGTTTTGTATGCTGACCTGGAATGCTATTACCATATGTACAAAAATATTAGTTTGTATTATTATGCAAACTAGAACCTGTTGAAACTGTGAAGTATTTTTCTTCTTCAGTGTGTTATGTATCTGTATGTCATATAATTTTTTTAAAAAACGATCTGCATCTTAAGCTAAAATTTCATTCATTGTTGTAACTCCATTGCCGCCTGTAATTTATGTATGTTATACTTGCATGGATGTATATGTTGTCAACGTGTTTTTCCTTTTATTGTATTTTTGTTTATAAAAATAGAGTCCGAAAATTCAGCTACTCTTGTTTGAGCAAAGATTTTTTTTTTTTAGAGCTTGCTGTCTCCGTATCTTCCCATGACTTTCGCCTGAGCGTTCTTTGGTGCTCGCTTGCTGTGAGCGAGAGATTCCTTCTCGTTAGCGCTGCCAGTATTTCCAGTCAATATTGGTAATAGGTAGGGCGCCTAGTTTGTCGGTGTTCCCATTCTACCAAAATTAAATGCTTACCTCGTGTTCTATTCTTTCCTAAAGACGCCCGTGATCGTTTCACGCATTATCTATAGGCATTCTCTCTATTTGTACTTTTTGTCTTGTTTATGGTATTTCTTATTGACAATACACTCTAGTTTGGTTACAACAGTATTCACTCATTCATACATGACTAAACTACAGGAACATATAGGAACAAAGTTTGTTCTCGGTGCTGGACGAATCCGTAATGTCATGCAGTTCTCGAAGGCATTTGCGAGGCAGACTTTCTGTCTCGTACTTTGTCGTTGCAAACACCGCGAACGCAGCCGGATCATTGGTGAATTTAGCAGTGTTTTAATCGGTGAATCACTGGCTGCATCGAAAGTCTTAAGCTGAGACTCTGCATACGACCAAGGAAGAGGCACGTCGATACCCTTGTTTGACCTCACGTTTCTTTCCTTTAGTATATGTCGCAAGTGCGACGCTTTGCCTCTCGCGCCTCTTCCCGTTCACAATCGCGGTCTCATCTCTCTTGTTTTATTTCTTCCGCATGAACGCAAAACACAGTACAACTCATACGGACCCGGTGGCCACTACGAACCGCACCACGACTACCTGTTTGAGGGTCTCACGAAGGAGCAGGTAAGTCGAATGCAGCTCACGAAACCCGATAGCGGTTTAGGTTAGGCAAGATAACTGCTCGTGGAAGCCGTAATGGAGCACTGTAGTAGTGCAGCGTCCTGTGTGTCTGTGTGTAGTTAGAAGGGGGAGCTAAAGACACAAGTTTTGTTTTACCACAGCGCAATACCCCCCCCCCCCCCGGTCGAGTTCAAAAGAAAAAACAGCTCTGCAATGAATGCGAATATAAAAATGACGCGGCGACGTGCTTCCCTCAAAGGGCTGTCATTGCTCCTATGCTTTCCGATCTATTATAGGTGGGGAGCGATAAGCTATTTGAATGCAACATCGGCGGTTTTTAATCGACATTATTGTCAACAAATGGCCAGCCACAACCCTGCGTATAAAATGACTTGGAAGGGTATAAATTCGTAAATTTTATCAGTGGACTTTCCGCCCCCTTCATTCTAGATGATTAGGGGGTGGTGGGGGGGGGGTGCTCATCCGTTTGTATCTCCCTGGTCGCACGGCTATGGAGGGCCAATCCGTTCACTGTTTTGAACAAGCCTGAAGTTTACAAACCGGAATAGTGGTGCGTATGTGTACATCCTCTCCTATAGGTGGTTGCAAATTCAATCCCCACTCCTGAGGCTGCATTCAAATTGGGGTTGAGTTATAGAAAACGAGAGAGAAACAGAAAGAAATGTTCTAGTACCTTGCAATGGGCACTCGTTATTGGACCTGAAATATTTTACCTGTAATGCAAAGCTTTTACACTGTGGCACGCCTTATTATGAAGCCGTGAATTGAGTTCCCTAAAAACCAGATTTCAGTTCTTTGCTGCGGCACGTGGTTGAATAGTTCACACGGGATAGAGCATGACATACTCTATCGTGGATTTCATTGATTCAGCCCAAGGCGCTGCCACGCTATCTCTATAAGGATAAAATAAATACAGGTCCCATAAGAAGAGAAAGAAAAAGAATGGCTGCGGAGTAGATTAGAGGAATCAGGAAACAACGATCACTGCTTCCCATTCACAAAGAAGAACAGGTACGATGCGCAGTGACATTCAGGTGATGCGCCACGAGCTGCATAGTTTGCGATAAGACAAAATGGGTTCGCCATTCTGCATGCAAATCCACTGCCACAGTATATCTCGGGCGACGCGTGGAGGAACTCCACGGCTATAAGTTTGATAGACGATACAGCTCACCGAACCGCGGGGGTCGCTGAATTCCTGGTGTACGTGCTTGCGATACGATCTTCCTGGGAAAAACCATATCGCGAGCATAAATAGCCCAACGTGTAGTTGATATACAGTAACAAAATAAAAAAGGTGAAAAGCAGAGGAAGTTGTAGTGCAGAGACGAAACCGGGAAACCACAAAAAAAAAATATGTGAAACTCATCGTATCATAGAGGAAAATACTGCCTTTCACAGTTGGTCATTGGCCGCAACAGTGTGGGATAATGGGCAATAAAAGTCGAGACAATCTTAGGACAGTGCATACAGATAACGCGAAATGAAGCTACATGTGGCATCCCCCTCGCAGTTTTTGCTTTCCTTGGTCGTCATCGCATTAGAACCTGAGGATCTAGCTGTATAGAGGGTATACTTAGTGCTTAAACACAAGACGTCGTCCCAATTCCTTCATATCGACATTCTGCTGTAATTTATTGCAGACACGTCAGTAATGAAGCTGTGGAAGGTAAATTACATTTGGGGGCAAAGTACCCGAGGTCCTAGCCTTGTCGCCGAGCGTCAAGCTACAAAAAAAAACGAAACTTAACATGTGCACAACTGAAAGCAAAAACATCGCTGTAAAAAACCGTCTTGATGTGTACATCAATCGAGCATATGACTGCACAATACATGAACACCTCCGTACTTCCGTCCATCCATCCGTCCGTTCTGTATACGATAGTCGGTAGCTTTAAGGTAGACATTATAGACCTTGGCATCTAGCTTCGTCCACTCGTAATCATTCACTTCGTGGAGATGCGTGGATTTTTTTTACTGTAATAATCTTCGCTATGATATAATTCAAGCAATTAGTTTAGCGGTAACTGCTCAATAAAAGGATCTACTCCGTATATTTTTTACGACTGTAACTAATCTTGTAAGGGGTCCGTTTCACAAACTTTCGTTGTTATGATTTTACGAAGTGCTTCTATTTCTAACATCGCTTATTGTTTTAATCGTAACCACTTTCGTGCATTATACTGCACTGCGTTAGTCTGTTTTATGTGCGTCCGCTGTGAAGCTGCCCGGTACATAAGGTGGCAAGGCTCATAGAAAGCTCCTAATTGCAGCTTTTATCCTTTGGATCCCCTGCAAACCATTTGCGAAGGAATTCACTTCCGTTACTGTTCTGGTACAGGAAACTAAAATTCATTGTGTCCAGTTCCCTTATAGCATAATAAAATTGACCATATCACGGAAGCAAACAAAACAGCGAAAAAGGTCATGTGAGTATTGTTCCTCAATCGTGGAAAGCTGAATAAAAATCTCGGTGATTTCGTTTCATATGTGCTATAAGGAACGTTTACATGAGTTGCGCATGAATGGCGAACTGTTGTTAAGGTAATTACGAAGGAACTATTGATTTTCAAAAACAATAGTAATTTAGCGTCATTACTTCGGGTGAGCTCTACTTTGTAACGTGATTCGGTCATATTCACACAAAAATTGAATAGTCATTAATAATTTAACTCAACTACTTTTAGCCATACTGTTGCCAGTTCTGTTTTGTTCATTCACTATTGGGGGCGCTTTCATTGTAACCATGAGAGACTACGTTATAGATTGCGCAACAGGGGCGTAGGCAGAGAGCGAGAAACAAGAAAAAAAGAAAGGCAAGGAGGTTAACCAGTCGCTAGTATCCGGTGTGCTACCCTACTCTGCGGTTGGGGAATAGGAGGTTGAACGAGAGAGAGCGAGAGTTAAAATTAAATAAGAGAAAAACACGGACACACACAAAAAAATTTTAGGGGGGGGGGGGGGTGCCAACTTCTTCATCTGATGCGAGAGCCCGGCAGGCAAATGGTCCTGGCGAAAAAAGTTCGGCTGTGGGAGCACGTGTACGGTGTGCCACTTCCTGGCTACGCCATTGGTGGAGCATTCATTTGTCAAAAGTAACTTATTCCTTACGTGTGGAGTCACGTTGTTTTTGCTGCATAGAAGTTAATTGCGAAACCGGCGGGATTGTTGCGGTTCTGCTATGCCTACAAACTGTTCAACTATATATACGGGTCTACACGTTCCGGAAGCTTTGTGCGAACTTAAATAACACAAAGACTTTAACGAACAGCGGGTCTTTGGAAATGCTGCTTAATACGCGGATTCGTGGACGTCCCAATGCTCCAGATGTTTATTGCGCACGCTTCGAAGGAATTGTGTAAGCTTGTAGTATACGTACATCGTAACATCGGTACAGAATGGCGAAGCCGCTTTATTTCCGAACATGGCCGTAGACCCCTTCCGACCCCCCTCCGCCCATCGGTGTTTTTTTTTATGTTATGCATGCGGATATGCATACCTATCGGTTATCTTTCCGTGGCTTGCTGCATTGTCCTTAACATAACAAGCATACGTTTCGCAAGCCTCCAGTTTGCTGTCGCTTAGGTGAATATCGGTGTGGTGCATACACCTTCGTCTCGAAGGAATACGTTTAGCTGAGATGGCGTGAATGGTGCGAGCGTAAGGAAAAAGTTCATAGAAACATCGAAGAGGCACTTGCCATGCAGTGGGTATAATACAGGCTGACGATGGCGACGACGACGACAATGATGATGATGATGATGATGATTATGATGATATATACACGAGCACACCAACAACACAAATACATAAGAAGTAGCAAAACACCCCCCCTCAAAAAAATAAGTTTTTTTACACCCCTGCATTTTAAGTTACACTGTCTAAAATGTTAGTCCCTGAAGACAATCATTCCTGTGCTCGCAATAGTCGTGACTTACGTCGGACGGCTGAAAAGCGAGCTTTCGTCATGTTTCCGCTCCCGCAGATACATTCCTTTCTTTTTTAACTTTTTTTTATCCTTATTTTCGTCGTTCACTCGGAACTACGTGTCGGGATGCCCGACGTAGCATGCGTGGGGCACTTCCATCTGCCTCATTCTGCACGAAAGCCAGAATATATATATACATAAATAAGCAAGGTGAGTATATCACGAAGTCTCGGAGGCGGACCGAGCCGCCACGCTTTGAACACGGAGTGAAAACGACACGACTTCTTCCGTCATTGACCCCAAAACGTGAATGTGCTCTCTCAACTACGTGTGCATGGTTTTTTTGTTTTTTTTTTGTTTTCTCTTATATTTCTTCGTTATTACGCGCATATGCCGTACTTCGTATGCTTATGCGTGAAGTTGAGACGCTTATGCTTGTATTTATCTCTTTTCTTTCTTTTTTGTTCTTTTCTGCCCACAGCTCGAAGACATTGACGAAACGGATAAGCTGTCTGGAGACCGCATCGCTACCTTCATGTTCTACGTAAGTCTCTGACCACTCCGTCGTTCGCTGCTTGAACATCCCCGACACGTGGAACGAAAGAAAGTGGGCCGATGTGCTTCACTTTCGAGCCGTCCGCCATGTTTTCTCGCCAGTTTGTTTCTCCTTCCTTGCTTTCTTTATTCCTTTATTTCTTTCCATCCAACAAAACGAACGAAAAATGCACAGGCCATTACAGTTATGAGCCTCTTGGCCACAATGAAAAGCTCGCCTACACAACGGAAGTGGCACACATCGACCTGATTGCGGCATACGTTACCGAGGGGGAAGAAAGTAATAAAAAAAATAAATAACGGACTGTGAAGGGTTAATAGGCAATTTGTACTTGTGCGTAATAAAAAGCACTGGAGGGACCGGATATGAATTCTATGGCAGCTTTAGCACTAAAAAGGCTACTCAAAGTTAGTTACATGCAGTGAATTGAATCATTCCCGAACATGATATTGTCTACTCTAGATATCTAAACGTGACCATTAAAGCTTGCTCGAAGTAAGCGGCTGGTGTTATAGATTACAAAGCGAGCACACCTATCTGTACAATGAAGATCGCAGATCAACCAAGTGAATCCTAAAGCTGTGTTTTTCCTGTTTTTTTAAACATTGGCCTCACTTTATCACACACCTTAGTGAGTGAGTGAGTAAAAACTTTATTGAACATGTCCGGCGTCATTGAGCGGGGTGGGGCTACAAGCACCCCGGCCTAGGTGACGGCCTCGAGTCCTTGGACCCGGGCGGCATCCTGGGCTTGCCGGACGGCCCACAGTTGATCAGCAAGGTCGTGGCTGAGCAGAGCCGCCTCCCATCGCGCCTCGCGGTTCGAGACTGCCATGTCTGCCGGGTTCGTAGGGGACTGCTGCGCGTTACCGGTACACTTCCACAGCATGTGCTGCAGCGTCGCTCTGGCTCCGCACGCCTTACACGCGTCGGACGTATAAATGCCTGGGTAGCAGAGGCGAAGGATCACCGGATTCGGGTACGTGTGTGTCTGTAGTTGTCTCCAGGCAACCTGCTGTTTCTTGTTTAGTTTGGCGTGGGGTGGTGGATATTTGCATCTGTTCAGTCTGTAGTGTTGCGTGATGTCTCTGAAAGTGGTCATGCGATCCCCCACGTCCATTCCCGCATCGCTGTCGAAGTGTGCGAGACATCGGGACTGTCGGCAGTCGTCGCAGCTCGGCGTGTAAGTCCTCGAGCCGCGGCGTGGGCAGTCGCGTTGCCCGCAAGCGGAGGGTCCGTGTGGGCGGGGGTCCATACGAGGAAACTGTCGTTTTTGCGGCAGATGTTGCGTTCGTGAATTTGGAGAATGCGGGCCGCTTCGCGGGAGATCCGGCCGCTGGCGTAGTTGCGTATCGCCGCCTGCGAGTCGCCTATTATCACCTCGGCGTCCGTGGTGGCTATCGCGAGGGCTATGGCAGCTTCTTCGGCCGCCTCCGTGTCTTCCGTGCCTATCGTCGCACTCGTGACGCAAGTTCCTACATGATCCGTGATCGCGACCGCGAAGCCGCGGTGGCAGTCGTAACGGGCCGCGTCTACGTAAACTGTGTCTTTGCTATTGCCGAATTTCTTTTCAAGGTCTTGGGCGCGCCTGTTGCGCCGACCGATGTGATGTGTCGGGTGCATGTTTTTAGGCAACGGCATAACGACGATGCGCTCGCGAATACGTCTGGGTATCCCGACCTTTTCGCCGCGCTGCGTATGGTAGTTGATACCCAGTGTCTCGAGGATGTGTCGACCAGTTCTGGTCTTCGCCAGACGTTCGTACTGGGCGATGTTGTGTGCTTCGATTATCTCATCTAGAGTATTGTGCAACCCCAGCTCTAGAAATTTATCCGTGCTGGTATTGGCCGGTAATCCGATTGCGCGTTTGTACGCCTTGCGGATGAGACAATCTAGTTTGGTGCGTTCAGTCGCCTGCCACTTGAGGTAGGAGGCGACGTACGTTATATGGTTCATAGCGAAAGCATGTACCAGGCGAATGGTGTTGCTTTCCTTCATTCCGCTATGCCGATTTGTTATTCGTTTCAGCAACCGGATTGTTTCATTGACCGCGCCCTCTAGTCACACACCTTACGCACAAGTTTTTATTCACTTCATCATCTTGACTTCATCAAGGATCAGTTATGCGTAATTGCTGACAGTGGAAGCAGGTGCTTCCCCAAAAAAAAAGAACAAGCGCCCGTGTCGAAACGCAAGCCACATGGCATTCGCTGCTCAAACACTGTCGTTAGTTGCTGCCATTAAACACTCTCACGACATTCTGTTGAATGCACCGTCTCGACAGCGTCCGTGAATAATACTTCAAAATTACCAGTATCTCGTGTTTTGTATTAATTGCACGGATTTATCTCTTATCTTTGAATCGTATAGTTGTGACTGCTTTGCCTGGTTAACGCAGATTTTTTTTTTCATTTTCTCTTCTTCGACGGAGCAGCTTTCAGACGTGAGTTTGGGAGGTTCGACTGTGTTCCCCTACGCCAAGGCAGGTGTCTCCCCGCGAATGGTAAGTGTCAATTGATCAATACACCTCGAAAGAAAACTGTTGTGGAAGTTAGTTATGCAACCCAGTCGCACAGTCTTAAATACTGGAAAACGCGGGATTCGACGCAGCGAATAGAAGGAACAGCGATACACGGGTTTAGTGCTTGTCCTGTGTGTCACTGTTCTTGCTTTTTCCTGTTTAGAAGCCGCGATATTATCTATTCCAGTCTACGAGCCGACTGTCCTGGCATTGAATTTTTCCTTCAATAGACCCTGAAGTGGTTTATACGTTTGTGTACAAACATATTGGGCCCGTAGACGTACTCCTAAGGGTTATTTAGAGACCTATTTGAGATCTCTGCGTAAACTGTGTAATTTACTACAGCGCTTTAGAGCCTCGAAACGCTGCAGATCGCTGCTACTCGACCAAACGCGTTTTCAGCCACCCATTCACAATCTGCCCACTTGACGTCACAGTGGCTGCTGATCTGGTTGGCTGTGGAACGCGCGGCACGGGCCAGTGAAAGTAAAGCTTAGCCCCGAGCGCTCGAAGGAAAAGTTCAGGTAGATGAGGATGAAAGGCGGAGCATATGAGAAGGGTACCTATTTATTACTCGCAACTTCGTTAACAAGGAGTGTTTCGGTTGAATTATGTTGTCGATGGTTGGCTCCAATAGTTGTCTGATAAAAAAAAAAGTCACAGCTTTGCCGCAAAGGCGAAGCAATGAAGCAACAAGTTGGAAGGTCAAATAGCAACAAGTTGGAAGGTCACGCGCAGAATGGCGAGTAAATCGAAACGTGCCCCGCATGTTTCTCACACACAAATGACGCACGAAAGTACTTCCAGGTACAGATGAACGCAAATAAGTGTCTCAGTTGTTACATCACTGTGTCTGAAAAGCTCGCCCCTTTTCGCAACCGGAGGCTGTGCAGCGATTGCAGGGACCTTTGTGCACGCCGTAGCTACAACAGAACCATTCCAGTCAAGCTAGCCAAGACGTATGATCCTCTACACAGAGAGATAAGGGCGCTCGAGAGATTGCCCTATCCACTCCTCTCAGTGGGTCACAGTACGCGTGAGAGATGAGCCGCCGCACGCTCTTTGCGTCATCTTACTTATAATGCTGAAAACACGATAGTCCCCCCCCCCCCCCGTTGAGATGCTATAAAGACCTTGCTGTTTGAACGTTGCACGAGAAAGTGTTGTTGCGACTTTTGACCCCGTTCCGGAGTGGCTTCCCGTTATTGACGCTTGTGTGTGTTTGCCTGACTTCTGATGAAGTATGCTGTGTGTACTTTACTGGTGATAATTACATTCATTAAAGAAAAAAAAGCAATCGGTGGCTTAGTGTTTAACGCCTCGCATTCACGGTGCGAAGGTCCCACGTTCGATTCCCTGCGTTGGTTATTTTTTGTGGATTTTTTTTCTTGCATTCTCCTATGTATAGATACGTATACATTTACTGTGTATGACATCAACGCCGACGGCAAAATCCAGCCGAGAGTGTCCATATATATATTTACTATCGCAATAAAAGGAAATGTGAGGAAACTGTTTCATGGACTTCTTAAGTTACAGTTGTACACTGGAACAAAACGCACAGGTATGCTAAGTATAGGCAAAGTGACCACTCATGCAAAGCAGCTAGTAGCGTAAGAAATGGTTTTCAAAGAAATGCATGAAATGTTGTCACACGTAATTTCAGCTAAAGCATGTTTGCAAATATCGAAATCATCTTCAGAAACCCCTGGCTGGATTTTTCTTCATACACATTGCCGTAGTGAAGGAAGTCCCGAAATCGGTCGGCACGAAATCGTGTTTGAACGTCAGACGAAATGGATAGAAGCTCGAATTGCTGCTTATGTTTGTACGCCTCTCGTCGCAGGGTTCGGCTGCCTTCTGGTACAACATGCGCGAAGACGGCAGCTACGACGTGCGAACCTTGCACGGCGCATGCTCCGTGCTACACGGCACGAAGCACGGTACGTATGAGCCTGCCACGGTGTGCCGTGCTGTTTTTCCATTCGAACCCGTAGAGCGGACGGCCGTACTGGAAGACCGCTGTGAGGCGCGATGTTTTATTAGAAGCAAAATTCTTCCACAAGCGTGACACCAAGCGTGGTCATTAAACTCGAGTCATTGTTACGCTAAGTTGAACGTAACGATTGATTTATCCCACGTTTTCCGTGGCTGCTTCTTATTTGTGTAGTTTCGAAATACTCGTTAAAGTCTCCGTCATTCTTCCCCTTCTTCATCTTCTTTCTCCTTTCTCCTCTCTAATCTTTGTTTCCTGTTTCTTCCCTCCTCCCGAAAGAGTGGGCAGGCGTTGTGCCCCTCGAGGTGGCAGTTGCCAGCTTGCTCTCTCCCTCTTTGCTCTGTGCCCTTGTGTATCTATGTATGCAAATCAAATAAAATAAATAAGTAGTTTCGAAATAACATAACCCTTCATATTACTTTCTTTATTTCTATGAATACAGTAGACAACTCTATACGAATCTTCATATATTTGCTTAAAGGATGTAAACTCGTCATCCTTCGTTTTCTCACGGAATAAGACGCGTGGTTTACTAACCTCTCCTGTTGCGCTTTTATCGACGTTAGCCAGCATAATATTTCTGATTCCTTTTTGCTGTCGCAGTGGCCAACCTATGGATTCGAACCAACGGCCAGATGTTCCGCCGACCGTGCCCGGCGACGCAACGGAGAAGGAGGCTAGATTCGGCGAAGCTGTGATAGTTTGTTATACCTGTGTTATTCCATTTCTTGTTCCTGCCGCTATTTGTTCCTCCTTTGCGTATCTTCTTATCTTCGCGTTATCTTATTTTTATTTTATTTTTTCGTTGGGAACGACGGGTCGTCCCTATTAGCGTACGTTGTTTTTTTAATAAAATGGAAACAAAAAGCCAGATGATCGTTGATGTAAAGCATGCGCGCGGCACCTTGATGGTGTTGAAGAGATGGTCAAGGGATGTCCTGGTGTTCTAATACAGCGCACGTACCTTACGGTGAAAATACAGAGGGCGCTTTGCGCAGTATATAACACACGTCGCCTTGAGGAAGCAATGCATAGACAAGTGTTGTAGTTTGCACCATCTTTTACTGTGATGCGTTAAAAGCTTGTTTGAAAATACAGTACAACCACGTATGCACAAATTGGTCTCTGGGCACGCTTTCTTTATTGTTTCTTATCTCTTCATAATTCAATATTATTTGATCTTTCAACGAAATTGATACCTTGCTCCGAAACGACGCATTTTACGATGATCACATTTACTCTGACACGCAGTTAAGAAAGCACCTATGAAAACTACATATCGCCTACCGCCATTTCTCAATTTCTAGGCAACAGGTAACCGGTATAGAAGCGGTGTGCTCACGAACGCATCATAGTGTCTCAGACGTACTGCGATATGCTGCTGTTGCTATTATTTGTTTGTATAAAAAAAACACAAGAGACAGAGGGAATAGGGAGGCAGTGAAATGACACTTGCCACCTATAGGGGCACAAAGCTTGCGTGCTCCTTCGGAAAGGGGAGACACAGAGGTAAAGAAGGCAGGAGGAAAAAAAAAGACAGAAGAGGAAAGAAAAACGCACGTGAACAAAAATAAATAGTCAGATGAAAAAAAAATTACTGTAGACGCGATGCTATATCACATACAGTAAAAGTTGTATATGTATTCGCCAAAGACTCCTGGAGGGCGCAAACCATCTTGTTTTCCTCATTCATCGCTGTGGAATGTATTTATCTTCATTCCCCCTTCCCCCTTTCCTAAAGCTTTCTGCAACCCATGTGGTGTTTCAATTTCTCTGTTATTGGCCCCTCTTTGAATAAGTGATGGTGTCATTTGATGGCGTTAACTGTGATTCGTTGACTGTTACGGCCACTTCGTGTAGACGCACCGACTAATCCTGGCCGCGGCTGCCGCATTTCCGATGGAGGCGAAAATGGTGTAGGCCCGTGTGCTTAGATTTGGGTGCACACGTTACAGAACCCCCTGGTGGTCAACACTTGCACAGCCCTTCGCTACGTCGCCTCTCATAATCGTATGGTTATGTTGGGACGTTAAACCGCGACAATTATACGATCGTGTTGACGCCGACGCCACCGATGGTCACTTTTCTCGTTTAACGAGGCACTCTAAGGGCTTTGCCTTAATACAACTCGTATGATGTGCGTTGTATTTCCTGCAGCCTGCTGTGGATTACAGGCTCACAATAAGGCCCCGAGTGCACTACGCGAAAGAAAGAGGACCGACACTAATAAGGAACCATGCATGCAAATGCAATAATTCAGTTTGCTCAATATTTTATCGTTGCACGTAGATGCACCAGATAAAGTACGCTCATAACAATGTGGTGTGCATCTGGGCAACGCAAATAAATAAATAAATAAATAAATAAATAAGCGACGACACACTACCTGCGTCCAACTTTTATGGCGACACGTCAAAAACGATGATGTCTTCTTATTGTGGCTCTGCTCACCTCCATGCGCTTGTTAAAATATTTAATGGCAACAAATTATGTGGTTTCCGGAAAATTGGAAAAATTACAGCAGTATGCGTACGCTTTGTACCAATTCCACTCCAAAAAAAAAGTATTTATTGGCAAGACCAGAAGCATGGCCACTAAAACCTTCGCTTCAAGACACTGACGAGCCGACCGACTATTGTGCACGAACGAAGGGAGGTGTACTTCAAATCATGCCTGTCATTATTTCGAGCAAGCAACTGAACAGCCGGTCGATGAAACTTTGGTTTGACGGAGTGTTTAATAATTATCGGGTACATACTTTCATTATCTCCGCCACACCTGTGCACGTACTTATTGAAAGTTACTGCTGAGCTCCGTAAGTGCAGCATTGTAATTATCGATTCCAATTTGTCGACGCTCCTACATATTCGTGCACTTCGAACGTGCATAATTAATTTCATAATTAAATGTAATTAAGGTACTTCGTCGCGTGAAATGCGTATCGGTAGCGATATAAGCCAATCTAGAGTGAGCGGCATCAGGCTGCATGGACCAGCACATTTTCTTTAGTATAGTCACAGTGGTTTAATCACACGTTATTTAGGACTACTCGTAAACACACTTGCCCGAAGGGCTGGAACATTGTGCTTCGCAGATACGCTCACTCGATTTCATTGCCAGACAAGGCCACTTATTCCTAACATAGTCCATATAGACTCCTGTCGCCATAGGCTGCGTTCATCAAAAGACACGTCAGGAATCTCAAGAGGCGAAAATACTTGAAAAAACATATAGCCTTTGTATTCCAGAGCAGGAGTAAGTTCTTTTTAAGTTCGTCAGAAAGTACACGACCATCTGGAACCCTCAAGGAAGACTCCGTCACATCCGGTCCATAGGAGCTGCGCTCAAAGCCTGTTCAGTCTACACCTGTTTCTGTCCACACGCGCTGGACTGCAGTGACCGATGGATGACCCTCAAGAGCGTTCGGCTTCCGTAACTTGGAGACGCTACTTCATCCTCATGATCGTCGACGTTATAGCCGCGTACCAGTTGGTTCTTCTGACGATGGACGTGTTCCTCGGGTCCGCCATAACGCTTTCTTTCGCCCACCTTCAACTTCTCACCAGTTACGTCGCGAGCGCGCTAAGCGGTCACATCTTCATGTCGTCGATCGGCAAGCTGCGGCCCCACCGGCATCCGTGTCACGCCGTTGACAAAAATACAAGGAAAGGCAAGATGGAAATGCCGAGTCTCAGCAGGACCCTCCTTGTCTCTTCCTTCATCGCCTTTGGCATCCTCGACGTGTGCGCGCAGTCATTCAAGCCGTTCAAGTACGCAAGTCTTATGACGTCCCGGAGAACGAGCCCTGCAAGCAGCAGCGTCGATGCCAGCTCCAACACTAACTTCAACACCAGCTACAACGTCGGCGCCATCGCATCACGCATGTTTGTAGCGATGTTGGCCAGGCGGTCCATGTATTCGGGCGGCAAGTTTGCTCTGACGTCCAGACAACTAGTGGACCTCGCTTGCTTCTACACCACAACGCTGCTGAAGCTGGCAGTCATGCTCAACTACGTGCGGCTGGTGGAAGACGCCCAGACGGCCATACGTAGTCTTGCCCTCACATCGAGACGGCTGGGAATCGTCACGGCCCTGGAAGTCAGGGAGCTCGGCGCCGCGCTCCTCGGCGTCCTAAAGATGGTTCACTCCCTGGAAGCGGCTTTCTCCCTCCTGGTGCTCGTATGGTACGCGGAGCTCATGCTCGCCATCGTGGCGTCTGTAAACATCGGTCTCAGGTGAGCGGGTTGTGAAGCCTTGTTTGAACTCCGCTGGGCAAGACATGCACTTACTTTACCAATAAAGAATTCCGAGGGACTAACTCAAAGACTAGGTATTCAACCAGCAAATGATATTATTAAGTTGAATTAAGTTCATTTCATTCCACATGTTGATTTGTGCTATGATTTGCCGTAAGGTTAGCGGTAAAGGGGCTCCAAGGACTGCATCTTCAACCATTACAATTGCAGATGCGGGTAATCTTACAAGTAGTTAAACCTTTTGTTTTAGACGCATGGTTTCGGCGTAGTGTATTTAAAGATTCCTATATATTCCTTCTTTGTGAAACACTTGCATGAGTGGTGTTTGAAAACCATCATCCATAATTATCGCGTGCTTACCTGCCCTACCGACTCATCCCAAAGCAGTCGGCGAACATCCGCCGCGGTTACATTAGTTGGCTCTAAGAAAGAAAGCTGGACGGAGCGCTTTTGTCATCACGAACTTATACCAACAAGCCGAAATTGCAGTTATCCTGACTAAAAGCGACATTTTTGTGCTGAAGTAGGGCATTGACAATAAGTGTAAAAGAATTAAGTGGGCGAATAGTGTGGGTGCGATCATATCGGCTGTATTGTGTCTATCATCCATGGTTGTGGCCATGACTCTTTATTAGGTGCACTTTCATGGTCGAATGCGGTGGCGCGACGTGTTTGAAAGAGAGCTTTAGAATAGCGCACGCAAGGCTTCGTGTTTGCGTTGAGCGTGCGTCGTGCGCCAACCTCTTGCGGCTTCCCGCGTCGCCTGCAACGCTGCGTCCGCAATACCCGCTAGTTTTTCGTACGGTATTCCAAAGATCTCTAATATCATGGGATAGACTGACAAATACGGTTGAAACACCGTTTGAGCCTAGCTAAACTCTCACATATCAGTGCACAGGCACCTAGCTTTAGCTATGGTCTTTCATCCCAACTAGAGCCTGGGAGGTGATTTAGACTCCAACCAAAAGTTTTGAAGAAACCCGACGTTTCGAAACCGACTTGGTTCCTTCCTCAGGGGTGACTGCGGAGACTACGTAGCAGCCAACGTTTCAGACTGAGATGCCTGAGCGGCGTCTTCAGACTGGGATGCCTTCTTTAATGCGTATGTAGCGCTTGACGAGCTGCATGGTATCGTTTCTGAGGTCTTGGCTGATAGACTTGAATGTAAACATTCGACAGGAGTCTGTCGGGTTCGGTACATGAAACTGGAAGTTGATTTAGACTCCCAGTTTTATGCCCAACCAGAAAGACTTCTGTCGAGTGTTTACATTCAACTGGAGCCTGTGCCGTTTCCTCTTGACGCAGCTTCGTCCAGAACAGCCGCTCTTTCTGGCTGAACGGTGTGCGCCTGCCTCGCAACGTCTACCTTCTCTCGGTGTACGCGCTGCTCTCCCACCGGCTCTGCTCAGTGCACGGCGAGGCCCGAAAGATGGCGACCACCCTGGGCCACGGACTAAGCAGCCGCGTGGACCCGCGCCACGGAGCGCTGTGCGGTGCTGTCAAGATACTGCGACGCTGCGCCTCATTGGGCGAGGCGTTCACACTCACGGCGCTTGACTCGTTCGACCTGGACGACCGTTTCTACCTGAACACGCTAGGCTCGGTCATCATGTACGGCGTAATCCTGCAGCAGCTCACCACCACTGCTGGCTAACCGGCCGTACACACCTGAGGGCTGCGAATGCGGTGTTGACGCTATACTTACGCATTAGCAGTAGTTTCGGCACTGACACTATGCCGACACTATACTTACGCTCGGGATCGTCACAGCGTGAAGGCAGCACAAGGAACAAGGAGGGACGCAGACAAGCGCTTGATTGCATCCCTTCTTGTCTTTTGTGTTGCCTCCACTCTATAACGATTCTTACCAACTATTATTCCCAACTAGCCTGATCTATTACGCTACTACTTAGACGTTTGACTAAGCTAGACAACTCCAAGGCGAAAGCTTTTTTTTTCCTTCTCGGTCAATTGTGTAGCGCCGTACGGCCTGTCTGTACGACCGTCTGGCTCTTGACGTCAGTCTATAGAGTGCGCGCCCGTTGGTGGACCCTCATATTCATCCACATTTGATCAGGAAATGCTTCTGCCTTCTAAAATTGTTGTTGGCCGTATTTCCTTCAAGAGCCCCCTCGCTCATTAAATAAGCTATTTCATTGTTGCTACCTTATCCCTAACCACGAAATAAATTTCTGGCGCCGCCCCTGCTGTGGCGAGAACTTACTCAAGGACACTTCGTACCCATATAGATATAGACCCGGCACGTTTGCTTCTGCATATATATATATATATATATATATATATATATATATATATATATATATATAGATATATATATATATATATATATAGATATATATATATATATATATATATATATATAATATATATATATATATATATATGAAGAAGTAAAGTCAAGTTTAAACACTCCCACGCTTAAATTCACATATAAAACCAATAAAGTGGCTGCGGGGATATCCGCCATGGTAGCTCAGTTGTAGAGCATCGAACGCGCTATTCGAAGGTCGCAGGTTCGGTTCCTGCTTAAGCGCAAGTTATCTTTTCACCCACTTTTCTTTCTTCATATTTACATTACATTTCGGTCTAATAACTTCGCCTGCACATTCCTTGGCATTATTGCCTGTTAGATTTCATTAATATTGTGTCAAAAACGAGCCCTTACGTATACACTTCTTTCCGTTATATATATATATATATATATATATATATATATATATATATATATATATATATATACCGGCATCAATCCCGCGACCTGCGGGTTAGCAGCCGACTACCCTATAGCCACTAGACCACCACAGCGGGGCATCATAAAAAATAAGCAGCAGCGAAGTGCACGCAACCAAAGCACTCACATTTGGAGTGAGTCATAGCGGACATGCTTTTACATTTCCCGTCCATTCCAGGAGCCGGTACATCAAAAACGCGCCCCAGCATCGGGCCCAGAATTTTCACTGCAAGGATGTTGAGGATGTTTACCCCGCGCCGTTGACAGCGTTGGCGTAGGCCAGGTCACGAGCCCTGAGAAGTGAGAGAAAGAGGCTAGGCGGAAATGGAAAAGGGCTGTGCCACTCCGAGATAGGTCGGTAGGAAAGGATGAAATACAATGCCTCGCTGGAGGGGCCAGTGTCAGGCCAACGCCGACTAAATTTCAAAGCCGAAAAGCTGCCGCAGTGACGTCAGAGGGTGGGGGCCTAGTTACGCCGCGAACGCGGCAGAAAGCCTGCGTTTCGTTCACGTTTTAGGAGAACCAACGCTCCCGCTCTCGCAGCTGCTGCGGCTTGATTGGGCCGAATAAAAGATGTGGAAAAAAAGTCTTACTGAGCTTGCTCAGTTGGGCAACTCAGCCCCAACCTCTGACGTCACTGCGGCAGCCTTTCGGCCTTGAAATTTAGTCGGCGTTGGTGAGGCTCGGCGGAAAGGCCAGAGAACCAATGAGGCACGAAATGAAGCGCGAGAAATGTAGCAGCGCATTGAAGCACTACTACAGCACAATCAAAACCAAGCAAGGCAGCGAGACCAAAAAACTGTTCAATAAAGGCGAATAAATTGTGTGGACCTCTTGCTTTACTGTATCAGTTACGCAGCGAGTGCGGGGAGGGGTCAGAAAGTTGGCCGCCATCCCGCCCTGCGAACGTGCATTTCCAGAGAAGTTGTATTGAACACCACGTGCCCTGACTCCTGATGGGAGAGGAGAACAAGGGTGTGTATTATAAGTCTTATAACTACTTAAAGTACTGACAGTGATATCATCCAATTTAAACTGCTGCTGTGCTGAACCAGGACTCGTTCCGCGACCATTTCAGTAAGTAGAACTTGTCTTTATCGTACATTATTGTATTCACGCTGTTCTGGTGTCTCTTAGTTTCCGTGGTATACCCATATGGCGGTCACAATACATTGAACGAATTGCCAGACAATCTTCCTTTTATATGCTAAAGGGCCACTCACTAGGCCCCATAACAAATTTTAGTTAGACCATGAAAACTGCTGTGTGTCTGGTAGGGAGCGTTATGCCACAATTTTTCTTTATTCAGTCGGTTCATTACGAACCGAGAAAACCATTCTTTTGAAGCGGCGTGACACGAGGATGAGAGGAGGTGATATTTAAACCCTTGCCGCTCCGCTGCGCAGCCTTTGAAAGCCAGATCTCTACCCTACTCTCTCTGGTGTCCGACCAAGAGGTCACGTGCGCATGATGTGTCCACTCCCCCAGCACGCCAGCGACGTTGCTTTGTCCACCAGCCTTTTGTGGCGTAATGCCTGTTTCTGCGGGATGGATGCTTCGTGGCGCGCGCGTTTGAAAAGGCTGGCACGGATCATGGATCCTTACCGTGACACACCACGTCGCATCGCTGCAACTGCTGTCAGGGACGACGCACCGAGCCGTGAAAGTCCACCTTCTCCAGGCGAAGGAGACGACATGCGTTGGTACTGTATATTATTACACTCAATCCGCTTCGTGCACTTACTGTTTCATGCTTGAGTGTGTTCAAACTGGCAATGTCATGTTCAGAGCTTGTCAGTAGCGAAGACGTTCGGGTCAGGCTTCTTGCGTGTTGCACTGCTCTCACTAAAACTGCGACCTCCTCTTCGACACAGGTATTTGTGTGGTCATTGCGTGGCAAGTAGCGCTAACGCAGAAAAAAATGTGTGCTGTCGTGCCCGATTTGTGTGTTGTCGTACTCGAGCTGGTTGTTGGTTCTGATGGAGGCCTGTAGCTGGTGTCGACCAATCCTACATCGTCACACTCCATTTCTTCAGCTTCATCAGCTTCCAGAAAGGATGCTCTGTGCACTGGTGTGATAGCTTGAGCACCAGACTCCCAGGCCAAAGCAGGGGGATCACACCCCCATATTCTAGAACATCCCTTCACTCAACACCTCGCCTTCATTTGAGAAAGCCGATGGGAGCGCCGTCTCTAGGCGCGGCAAGTCGCTGCATATCAGCGGTAATCTTCTGCGATTCTTGAGTAGCGCAGCGTCATTTTCAGCCGAGCGGTGGCGCAGTGCTCAACTCGGTCAAGTGAAGGGTGGAAGCCGAGTCGAGGAGCGTTTGTGAATACTGGGGACAGTATTGTTTAAGTCTTGCTCGTAGCAAGGGCATATCGCAGCTGTCAGTCTGCGAGCCTGTTGTGATCTGGAGTCGAACATCAAAGTCCGCCTGCGTGCCTGCAATAATGTAGGGCGTTGTCACAAAAACAGCACCTCATCCAAACTGCGCAGCTCTGAGAAACACACACATTTACTTTTCCGATATTTCGACTGTTTGCTGACTTTCATCTGGGCCCCTCAAACAAATGGTTCTTCCATATACAGTTGCAAAGGGTAAGTGCTATAGTCTGTCTAGCATGAACCGTGACGCTATATTTTGTAAAAAAAAAAATGAAAGCACACCACTTGGACCTATATAATGCCTCCATTTTCACTGACTAGTCAAAATAAAATTGTTGTCATCGTTATGTACTTTACCTTGCTGGTGTAAATGAACGCTTTCGAAATAGTAGTATTTGTTTAAAGCGAGAGAACACTTTCCGTAATTAACTTCGCGGTTGTGCGAAAACTGGGAAAACTCCACGGCACCTCGGCGCAGTATTGCAGCGGGTGCAGTTCCACTGTGAAGAGGGGAAGACGTGCAATACCATGTCATTCTTGTAAGTTATACTGCTTTGCACAGCATCTAAACACGAACAATTAGTGCGAATATCTTGCTCTATGCCTTCATTGGGGTAGCAGCTAGTTGTCATTATTTGAATATATTAATGGCTACCGAAACCTTTCAGCGTGCCAGCCTATGCTCACCAGCATTTATTCCAGAGGTCCTCCGTTTTGTTGTCTGAATAGCAGTCGTTTGCAAGATTGGGAGCGTTTGCGTTCCATTCTCAGATGTCGTACGCTGTCTGCAATCTTCCTGCGCAGCCTGGGCTGTGGACAGCAGCGCGTTTCTCCTACATCTGCATCTCTCACCCTGTAAACACGCCGACATTACTGAAATCAGTGCACAGCGCTCAGACGCAACGTCACACTTACGGTTTGTGATGCTTTAGTGACGTTGCTGCATGCGTCGGCCACATCCTGAAAATCAGGGAAGTAAAAAATGAAGCTCACTTTTTATACGCTCATCTCTTATGTCTTGAGGCACTGCTGCAGTTTCTACACAACGTTCGAAGGTGGAAGTATCTTTCAATGTTTTTTGTTGTTTTTTTTTGTGCACTCAATCGCCTAGTCGAAAATTCAGAAAGAAAATGTTCACATTTCTGTAACCACCACATTGGGTGTATCAGCTCGTTCTTCGTAAGTGACGTCCATCGCGGGTAAAATAACTCACTATATTCTATGTGATATGAACGGCGGACAAGTTAAACTATGATTCGTTAGAGATACCAACGCCTCTTAGAAAAACCGCGCCTGGAACGTCGCTGTCTTTTCAATTGGGAGCCACCTGCCATCAAGCAATCTTGGAGGCCATGCCTGCTGCCGTGTGTTGCGACCGGCCACCGCGTGAGACCGCTCGCCTCCGTGCCGCTAAGTCACGTGACATAACCGTACCGCTCTGTCACGTGACATCAAGGCTGCTCGGAGGCACGGAGGAAGCTCGGAGGCAACTGCATCGCTGTGTTCGCAGGAGGCGGACGTCGGAGACGCTCACATTCGTACCGAAGGAGGAGGGTTAAATCAGAGGGTAGGGCCGCCTGTTCGCGGCTCACGTTCCAGGCATCAATTTTTTAGGAGGCGTTGAACATACTTTTCGTGCCCCATTAAAAAACAAAAGAAGATATAAAAAAACAATGTATGCTTAAAACATATGCTAGGTGCGTAGCTATTGCTGCTCGGTTAGTTGACACTCTAAACAACGGGTGGTATGCGGTAGTTGTCACGCTAAACAACGGGTGGTATGGTGGTATGTGCGGTCAGCACGGCAGAACACGTTCGTATCGAGTCGCTTCGCATTTACTTACTTGCGCCCGATTTCGCACGCTCGAAATTCAAAAAGACACTGCGTGCACTATGCACACCAAACTGCCAAGTAAATGATGCTCTGTTATCACATTCACCTACCGCTTACACTGCGTATGAAACTAAAAAAAAAATGACACCACCTTGTTCGGAACGAAGAGCGTTGGCAGTGTTCCTGGGCGCAGCACATGCCTCATCACAATGTTCAATCCATCATGGATCCGCGGATCATGGATGTAGTCCTCCGGCTTGAAGTGCCTACCACAAACAAGCGCACGCTTCTGCGTTGCCGGAAGGCCAATGCATTGCAGCCAGGTACGGCGCAGCGCTTCATCTTTCGGCAAGCGATGTCGAATGCGCCCACGCTGGTGAGCAGGCTTGCAACCTGCTACTGAGCACACAAACTGCGACATCTCACTGGCTCGAGAGTGGTTATATGGTGATCGAGGGCCTGCAATAGCGTTTACTTAGACGCGGTAGAAGAGACGAGCGCTATCAGTGCGCGAATGCGTAGGAGCGATGCATGCATTCGCATCCACGGCTGTCGTCTGCTCGATGCGCAGAACGGTGGGGGGGGGGGGGGGGGGACACGAACGAATGTGGAGCGCTGCCACATTAGCCCCGCATGTGGCAGCGCAGAGCAAAATAAGGTTCGAAGAAAGGCTAAGAAATATGAAGGAGAGTAGATGGGCAGAGAAGGTGTTCCGTTATTTGTATAGGAAGAGCGTGGACACACAGTGGAGAAAAAGAACTAGAAGACTCACTAGTAAATATACGGCTGGTATTGTGAGCCATATGTCAACAAAGAGCGTTAAGGGAAAAGTCAGGGAGGCGGAGAGGATTTACTGGATGGCAGCTATGGAGAAAAAACCGGCTTTGAGTAACTACCGAAAGGGCAAAAATGAAATAAGGAGGGAGGCATTTTACGATAATTCAAGGGGAAGCGCTTTACTGTTTGAAGCCAGATCGGGTTGCCTTAGAACGCGTAGTTATAAAGCAAGATTCAGTAAAGAAGAAGAACAATGCACATGCTGCGGGAAAGATAAGGACACCTTCTGTGTTTCAGAAGGTGTTGATGTCCTCTACCGATATGCGCCTCGAGGAAAGACCATTCCAGTGAGAAAAGTCGTCTCCTACCTAAAGAGCAACAACCTATGTCTGCTGCCTTCGGACAAAGAAGGTGGGTTTTGTGTCGTAAAAAACCGGACCTTCATGAGTAAAGGCCACGCGGCTATTGACTCTGTGTTTAACCTTTGCCCGCAAGTTAATCTGAAGGATGCGAAGCGAAAAGCGTGCAACATGCTTGATAAGCTTAATCTATGTAGTCTCGCGAGATCAGTTAACAAACAAGAAAGACTGGCGCTAAATTTGTTTTTTTCTGCAAAGACGCATAAGATTGATATGCCCTTTCGTGTAATAATCTCTGAACGGGACACATGGCAGAAGTGTGTTGCCTCCTGGCTTCAGAGGTACCTAAAACTGTTGCCGATCAATGATCCTTTTCTAGTGAGCAATTCTTCGCAGATTGTTGGTTTCCTCCGTCAACACGTGTCCACTCGTCGAGTGGGTGTTTCCATCGACATAAAGGATCTCTACTATTCTCTGCCTCAAAAACCACTTGTTGATGTCATTGAAAAAGCAATCTCTGAATTTGGTGCTGTTGCCTTTCAAAACGAGTGTGGTATTTCTGTCTCTGGCTTCCTGGATGTGCTGCAGCTTTACCTTGCCTCCACCTTTGCGGAGTGGAATGGTGAAGTTTTTCTGCAAAACACAGGCGTGTGCATTGGCTCATGCATCGCCCCAGTGTTGAGTGATTTGTATCTCGCTCATTTGGATAGAAAGATTCATCAACGGTTGGCACAAATGAATGTCAGTAAGTGCTTCCGGTTCGTCGATGATTTCTTAATTTTGTTTGATTGCGATCTTGATGTCCTTAGTGAGTGCTTTCAGCAAGTCTTGCAAGTGTTCCAGGAATGCCTTGAACCACTGTCTCTCACGTATGAGTTGCCGGAAAATGGTTCCCTGAGGTTTTTAGATTTAATACTAACATTTTCAGCTGGGCACGTGTGTTGGACGTATGAGCCACGGGGGAAGAAACCCCTTTTGCCGTACGCGTCTTCTCACAGCAAACTGGTGAAGCGTGGAATTGCAAAGGCATGTTTATATAACGCTTTAACAAAATCTTGCTTCCACTCAGTCCAGCGAAGTTTCGACAGGCAGATTCTCCGTCTAGAGGCAGCGGGCTATCCCGGTTCGTTGCTAGTTTCTGTGTGTGAGAAGCTGCGCAGACAATCAAGGGCCGGTAACGATGGGGACGTTTTACAAGAAGCAACTCCCAAGAGGGTGGCGGTAATACCGTATCTACATGGTATCTCGCATAAACTCAAGAAAATAGGCCAGAGAGCGGGCGTGTCAGTGGTTTTTTTCCGCACCGAATAAATTGTCAAAATTATCTGTCCAAACAAGCCCCGTAGGAACCACCGCGAGTAGCTGCAAAATTAAGCACCGAAAGAAGTTTGTTGAGTGTGCAACAGGGATTGTTTATGGCGTACCTTTGTCTTGTGGACTTGAGTACGTTGGTCAGTCAGGCAGGTGCCTCAATGTAAGACTTCAAGAACATTGTCAGAAAGTAAGAAATGCAGGACGGGACGGTTTTTTGGCCGCTCATTGTTCCGAATGTGGATGCCAGCCTTTGTTCGAAAAGACAAGGGTTCTCGCGTCCCACCCTAATGAAGGCACAAGACTTGTGATTGAAGCTGCAGCAATTGCTCGAGGCAGCTGTATCAGCAAACCATCGATAGCATTATCTGAAAAAGAATTGGCGTTTTTAAATTTGGCACGTGAGGGTCCAGGGTGAGCACGTGGTGTTTTGCAGTCTCTCTTTTTTCGCCTTTTGATTTTGTGTGTTGTTTTTTTTGCTTAAGCAAGTGATCTTATCTTCTTTCTAACATATATATGTGTGTCGTAGTAGTAATAAATCAGTTGAAAGTCTGCGCTCGTCCTCGTCTCTTGTGTTAGTTGTCTGAAGTTTTACGCGCCTAGAAGTTCTATAAAGATAAGGAAACGGCGGAACATGTTCTGATTGAATGTGGAGATATCCACCCAGGTGTACGTTTGGGCACGAACCTACAGGAAGCCTTGGGTTTTAGGGACAACAATGGAAAGCTGAACACACCCGCGATTGAAATAAGTAAGAGACGGTTAGAGTATTGGTGGCAGAAAATTAGAGAGAAAGGACAAAAATAAATATTGGAAAAATAAAATATGGACAGTGTGCCGTAAATGGCAGAGAACTTAAGCTGAAAATTTACCTTTTTTCCATTAAGATAGAATTTATCGAAGTAGAGGCATTAGGCCAACATAAAAAAAAGGGAAAAAAGTTTTTTTTTTGTCGAGCCTGGTGGCATACTTGTCACCACCCCGTTATAAAGGGGACGCTCATAGCATCCATCCATCCATCGCATCTCGTTGCAATTCCCGGGGGAAAAAATGAAAGACGCGCACATTTCCTTACTGTGCCTCATTATTTATCCAAAGTTTTATTCATCTATTCAAGCAACAAATTACGTAAGCTACGCATGTCGTGTTAAATCATTTAGGCCGTGTCACGTGGTATGCTGTCGGCAACGTCAGAGCACGTCACTGCACTACCGTGTACGTTGGGCGATTCATGCGTGCACGTCATGCCCTCATTCTCTGAGCGGCGCCCGCAAGAAGAAGGGGGAGCAGCGTTGCTCCTCAAATTTGACCCATTTCCACGGCGCGTAGCGTTGAAAATTCTGGCAGACGTAATCGTGAACGCCCCACCTACGCATTCCGCTGGACGAACCTGGTGAGCGGTCCTTTAAACTCACCAGGCCCCATGCTGAATTTTAGTTAGACAGTGGAAGTTGTTGCGTGTAACACGCATCAACGTTTTGCCACAAAAATTTTTCGAATCGGTTCATTACGAGCGGAGAAAACTGGTTTTTGAAGCAGCGCGAAACGAGGGTGAGAGGAGGCGAGCTCGAAACCCTTGCCACTCCTCCGCGTAGCCTTCGCAAGCCGAATCTCTTCCCCATACTCTCCGACGTGCGCATGACGTGCCCGAACAAGCCCAGCCCCCGTGCACGCGAGCGGCGTTGCTTTGTCGACCAGCGTTATTTTGTGGTCTTTTGCCTGTTTCTGCGGAATTGTTTGGAAACCCTGGCTTAGACGCGGTAGAGTAGATGAGCACAATGAGTGCGCGAACGCGTAGGAGCGTTCCACGGCGGTCGTCTGCTCAATGCGCTGACCGCGGGGACCCGAACGCATGCGAAACGCTGGCACATTAGCCCCGCATCTCGTAGCATTTCACGGGAAAAAATGCAAGAAAAACTCGCACAATTTTTTATTGCGTCGCGTTATTTATTCCAAGCTTTATTCATCCATTAAAGCAACAAATACATAAACTACGCATGTTGTGTTAAATAACTTTTGCCATGTCACGTGGTATACTGTTGACAACGTCAGAGCAGAGTCGTCTACGTAGAGGACCAACGTCACCGCATTGCCGTGTACGTTGGGCAATCCTACGTGCACGTCATGCCCTCATTCTCTAAGGGCGCGCCGGCAGAGGTGAGGGGGAGCAGCGTTCATCTTGAAATTTGACTCATTTTCGTGGAGCGTGGCGTTGCAAAGTTTGGCAGACGTGATCATGAATGCCTCGTCTACGCATTGCGCTTGTCAACTCAAAATTGTCAAACCTGGTGAGTGGCCCTTTAAAGCGGAAAGAAGTGCAGACCGTTTGACGTCACTCGAAGCCCCCGTGCGAAGTGTAAGGCAGTGTGAAGTGCAAATATTTACTGGGAACGCGTGCATCATGGGATGGGTTTTAATTGTTCACAGGTGCCTTATCATCCTGCATGTGAGTTTGATGTCTGCGTTGTGGTTTTCTTAATAAAAACGAATACTAAAACAAAATGCTGTATGTCTTACTGCACTGAAGCTTTTTTTTTTCAATTGTGTAGAGGTCCCTACACCACCCAGAGATCGAAATTTATATTTTTTTTATAGTTGTGGCGTTGCGGTTGTGCCCGAGTCTACAGCAAAGGCTAGCGGCGAAAACACAGAGCACACGCACATGACATTATTATTATTATTATTATTATTATTATTATTATTATTATTATTATTATTATTATTATTATTATTATTATTATTATTATTATTATTATTATTATTATTATATTCCAACAAACCACACCATCTACGTTGGATCTCCTAATTTGCATTTGTTGCCCCGCCGCGGTGGTCTAGTGGCTAAGGTACTCGGCTGCTGACCCGCAGGGCGCGGGTTCGAATCCCGGCTGCGGCGGCTGCATTTCCGATGGAGGCGGAAATGTTGTAGGCCCGTGTGCTCAGATTTGGGTGCACGTTAAAGAACCCCAGGTGGTCTAAATTTCCGGAGCCCTCCACTACGGCGTCTCTCATAATCATATCGTGGTTTTGGGACGTTAAACCCCACATATCAATCAATTAATTTGCATTTGTTAGAAATTGCTGAAACGTCTATTCTGGATACAGACGAACAACTAAATAAAAACAGCATATCCACGGAGTGAATGATGATTGGTGGGGCGCAGCGTTCATCAGTCTGTCTATTCGTTCTTGCGTCCGCCCATCTGTGTGATCCTTGGTGCATCCGTCCGTTTGTTCATTCGTCTGTCTGTCCGTCCATCTTTTTTTGCGGCCATCTCTCTGTCTGTCCATCCATCCATGCGCCCCTCTGTCTGTCCGTCCGTGCATGTGTCAGTCCGTTCGTCCGTCCATATGTCTATAGAAAACTCCAAGCACAGCCATCTCACATCTTTTCATCATGTATTCATCATATACAAGTGCCCCCATCCAGCAGACATTGTAAGGACCGCTATTTCGGGTATGTGCCTCTGGTGGTTACGTACTACGAGGGATGCACAAGCCACACCATAAAAAGCTTCGACCCTAAAACCGCCAGGCCCGCCTGCGTGAAACGCGCAGCACAGTCTCAGCGAAAGCTAGAAGAGCGGCCTTTGAGAGGCTTTTCTAAACGCTCATTACGTAACTACTGCTAGCACACTTGCTGAGCACGCACTACAGCAATAATAGTAATAATTTCTGGATAGTAGACCAGCATTCGCTGTGCTATTTTTCATCATTCTTCGCAGAAGCGTGGTATCCGTACACACTTGCAAGGAATTCTGTGTGCATTTTTTTATTATTCAGTGCCTGACGAAGATGAAGAATTATGCCTGAAGTGGGTATGCACCACAATTAACAGGTGATCAATAACACCCTTTTGTAACAGGTCGGAGCATTGGACGCCCCACTCGTTACGCAATTCGCATTGTGCGACGCCTGGTTTTACCATTGCTGTTCTAAAACGCTTTATCGCTTCCTACTCATTCCTACGCGACACGGACTTGAACAAGCGACTGTAACAGCAACGTCACGCACCGCGAAAGACAAGACTGGACTATGACTGAGTGTGCGCGCGTGTGCTGCTGAATATGCTGTGTCTCTCTCTTCCCTCTCTGCTCTCTATCTTTCATCTCCCCCATCTCTCTCCAATGCGCAGGGTAGCAAACCGGCTGCCTATAGGCTGGTTAAACTTCCTGCCGTTCTTTTCCCCCTGTTTTCCTTCCTTCCTTTATCGCTCATACTAACGTGATTCCTTTCCCAACATCAAGCCTGCCTAGGGCAAGTTTGCAATGGGGTGCAGTAGAATACTGAGCTGTCACACGCGGGACCTGGGTTCGATAGCATCCCATTGTGTCATTCTCGTTATTTTTTTTTACTGAGTCTTTGTCTTATTTAGCGCGATAGTTGTTATGGACATCGGCGGCAGCGAACGACTACGGAGCACGTGACTCTTGTTGTGATCTCATAAGAGCTTTCGCTGTGCAAATGTTACTAAGTGTGAAAAGTGTCAAAAAAGAGCTACAGAAAATCATTGTGGGACGAACAACTTTCATAAAAATGTAATCAGAACAAAACAGCTCGCTGAACCTGAAAGGCCCCTGTGGGAGCAAAATACTTCCGTTAAAAAAAAGAAAAAAAATGGCCCCGTATTTGCATGTAATCTGCAAACGTCCTCGAAAGACGATAGTCATGCGTGTGGAGAGAGGGAACAAGACATTTATTTGATGTTCTGCGCAAGAAAATCGTTGAATGGTATTCTGGAGGCGCTGCGTTAGAGTGCCTCGACCGTGCAGCGGAGGCGAACGAACGCATCAAGTCACGTCACACGTGAGACATAAGCGCCATTTGGCTATAGTTGTCTTAGAAAACAAAGCGCGTGGTACTGAGACGGGTGTGCGCGCCCATCTCAGAGGTAATAAGGTGTAGAACGCAAAACGACGGATAGGTGCCACCACCGTCTCGTCTTAGCAAAGCATTGGAAACACTCGCCTTTTCGTGCAAGCGTTGCATGGTCAGTGCAGCGTGATAAGTGCTAAAACCCCTAAAATTACTTATTTATGCCTTTTTCTAGTAAGAGATGCACATGCAAAATATGTACGTGTTGTTATGGTGCCCCAGACATGCGCAATAGAATTGCTTTTTAATTGACAATTGCACAAGCATGAACACTCAACCTTTGGCAACATAGGTGGGCGCTGAGGATGGGGTCAGCAGTTTCAAGTACCCAATGCCGTTAAGAGTGGACAACAGACAAATGTACAGACAGACAGACCAAAATTTTTTTCGTCGAAGTTCCTCAAGAAAGACTATCGTCTTTAAAAAGGAAAGAGAAGCGACGCATGCGCACTTGCTTTTGCGGTTCGCACATGCGCACTTGGTGACGCGTTCGGTCTTTCTTATCTGCCGTGTTTGCGAGCATTGCAGCGCTGCCTTCATTGTGCGTTGTGCAGCCAGTTATCCGTTGGCCTCCTGTGCTCTACTGCGTGCTCTGTGAACTCTTGCGGTAAATGCAGTGCGGAAGTCATCGTCAAGATTACAGTATTTGCGTGGGCTTACATCACTGCGGAAGGTATGTACAACCACGTTTATGCGACGAAGTTGCAATGGGATGTATTCGTCCAATGCGCAATTGTGGTGTCCGTTCAATAATCCGTGCGAGCGCGACGTTCCCAGTCCACCATTTGGTGCGTCCGAACGACCAAGAGGAAAGACGCCATGTTGCTGCTTCACGCTGCCGACACGACGACATGATTGATTGATTGATATGTGGGGTTTAACGTTCCAAAACCACCATATGATTACGAGAGATGCCATAGTGGAAGGCTTCGGAATTTCAGACCACCTGGGGTTCTTTATCGTGCACCCAAATCTGAGCACGCGGGCCTACAACATTTCCGCCTCCATCGAAAATGCAGGCGCCGCAGCCGGGATTTGATCCCGCGACCTGCGGGTTAGCAGCCGAGTACCTTAGCCACATAGACCACCGCGGTGGGGCAACGGCATGATATAAAGCTCTGCCACTTCGGGGCACTTCAAACGCTGCAAAATCGGTAAGGTATGCATCGAATGGCGACCGACGAGGATGTTGCCGAGTGCTAGTGGGTGAAATAGTTTCTTCTGGACGAAATGAACCCCATAGGAAAATAAAATTGACGCCAGCTGGCTGCGGTGAAGCGGCACATCCTCTCTCTTCGCGAACGGCGACATGCTGAATCAGTCATTGCTTCATCGTTACATCGTCATGCAGACTGTTGCGTCATAGCAAAGAGTGGCCTCATTTGGACGCGCATAATACGAATATATAG
Organism: Rhipicephalus annulatus; assembly: GCA_013436015.1. Classification (NCBI taxonomy): domain Eukaryota; kingdom Metazoa; phylum Arthropoda; class Arachnida; order Ixodida; family Ixodidae; genus Rhipicephalus; species Rhipicephalus annulatus. Next base: position 187,183 of record WOVY01004860.1, on the reverse strand, counting down.
ACCACGGTACACTTTACTTTCTATAGCTTATTATAATAACTCCAAGATGCTGCGACTAAGCAGCCAAGTTCGTCGTCCAATCAGTCATGCTCCTCGGGCTGCCACATTGCTTTCTCTGGTTCTGCTCTCACCGTCAACTACTACAGCTACCATGTGTGACCAGAAGGGTTTGTTTAATCATTATCTACGGGATATGGATTTATTGATGGGTATTATGGGATATGGTCTTCAGGATACGGAGATGTATGAATAAGCGTCAACGTGGATACACTCAGGTTAAGCGGTGCTATAGCGGTCAAACACCAATAGACGTTGCCTATATCAATGTATAGTAAACATTAAACTACTTTGGTAAGGACAAGTTTGGCTTTTGTATTTAACGGATTCCAATCATGGAGGGATCAACAATGTTCTATTAAATATATTTCCTAGATATCGTGTAACGCTCGTACAATGCTGAGTATAAAAGAATGAATATATCGACGTCGGCGCTTTGACATGGGATAAATTTATGCCCAGCCATCCGTCTACGCATTCCACAAACAAAAAGTGTGCGCTTGGTTCGGGCTATAGTTCATACTGATCCATAACTTTTGTAAGCGCTAAAGGCACGTAATAATAAGACGAGCGAAGGACACAGGACAAGCACTACTTTCAACTGGAATATTAATGGAAGCGAACACTTAAGTACATAGGTGTAGCCTCCAGAAAGAAAAAAAATCATCAAAACAAGGCAGAATAAAGGAACGACCAAAAAAGATTATGCTATCACTATGCAGAGTTCATTCACGCCAATACGCCATGATGTTATATATCGGGGCTTGTACATTGACTCTAGACTAATTGACTAATTGTCGAGGCCGCCGAGATGAGTAGGGATAATATAATTGTGGTTAGTGCTCCTTCGATTGCCTTGACAAGCAAGGAACTGAATTTTTAAGTGTGCGCATGTGGTAGTCACATAATGTGCGCAATGGCACTTCTGCAGACGATATCGGCGTGATAACGGACAGTCTTCACTTAGACTCGTGCCAGCGCATACATCCTTCACACGTGTTGGCGCGAATGAACTCTGCATAGTGATAGCGCTACTTTGTTTTGAATGGTCGTTTATTCTTTTCTTGTTTTCATGCTCTTTCTTTGAGGAGGCTACACCTATATATTTGATGTTCCCTTCCATTCAACTTTCAGTTGAAACTAGCGCTTCCTGTGTCCTTCGCTCGTCATACGTCTATGCCTTGACAGCTTACAATAGTTATGAAAAAAGTGTGCGCCTAAAAAATTCACACCTTCTTCCCAACGGGAACCTTGATGAGATGCGAAGCAGCAGTGTTGCGCATGGGTGGCGTCACGATTTGAGCGGCGCTAACGCGGGTGCTGCGGTGAGCGCTGGAAGATTCGTTTGAAGCGATGGCCGGGTTAGGCCTAATCTCTTCGGCGAGGGAAGGAGCGTCGTCTACCGGCGTCCTCTCCACCGCAGATAAATGAGACGAAAGGGTGTTACCACTCGATGTGCGCTCGAGCGTTGTGAGCAGTGGAGAGGGTGAAGCCAGAAAAAGGTGACACAGACATGTTTCAATGCGTACGTTAGGCACGCGTCAAGGTAATTACGCATGAACCGGCGAGTCAGCGGTGTAGCAAGTGGCGGTCGCGGGAGTGGAGTGATCGGCAGGTGTTGCAAGTGAACGGACGAGGCAGCTGCTGCGGTGAGCACGCGGCAAGCGAGGGAGTGACGTCAGCGCGAAATGAGATGGGAGCATGACGTCAACGCGCAGCTGCAGCGTGACCTGCTTGGCACCGCTCCACCACATGCAGCGAGAGGAGCGACTTGCAGCGCGTTCGTATGGACGCACGGAGAGACAGTGTTACATAGGTTAGTCAAAGAGGTGCTTCGCATCTAAAGATGTTTGTCGGAGGGCCTCTCGAATGTGTTCACCGACAGGGAAGCGATTAAGCACGGCCAACTCGAGGCGTACATCTCCTCTATCCAATCGTATAGCAGTCTGGTTATCTGTTCCAGTGCTTCAGCCATGCCGAAAGGAAAGGCAGAGAGACTCAGGATGGCATTAATTTGACAGTGGGCACCTGAGTCACCATGATAGAGAATAAAAGGAGAGACCTTACTCGGCGAACCGCGCGGCACAAGCGACCAATGCATGGATATGTTCAACTGTTTGCGCCTTTGTGCAATCATACGCAATAACCATTTTTGCTTTCCTATCGTCGATATATATAGCATACGTCTCCATATTGAAAGTATTTGCATTTACGTAAAATGTTATTTCACATATAATTACGTCGTTGAAGTCGTAACACGTGTTTTACCTGCCTATTTTCGGCGCCTGAAACGCTGTTTTACTTGCCTACATTTGGCGCCTAAAGCGCTTTTTGTAGGCGAAGCCCCTTACAACAGCCCAATGTCCGCAAACCACCGTCGGGCGTCTACAACAGAAGTGGCGCAGGTGCATGTGATTAAACCATAGCATCTGTGAACAACAAAAATGTTATCAAATGGCTGTTAACCAAACAAACAATATAAAAGGCCGGAACACGGCCAAAACACCAAGATTTAGCCAACCGTAAAAGCATATCATAAAAAGTTAACAAGAACAAAATAAAAGGTTCTTAGCCCTCCAGAACAAAATGGAAAGCCATAATTCATGATCTATTACACATTTCTTCGCCCTATCATAAGCTTTAACTTCGTGGATATGCGTAGATCGTTTTTAATGACTAATCCTCTGGCTTCTACTGATAAGCAATGCAATATTGATAAGGAAGGCCAAGCAAGTTAAGCAGACCAAACCGGATATATAGTTTTGTTCTCCCAATTCTATCTTGCACTGCTTCACGCTCGACTCGCACCGTGCAGCATAGATCAGTGCTGATGCTGTTCTTTTTGGGTTAAAGCGAACGGATTGGCTAAAACAGGAAGCGTTTGCATCGGGCCATAAAACGTTTACTGGATCTCGCCCGTATTTTTATCATCGATGATTTAAATTTCAGGCTAGGAAGAGCAGAATGAAACCACGATGGAGTGCTTAAGAACCCCTGCTCAGTGGTAGCCTTCTCTGCATTCCTGGAGAGCAAGGCGTAACAATGTGGCATTAGTGGCCTGCACCGCAGAGACTCTACATGCAGCGTATGGTCATGAGACACAGAGGACAATCAAATCAAAACGAGTTTATTGAGACGTGTAAAGGATGCGTACAAACTAGTTGGATCAATAGCCTGCGTGGCTAGTATAGCTGGTCCAATAGAGAAAATACATAAAAAGTTAGCAACGCACGATTGGTCATGAAAATGATTATATTTATAAATAAGAAAGTTTCCACGATGTACACAATCTGCGTATGAAAGGTGATTACGATTCACTAGACAAGAAAAAGCGTTTGCAAGAATTTCATCTTTTTTTGCAAACGCGATCGTCTGAGCAGAAGCGTAAGAGAAATGTTACTGTGAGATTACTCGATTGATGCATTGGGGGAAAAGTTATTTTCAGTTGTTGGTTTCCCTAGGTGACAGTGACTACTGTCGAAAGTGGGGATGGGGAGCTTGGTTTTTGTAACTTTCATTCTTCAGTGAAAGACTAGCGCGCCCCCTGCCCCCCCCCCCCCTCCCAGCAGATACACCTATGACGTAGAAATAGAGGCTGCCAGAGCTCGATTCGTACAGCATTGGACACATAGTTCAAAGGTTGTGAGCTTGGTTGCGATCAGCGGGAAGTTCTCCTCTCTCTCTCTCTCTCTCTCTTGCATTTTATTGATTTTCCTCGATGTAATGGTAACTACACCTCAATTAAAAAGTACAGTTCAGAACCACAGGCTTTATTTGGCTACGTTATGTGTCAGCTACATTACGTCGCATAAGACCTCGCAATCCCCTTTCGTTAGTTAAAATTGTTACGGGGGTTTATTAAGGTACGGAGCGGCCGAGATGATAGCAGCAACAGCAGGCATGGCGTAGCCAGGGAACGAACGGCCGAGCGAGCCAGGCGATGGCAATGCACTTTTGCAAGTGTCTGTCTTCTTCCTCGGAAAAGCATTACTCCTTTAAGCAATATATCTATACACTGAGTACAGATGTGGCGAATGATTGGTTATCCCAAACGCATTAAGGCATGGCCTTGTCATTAACAGTGTAACGAGTATGAGTTCATAACAATTTGTTTGGTTACGATGAAGCTGTTTTTGTGCCACCAGCGACTTCGTTACAATGAGTCTTGTGAGTAATAGTCGATCGCAACATTACATACCCAATACTTAAAGGGCCCCAGAACTACCCAGAGGTCGAGATTTACTTATGGTGTTGCAGTAGCGCACGAGTCTACAACTAACACGGAGCCGCGAAACCTTTTTCGAAATAGTGCCGTAATAGCGGAGTAGCAAGCTTTTTTTATATCGACACGCGGCAATCGATAGCTTCGCGCTTTCTTTGCTGCTCTCGGTTCGTCGACTGGTCTTCTCTCCCAAAGCCGCTTGATCCGCCTCGCCGACTGTGTCTGCAAATCGCACGAGACGTACGTCGTCCCCCAACACGCTTTTCGAAACCATGTCCCTTTCTGGTTACCGTGACTCCTTCAGCCCGTGTTTCTCTGCTACCCGCTGTAGTTACCGTGGCAACCAGTGCTCCTAAAGCTGTTTTCACACGATAGACCAAATCACGATTTGAGCCTGCGGATCGCTTATTACGTCACCATATGCCAGCTGTTCCTGGGTTCCGGCTTCGGTCCGTGCGCACCGATTTGTGAAACGTCCCGAATCGCTGTTGGAATCCTCGTGGAGCAATGCCGAAATCTTCGCTTGCAGCGTGTATTCTCCACTGTCGTGTGAATGCTGCCCGCAGAGGGATCCAAATCACGCCGCATGTCACGTGACAGAAAAGTCCGTGATCACGTTCGTCGTGTAAATACAGATTGAGAAGCGTGCTGCTGTGGGCATTATGTTGCGCGTGCGTGCCTTTAAAGGCTCACCAACGTTATGGATCCATACCGTGACACGCCGTGCCAGAACACATCCGATGAGGAGCCACCCAAAGAGGCATACAACAGTGAAACCTCGGTGATACGTATGATCACCACTGATACGAATTTCGAGGTGACACGAATTTTTTGGGGGTCCTTGCCAAGGTCCATTATTTTGAAGTGTAACGAAGTACGGTTGTTGCAAACTGACTTTAACCTCACGACGTTTGAGACGAACGCGTACGCTACCACGCAAGTTTAGCCCCGTCGCGGTGGGCCCCGTCGCGGTGGCCTAGTGGCTAAGGTACTCGGCTGCTGACCTACAGGTCGCGGGTTCAATTCCCGGCTGCGGCGGCTGCATTTCCGATGGAGGCGGAAACGTTGTAGGCTCGTGTGCTCAGATTTGGGTGCACGGTAAAGAAGCCCAGGTGGTCGAAATTTCGGTAGCCCTCCACTACGGCGTCTCTCATAATCCTATGGTCGCTTTGGGACGTTAAACCCCACATATCAATCAATCAATCATCAATCAACTACGCAAGTATAGGCAGACGTGCTGTCCACGCTGTCGCGAAAGAAGCGCCGAGTACGCGCGGACACTGGCATGCGCACCGCGTTGTCAATTGTTCAGAATCACGGTGTAGGGAAAATACTCATCTTGCACAGTGATCAGAATAAACCTTCAGTGACGCATCGTAGCCTCGCTGATTGTTTGCGCGAATTTTGCAGGCCCTAATCTGCATCCGTGTGCCTTCGCGGAGCTCATCACAGGCAGCGTTGGCACATCGCTGTTCTTTTTTTTTTTTTCAACACGTTGGTGCGTGCTGTCATCTTTGTACTGTGTTCACACGTGGCTGCCAAGTCGATACAAGCCATAGCCTTGTAAATCAAACACTCTATCAAATGTGGATGATGACCGAAAGGAAGGAAGGAAGGAAGAACAACAAGAGATAAGGCAGAAAGATTAACCAGGCACATGCCCGGTTCGCTACCCTAGGCTGGGGGAATAGCAAAGGGGGTATAAAGACGAGAGAGGAAAGAGAAAGGAAAGAGAGGAGAAAGCTGTGAGTACATGGGCTGACGCGTATGCAACGGTGGTGCTACGCAAAAGACCAAAGGCATTCATATAGGCCCGTAGTCCTCAAAAATCGCAAGAGCGCTTTGACTGCCTTGTGAGCCGACGAAAGACGAGGATGGTGCTCCAGCAGCATCTGTACCAAGAATTTTCCCCGCAGTACTCTGGTGTCATGCGCTTCATAATGACGTTCAAACGGGCGAGTTGATTATTCATGATCATTTAGAAAAAGCCGAACAAAAGACGACGGACGAACAGAGACAAACTAGCGCTGTTGTTCAAGTGGTCATGCGGACAAGAATACTAAAATTTGGAAGGTGCGCTGATGCCTGCCGCGGATATCACAACACAGTTAGTGGTTCTCGATAAATTGGTAATTACTCACAGGTCATATACTTACGGGTGCAGGTGGGATCGTTAACCTCTATAGAAACTTCGCTGGCTGTCATTTACGGCTATTCGTGACTGCTGCGGCCCTGAAAAACAAATAAATGAAAATGCGTGCCAGCTTTCCTTTGACGCATGCTAATTTCCCATACTTTCTTGCTGTTACAAATCTCAGATGATACGAATAATATTGGTGATCCCGCGAGATTCGTATCATCGAGGTTTTACTCTATGCCATTCAGGAGAGTGGTAATTCAAGGACCATCTCACCTCTCTCCACTCCCTCTTTATATCACGAGATGCGGGGCAAGGCCATTGTTTGTTCTCTATGCCATGGCAAAAATATTTCGGGGAGGGGGGGGGCACGAGCTCGATGTCCCACCCTCTGACTAAGCCCCTGTTTGACGCGAAAACTTGTTGCGTAAACAGGTGGTTGTTGCGCGATTTTTTTGTCGAAATCATGTAGCTCCGATTGTATCCGATCGTTTAAGCTTCAAAAATGAAAAAAAGAGAAACAGAGGTGCACGCTATTCATCTGTGCGTGTGCGTGCGAGTGTGTGAGTGGCTGCGTGTGAGTCTGCACGCACGTGTGAGTACGCAATTGGGTTCTTCCAGTATTTATTACACTTACCTCGAATTTTCGCTCTCTATTAACGCTGTTTTTTTTTTCGCTCACAACGAGGAGAACAACGCGATTTCTTCCAAAACGAGCTCTTTAATCACGTTAAAAAGCACCGCACATTCGGATTGGAACATTGTCAGCGTGGAGCCCACGTGAACAGCTTCAGGAGTCGGTGTGAATTTCCATTACAGTCGAGGCTACTTATACTAATGCTCATGTGCTGAGTGAGTAAGTGAACAAACTTTATTCAAACCTGCGGATTGAGGCGTGGGCATAAGCCACTCCAGGGGCGGTGGAGAGACCCTGTCTCTCAACCACCTCCCATGCTCGCTGGATGGCCCATATTTGATCTGCCCGACCTGAGCTGATCAGCGCGGCTCTCCACCGCACCCCAAGCTGTTCCGGGGAGACTGCATTGGCATCTTGTGTCTGTGCGCATTCCCTTAAAATATGCTCTAGGTTGGCGTGTCTCATGCTACAGAGTTTTGTGCTATGAAGCATTCATTGTTATATTCGATAATTGCTATAAACGCGTGGCACGAAAAAAAAATGCAAAATGGGGAGTGGCAGGCTGATATGAGAAAACTATGATACCGCATGTGGTATGCCAGCACACGCTATGGCGATAAGGAGCTTGTGCGGATATTTCGGACATCACTGAAAATTCGGACGCTTTCATGGGACCGCCGTAAGCTTTACAGAGCCAGCGTGCTACAACGTCTGAAGTTTCCGACGTCAAAGCTCTTCCAAGTCTCAACTATTACTCAATTTGCAGCTCGGTCGCGGTGGTCTAGTGGCTAAGATACTCGGCTGCTGACCCGCAGATCGCGTGATTGAATCCCGGCTGCGGCGGCTGCATTTCCGATAAAGGCGGAAATGTAGGCCCGTGTGCTCAAATATGGGTGCACGTTAAAGAACCCCAGGTGGTCGAAATTTCCGCAGCCCACTACTACGGCATCTCTCATAATTATATAGTAGTTTTAGGATGTTAAACCCCACATATCAATCAAATTGCACTCCCAGAAATGTATGAACAGAACCTAGAATCGCTCACACACCGTAGCGGATTTTGAAAGTCAACTGTGCCGCAATGCCACTCTTTATGCGGCGAAGCATACTACCACTCTCAAGGGGCACTGGGTAAGTTTGGGTTGTTAGCGGGGGCCCCAGCAGTTTCGATCTCTTGTTTTCTTTCTCCTGTTCGGTGATTCCGCGTTCCATTACCTTTCGGCACGGATACTCAAAAGCCATAACTCATCGTTATAAACGATAACGCAGCATGCGGGCATTGACGTAAGAGGGTTATTTCACCATAGAAAACATAGAAAAGTTGACGATGCTGCTGCTTTTCATTGTTATAGCGGATATATTTTTGACTTTTTGTCACGACTTTAACATGACCAAGCTCGTTAACCTTCCACTCGCACTACTCCCACTTCCGCCAATGTAGTAAACCTAGTGCTTACCACTAAACCTAACCTAACTTCACCCCTCACTCATCTGCAAGGAATCGGTGCAGTTGTATAATTTACTTTGCAATAAAAGCACGGTTTTCCATCAAGAAAACAACTAAAATTATCCTAGACTACAGCCAGGCGGATTTTTATGGAACGAGTGGGGAGTTACATTTTTTGCTCTTCTTTGCTGGTTCTGAGCAATGATCAGTTGAACAGAACTCGTTAGAATATAAGAATGAACTGTCATCCATAACTGACTGACTTGTACCTAGAAAGCTTCATCGAATCCTATGCGGTTAAAAAACATGTTGAAACGCATGCCCGATAATTGGCTGTCTATACACACAAAATCAACAGCCAGGACCTACCATTGGTCTTCTTATCAGATATTTAACCGAAAATTTTGTACTGGGCTTCCGAAAGCTAAAAAAAAAGGTGTTTTTCGATAAAACTTTTCTTCCACTGCTGTGCTCTAATCCACGTACGTTTTGGAGTGTCACTAGCAGAACTAAAACGCTACACATGGAATTAATCCAATCTGATGTCCCAGTTGCTCTTAGCGAAAGCTGCTAGGTTCTGAGTAATGTACTTGCGGTACACTTTCATAAGTCTTTCCACAATATCTTCACATTTAACAAGGATCGATTTCTTACCAATGGACCCTTTTGTCATTGATGCAGTCGGTGTGAAATCAATGGTTGTAAACTTTAAAGTGCCAGTTGGTCTATATTGTACCTCATCAGAAATATTGACGTGTACTCAAATCCATTATTTCATTTTTGTTTGACCAATTGTCTTATCAATTACTGCACCATTAGTGAATAAAATCAGAGAGGCCAAAAGTTGTTGTCGTGCACATTACCAGATAAACAGGAGAGGCCCAAAGAGAAGTGATGTGTTTTTTTTTGGGGGGGGGAATTCGTGGCATGCTCCTGGCACAATTGATGCTGACGAAACTCTGAACACGATGCGAAACTTTACTTTAAATGTCTGAAAAAATATCAAACATGGTTTAGCGGCACTTTAATTTAAGGCAAAAGCAGTTACACCGCTACTGCCTTTATGCCGACAGAAACTGACACTACACAAAAGGTTCAAAGAATTGACACGTCTGCTTTAATTTCACCTACGAAGAACATTCTCTAATGAGTTACATGCACAGACACACTCACACCACAAAAAAAATTTAGATGTTACTAACACAGGAACAAAAAAAGATTAAATATTATAGAAAAAAATAGACAGTTTGTAATACATCGCGGTCACGCTTCATGACATAAAAAGCACGAAGAATGACTCCAATACATATCACACAGTCGAGATGTGCCTGATGAATGTGGGAATGTTAATAAATATTGCAGGTGAAAATAAGAGTTTCAAAAGGCAAACTCTTGGGAGTATTGGTTGAACGGAAAAAAATATCACAATAAGGAACATGTGTTTGCACATGTGAGAAAAAGGTAGTTTCAATTTTCTTTTTTTTTTGTCACTGTGGCAAAAGACCTGTGACTCAACAAATCAACACCCACATCCCATTACCATACTCATCACATAAAATAAAGGCTTATCATATTAAGACAGGCGAGGGTATAAAAAGTTTCACATAAGGGCTGCAGAGCAGATTTTATAAATAGGTTGCTGTCCTAATCACAACCCAGTGAATGTACCTCTAGAAATTTCTAGGCATCAGCATAATAGTACTATGTTACTCTTTGGACACAAATGAGGCATTACAAGAAGCAAGAGGTTTTTAGCAATACGATACAATCACATTAAAATGGAACCTCAAGAGATCAGGAAAATGTATTTTGATTAACAGCAGTGCGTATTGCACAGAGGTAACTGCTTGCCATCATACGCCTTCTCAACATTGTTAGGTATGCTAAGTATTAGGTAGTCAATGTGGTGGCTAGTTTGTCTCGCAATGTGGCACATTGTTTATGACTATAGAATGGGCTAAGCATTCTTAATTTCTATTTCAAGGAGATGCCACTGGTGTACTTATAATAAACACGCCTCTTACCGTTCCAATTGATGCCAAGTAACACACACTTGCTCACACAACGTCTTTGAAATTGTTTGACCTTCCGTAAAGGAGACGGCTTGCCTTCCATACAGGAGACAGCTGTCAAAAGAATACATTTCAGAATGCCTGTCTACGTGCAAAAACTAATTGGATATTGCTTCTGTGGTTCTGTATACACAGAGCTGTGAGGACTTTGGTTTTGATTAGCTAAAGCTGTCTTTCTGTTATTCAAATACAGTTCTATAAAAAGACAGTAGTTCCGTTCAAGCAATTTTCGTTTACTGTGATTCTGCTTTACCTCAGTAACAGAATACTGCTAAAAAAAAGTGATGCATAATGTAGTCTTAAATATTGAAGCTTTGGAGCTTTCATTGTGACAATAACACTCCACAAAAAAGCTACACTGTGTCTCTGTAGTAGGTATACTTAACAGGACTGTTAGTTGGGCTAGTTGGTGATACATTATGGGCTGTAACATTGCACAAACTCACTGGATGAAGAGAAGGGACACAAACAATCGCCGACTCTCCACTGGAGATTTATTGAACTATATAAATTCTCTTAACACATAAGATAAACATAGAGAACATGCGCAGAGAACTGGTGCCACCCTGAATCTAGGGTGGCGCCAGTTCTCAGCGACATCTTTCTCGGGAAAGTTGATTTCAGACTATAAAAGAAGTTGGAGAGGAAGGTGGTTTATGTCGCCCGTCACGTAGATGATTACTTAATAGCAGTGCCCAAAAATGAGGAGCTCATGAATGTTGAAAAGGTCCTGCAGATTTTTCGAAAAACTGGGATGGGGCTAAAATTCACCAGCAAAATGCCTTCACAGCATGCTTTACAGTTTCTAGACATAAAGATGATTTTCGCTCACCATCACCCTTGTTGGGCGTATAACCCAAGATAAGTAAGACCATTGCTAAATTACAAGTCTGGTCATTAAAAAAAAAAAGTCGTGGCCCCGGCGCGGTGGTCTAGAGGCTAAGGTACTCAGCTGCTGTCCCACAGGTCACGGGATCGAATCCCGGCTGCGGCGACTGCATTTTCTATGGAGGTGAAAATGTTATAGGCTCGTGTGCTCAGATTTGGGTGCAGATTAGAAAAGCCCAGGTGGTCGAAATTTCCGGAGCCCTCCACTATGGCGTCTCTCATAATCATATGGTGGTTCTGGGACGTTAAACCCCTACTATAAATCAATCAATCATTCAAAAATAGAGAAGGGCATCGCTACGTCTAGCCTCGGGACTGGGATTCAGAAGTCGTGCAGGCACAAGGCAGAAAAAAGCTTCTATGAACAAATGTGTCACCTTCAAGTAGCCGGCTTCCCCACGCCTGTTATCATTTCGATTAACAAGGGTCTGATACGTCGGATCAAGAAGGGAGAAAAAAGTGGTAAAAAGCAAGAGAGGTAAAAAAAAAATGTGCCACCATGCCCTACAAGCATACATCAGCCCATGGACTAAAAAATGTGGTATCACTGTAGGATGTACACGTACTATTCTCAGCAAGAAACAAATGAGGAAAATTGTGCCCTATGGTGAACAAAAAGCATGATAGAAAGAGCTCCAGTCAAAATAAATGCGGTGTAAAACACAGGAACGCTTAACTACTCTGTGTACTAGGGGTAGTATACAAAAATCTCTTAATACTTAAAAAAGTGTACATCAGGCAAACATGGCGTTGTCTCTATGTACGGCTAAAAGAACACTCCCGGAACCTTTAACACCTGCACATACGGGACTGCCACACTTTGCACTGCCACACGTGTGTGTGCATGCCTTTGTTCAATGAAACGACAGTGCTCTTCAAACATATAGTGATCATGTGACAAGAGAACCTGTGGAAGCTTTCTATATTAAAAAAGAAGGGGAGTCTTACGTTAATGAAACATAGATATCTTTACATGAAAAAGGAGAAGTCCTAATCAGTAGCATGCTTGTTTGAATTGAATTTTGTCGCACCTGCGCAGTTATCCGCAGCGTAAAATTGTTAATGACGTCGACATGGTCCTTTGTTGGCCCCTCTGCGCATATTCTGTATGCTTATATTATGAGTTCAAATTATTTTTATATTTCAATGAATCTTCACTTGAGACTCGGCGCTTGTTTGTGTCCCTTCTCTTCATCCCATGAGTTTGCACGCTGTTACCTCCCATAAGGTATACTTAGTACTAAAAGGAAGAGTATGTGAGTGATACTACTTGATAAAGAGCAATCACAAAGAGATCTGCTTTTTTTTCACCTTTTGACAATGCAGCACACTCGACAGTATCTGGGATCGCATTTTGAACTTAATTAGGTGCAGAATTCAGGGCAATAAATGCAGTTGCAGTAAATATTTGTCGATACCACAACTGACACACTGCCCGTTTTGTTATCATATTCAGCAGCAATAGCACATGGAACAAACTCCAGTAAATATTATTGCCACAAAGCGCATTTGCCTGAGCATGCTGGTTTAGCAATGTCGGCATGCAATAAGCACGCCACCACTGGAAATGGTCAAGCAAGGAGACCAACGAGGGTATGATGAAATATTGAAAAAAAAAATCTGTGAAAATGTTGCGCTAAAATTGATTAAAAGTGAGTGGTATTACACTGTATGCAAAGAATTTCTGCAAAACTAAGGCTGGTAGCTCTATAAATTTTAGAGTACTTAAAGCACCGCCTATACAAAATGAATTCTGTACCACGTGAGCTGCAAAAATGACCAAAGCTAGGGCCCTTGCCTCCGAAATTTCTCGACGTGCCGCAACCTACCGCAGATGGCACCTGGTTAAATAGTTCACATCGAATAGTCACATTTCGTGACGTGCATCACTTCTGTCAAGGGGCGACGACGACATTGTGATCAGCTTTATTGCTATCTTTTCTTGATGCAACCAGAGCATTTTCAAATGTAGAATTTTGCACCGATGCTGTTTAATGCATGCACTGCATAAAACTGCAATTTCTGCATGACCCACAATTTCGTGGAAGTGAGCATTTAACCTCAAATGCAAAGCCACACTCGTTGAAACAGTTGGTAACAATAATGCCAAAATAAGCCCTACTTGTTTTAAGTCTTGTTCTATATTTAGTTGGCTTGAAAGAAATGAGAATGATCGTAGGCTCAGCTACGAATGGGAAGACATATTTATGGCACATTAAAAACAAGTAAAGGCTGTATTCTTGCCTGTGCCTGCCTTGTAAAGGCTCTCGGTAACGTTGATTTGCTCTGAATCCTCTTGCCCTTCGACCAGTTCCAATGCATTCTTGAGAACCTTTCTGTAAAAATTTACCCTCATTAGTCAAGAAAAGCCTCACCACAGTGGCCTAGTGGCCAAGGTACTCAGCTGCTGACCCGCAGGTTGCGGGTTCGAATCTCGGCTGGAGCGGCTGCATTTCCGATGAAAGCGGAAATGTTGTAGGCCCATGTGCTCAGATTGGGTGCACGTTGAAGAACCCCAGGTGGTCAAAATTTTGGAGCCCTCCACTTCAGCGTCTCCCATAATCATAGGGTGCTTTCGGGACGTGAAACCCCGCATATCAATCAATCAATTAGTCAAGAAAGATAACACCAACATTATCCCCGACCCACGACAACATTCAGTGACACTGGACTGACTGGCCACAACATCAATGTAACCACTGGATACACTGGTAACCATAACTTTGCAACATTGAGAGGAAGCTTTGTGACTATTTCACATTACGCATTGCACCTTATGTTGGCGAAGATGTTGTAGAAAATTAATTATAGAAAAATGCGACCCCAGGGAGTGCTTGCAAGAACAGTGAGACACTAGAAAACTAACAACACCATGGACCTTAGCAGCGTACACATCCCGTGTTCCGAACAAACGTTCGAACCTGACTACGACAACAAACAGGAAAACGTTACGTCAGTTCCTCCCCGCCACTACCTGCGAAACACGTCAAAATTTTTACCTTCTTCTTCTAGAATGCACAAACTCTGGACATATTGTAGACTTTTATACTTCACCAGTCAAAGCTAAGCTGCCGGCTGGCACCCTCAACTGCCACTGTAAAACTGTATTCTATTTTTGCTGGCCTAAATTGACTCGCTATTCAACAACCACTGCTACAGTCTCTTAAGACTTACGACGTCCAATTGGCAGTGGCTAGAGAAATTATCCTTACAGCAAAAAGGGCAGGGTTACGTGATCACACGGACCAAAATTGATTACCGACTTTTGAAATGTTGCTGCATTGCCAAAAGTCGCAAATGGTAAAAAATGATTTATCAGTAAATCACCCCATTATTAGACTAACCTCACAGTTCTTGTACGAGAGTGCACAATTGAAATGCAATTTCTATTTCACTCAATTATACATGCTTAGTTGAACAGCTTTACAGTGTATAACACATACAAGGTACTCATAAACACCTATGCAGTGTCATATGCAGTGTCGTATAATAGGACTGCATATTCTATAACAGTGCCCCTTCATGAAAAAAATTATGAATTCGTTAAACTATTTAGGAAATATTGCTATCATACAAAAATTGCCACTTGTGCTATAAGCATTTCCATCGTTAATTTCTCGGAATATCTAAATGTGTATTGCATTCCTTATGGGAATGTACCACGCAATGTACAGTATTGAGAAATGAAAACTTGGGAAATAATTATTGCACCCCAACATAAGTGTAGTTCCGCAGGTCGTCGGTTCGAATCCCGGCTGCGGCGGCTGCATTTCCGATGGAGGCGGAAATGCTGTAGGCCCGTGTGCTCAGATTTGGGTGCACGTAAAAGAACCCCAGGTGGTCGAAATTTCTGGAGCCCTCCACTACGGCGTCTCTCATAATCATATGGTGGTTTGGGGACGTTAAACCCCACACATCAATCAATCAACATAAGTGTAGTTTAAAGAGCGTGGGAGTTTTCAAAGTGTGTGGCTAGTGTGTTCACGTAACCGGGGAGGTTTGCTATAGAAAAATATTGGCGATTCATCAATTACAATGACCTTTTGATAAAGTGGGGGGGAAGGACTGAACAAGAGAAATAAAAGGGGGGAGTGGTAGGGCTATGCAAAGCCAGATAGGAAGGCAAACTTACAGTCATGGTATGATCCCCAGCCCCACTTTTGTTTAACAATGCACACATTTACAGTAGCAGTCGTGATGCATTAATGAAGCCGAACACAGCAGTAATGGTGTATTATGTCACTGTGAGCGGCAACGTGGAGCGAGAAATCGCTGCACATAACTACTGCTTGAAACGCAATACATTAGATCACAACCACAAAAACCACAGCTCTCACTAGAACAAATGTTTGAAAATGTGCTATCACAAAAAGTGTGAAAACCTTAACATTCACAGCGTACCATACCGTAAAGCTTACAACTAAGCTACGTCACCATTCAGTCTACTTCAAGCCAGCTTTACAAGTGCTAAAGCATTTACACCGCTGCTGTACTTGGTTATGACTTTACCGAACAGAAGTTCTTGAAATAACCTGCAAGGTGACCACAAGTTGTTGTACACATCACGCGGAAATTTCATGAGAATAAAGGAAGAGAGAATATCACACTAAAATAAGCTTAACGTCTCAGAAAGATATTTTAAAGAAATATTTCCGCACATTTTCCCGCGCAGAACCCACCCTACGATAAAACCAACACCCCAAGTTAGAACATAAAATAAATATATAACAATGCAAGACTGTAATTCTCATCAATAACTACATACAATGCCCATACCTTCGTAAATGCAACCCAGAAAAACAGTCGATACACGGCAAAACACTTTGTAAGTGGATGCTTTGCTAGTTTGACCATCCATACTTTCACACTGTTGCTATCTGTTAAAGTGTCATGTGAATTGACAAGACACAGTATTGCTATGCGAAACCCGGAGGAAATGTTGAGTTTGCATGCGGTTTCATGTTAGTCCATCATGCGATGCTATGAATCCACTATTAAAAGTATGCTCGATTCATATACCCATTTTTACGTGAAGCTTGCGCACCTGTAAATGTGCTGGGTTTGTTAGGAAAACCTTCATCGATTTCTACGCCACAGATCAAGGAAGAACATGCGTAGATAGCAACAACAATCTCCAAAGCTGTCAATGCATTGAATTTCTTTTTCTAGTATATAACCATACTGGTGTGGTAGGTAGACTTGCTGCGCAGAACTTGTGTGTTTGGCTGATGCCATGAGCTCTACTAGGCTACGAGATTCTTGCCAGCATATGATTTCAGAGGGAATGTGCAGTATCGTGAAAATGCCACGGCTGCTAGATAAGTGCTGGCAATTGCCGGTGCAACGCTCTTTTGGACCATGAACAGTGGTCAATTTAATTAAAGCAGAAAATGGTGAAAGCCATGATCTATGGAAAAGTAACTTTCGGGCCACGTATTGCCCCCTTTTCCATATTTCCCGAGTATATTTAAGCATACTTGTGGCGATTAAAGAACTGCCCATTTCATGCCATAACTGTTCTGAACAAAACAGATTCAAAAATATTTAGCTGGAGGACATTCCTGAGATTCATGAAGAACAACGCATGATCACTTTTACATTTCAGTCACGATTGTAAAACAGCTAGAGATCAAAACTGTGACCTTGAGCTTGGCTGCACAAATTTTCATAGGTACTGAGTACTAATCGATGTGGATGTGCTTAAACATGTGACCATGACTGTGCATTCCACTCACCGGGCTGATTCAAGTGACAAACTTGCTTCGACATTTCGCTTTGCTTCAACTCGTAGTACACCGCTACATACAAAACAAGCTCACACATGCTTCAACGTGGCCAAGAAACAAAATGCCGGCAGAAAAAATTCATGACGACGTGAGAACTTGAACGACGGGCAGTAAAACACTCACCCACATTGATTATTGCCACGGTTACTTTGTATACGAGCATGATGTGTGCACAACATCAAGGTGAGACTTCCTATGATTTACATGGCAGACTATTAACCTTCAATCACTTTCTATGATTAGGGTCAACATTGTGCCTTAAATGCATGATTAAGTCCATGATCTTCACCTTGGCCGTGTCACGGGCCAAGGCATCGAAGGTGCGGAGCGCGGCCGCGACGTACATTCCGAAGTAGTGCTCCTCATCGAGCCGCGGACCATTCCGGACAGGCGTCGCCGACGTCGTGGACTGCTCCTCCTGCTGTTTTCTCCGCTTGTGCGGGGGCGTCTGAGCGCGGTGCTCCGAGACACTCGAGCTATCTTGCTCGGCCTCCAGAACCTCAGCGGACTCGTCCTGCGAAGTTACGTTTCTTTTAAACTAAGATTCTGAGATTTTACATGCCGGAGGCCAATGAAGCGATTGGGGCCAGTTGTTTGAGGTTGATGTCGAATACGCATTGACTGAACATATTAAGTAAAAGAACTCAGGTGGACAAATATATACAGGACAAAACGCACCATCCTAGCACTTCATCCTGTCAACCTGTGTTTGCCTCAGTTTTGGTGACCAGGACAGTTCAACAGGATGACTCACACTGTTCTTGTCCTATTAGTGTGCCTCACTTTCTCCTGTACACCTGTGTTTGCCTCGTTCACAAGGACAGGCCAGCAGTGTGAAGCACACTATCCTTGCCCAGTGAAGTGTGTTGTACTTAGCCCTGTGGAGCTGTGTTCACCTCAGTTATTTGTCACCACGATAGGCCACTACGATAAAGTATACTGTCCTGGTCCATTAAAGTGTGCTGTACTACACCCTATGAAACTGTGTTCACCTGAATTGGTCACCAGGACAAGTAAATGGGATGAAAAATATTGCCTTTGTCCTGCAAACTGTGCCGCTCTTTGCCCTGTTTGCCAGAGTCCTTTTATGTGATACTTTTAGTCTGCCCTTACTTAAAGCCTACGTACCAAAACGAAAATACCTTAATGAATGAAGCACATCATAGTGGGGCAGTGAAGGTTAATTTTGACCAACCTGGGTACTCTAATCAGTGCCTTCTCTAACTACACATGCAAGGAGCATCCCTCTGCTGTGTGCCACAACCAGGCACCATAGAAGCATGCTTGCCATCATGCTATTTACTCGTGCATAGTCACCTATGATGTAGTGGCCACCGTATCTATACCTCCAAATGCTCTGTGGTGGGGCACCTCCAAAGTGCTTGCAAGGGACAGCTGTGGGAGGCACTGGCCACCAGCACACAATGAAGAGAACCGGAGTAGAAAGGGCCAGTGCATTCGTCCCTCGTGTTGCAGGCATTTATTTGAAAGGAGTCACTGCTTCAACATGCACCTAAATCTAAGTGCATTGATTTTTCTGCTGAGCAGTACACCATATTTGCTGAGCCATCACGGAGGGTTGTTATATCTTCTCGGATTAAAACAAGCTCTTCAAAATGCACTTGGAGCACAGCAACTCTGATCTGGGGCTATGTTCTGAAACAATAACCCCAATAACCCTTGGCAATAGTATTTTCACTTCTTCAAGATTCTACAACACTAGCACTGGGTGCATCTGGTTGTGTACAGGTCACATTGATCTGGCACGGTGACCGCCACACTGAGATGGCACTCTAGAAATGCTTGCAGACATCAATGCGTCCAGTCTCGCAAAATCACAGGAGAGTGTATATATCAATGAGGATGACTATCTCAGAATAGCACTCGTGTGTATTCTGCTGGCCACGAACTTGCCAGGAAATTATTATTCTTTAGCAAGTACGTACAAGAATACCAATAATCACACATTATACCCGTTTTTTTTTCTTTAATAGGGCTGAATCAAAAAAAAAAGTTTGCCAGTAAGTTATTATTTAACACTTGTATGAGGGAAAAGCCTGCTGCCCACTTGGTAATAAATTAAGTTATACAGAATGTGCACTGATGTCACCCTGGCCGCCATATTCTGGTACTGGCTGGTTGAGACACCGCCTGAACTCTAGCTCAGATGCGTGGAGCAAGAAACTGTGATATCAGATAAGTGCCGATGCCCCCTAGCGTTCTTTTGTATTCACCTTCGGGGCATCTGGGAAACGGAATTCGAAAGAAGCAAGGGGAACACAAAAGACTGCAGCAGTAGAACGACCCTCACGCACTGACAGTCTCTAATGAGATAACAAATCACGGTGGCCGCCATGTTTGCGTACCCCTAGCAGAGGACCTGCCGGTGACGTCACGTGAAGACAATGTGTGCAACTGGTGTAAGAGACATGCATTAGATTACTTTGACTTTGTGTTGTTCCTCCTCGGCTTACCAAACGACTAAGTCGTGCTTTCAAGCAAGGTACCATGTGATAATGTCATCAGGTGATGTCAGCGGTAATGTAGGCCATGTGGACTTTTCTACCTCTTTTAATATGCCTGCTGCATTTCACTTAAGGTGCTTCTCAACAAGACGTTTAAGGCTTTTGCGTTAAACGACTATCTGTCGAAAATAACTGCAACTCTATCCATTGCGATGGGTTTTTAGAAGGTATCCGACTTTTGTGCATGAAAAATCGGGTTCGCATTAGAATAATTACATTATTTTCACTGATCAGGTGTCTAACTTGTCACTTTGAAGCACATGCTGCCATTTAATCATTCTGGCCAGTGAGTTTCTAAGGTGTGTCCACTTATAAAGAATTCCAGGTGATGATTCCAGTGTAAAGATATTCATTCCCAATGAGCGTGATGAAATATATCAGTTTCATTTACTTTTGCACTTCAATGCATTAGTTGAAGCTTTCATAAGTAAGTAAGTAGAACTCAGTTTATCTACAATTAGTAGCATAAATACTACCGTGTCAGACGCATACTAACATCGTGAGTGTTGGTTGGGTCCCCAACTCTAGTAAGTAGTTTTTTTGTGAACTCTTATTTCCCTTCATATCATAATGACCACACTTCAAATATTACCTAAAAATACTGCCTCCTATAGTTTTCTTGGCATCATCATCATCTTGACACATCATCTGTTGTGGGTTGCATCTCTGACCCGCTTGGGCACATTTTTATGATCAGGGCTATACTTGGACAATTATTTACAGCCAGGAATTGCTTGTGAGCAAAAGCTTACAATATTGCCAAAAAAAGAGCTAGTTTTTGAACTTCAGCATTCCCATACAGCTTAGACTTGCAAGCGGAGCTGCGGCATTTGGAGTTTTTTTATGCAATCGATATTAGTCGCTCATGTGAGATAGTACTATTAGAGGTTATACACTATTTAATCTTTACCATTCTACAGCTGTTATGTGCTACTGTAGCACCACCTCGTGGCAATGTTTTCAACAATAGTATGCAGAATTATAACAGCAATATTCCCACTCACGGTGAACTAGTCATGTTCCGGCTGCCTCCTGCAGCCGTATTCTCAACTGGAGATATCCCTATATTGTTGCTTTCAGTGAGTGCCGATTGTCTGGTCGAGCAGAGGTCGGCAATTAGTAATCTTAGTTGTTGGACATGCTTGATTCTACACCACGGAAAGTGACATTGTCTCCAAAAGTTATTGTCTCAGAATACGGCCTCTCGTGCAAAGCGGTGAGCACTAAAGCTCTCTATTCTGTCGCAAAAAATTTCTGTGCCTTCCGTCTCGCCCTCCCACTATGCTTGTGCTGGCTGTTCACTGCCTGACAATGTCATTTGAGTTATGCTAAAATCTTGGCTCATGGACACGCAGTACTAACAGAACCTTGTAATCAAACTTGCAAACCCAATACTAAGCAATACCGAGCTACAGCCAATGAACCACTGAAGTTCGTAGAAAAACTTTGTGAAGGAAGTCGGGGCCACTTACAATAAGGCAGTATGGCTCCAGAATATTGCTCACTTCCCAGTTGTTCTCCGTGCCAGACGTGTCTGCCGCGGGTTCGTGGCTGTTCTCGATTCCAGCCGCCATCTCCATGGATCGCGGGAGGTAACATACGTTCAGGAACTTCATGTCTTCATAGAAGTCCCACTTGGAAGTGTACGCTTCCTCCCCATTCCCATTGATCGTCCCGTTGTGTTTGAGCACCTTGTTGTACTCGCGGAAGAAGTAGGTTCGCAAGTTGTGGAACTTGTTCTTGCATTCTAGCACTGCGTATGGAGAAACAGAATGAACCGAAAGAAATGGAAACGTAATCTTTGGTTCACTCACAGGTTCCATAAGTTGCATCTTACAAGTGCATGTATCGAGAAGGCTTTAGTGTTCTTCTGTTATCACGCTACCTCAGCTGCGTTTTTTGCAACATTTAATGATTGCACAATACGTGGTGATAGTCATGCACTTTATATAGCATATATTTATCACAGAATACTGTTAATGCTAATAGATACCACCAAAGTACAAGTATGCATCATGCTGTTCGTTTGTAAGCTTCACTGTACATGAATGACGCATGGCTATTAGTGACAGTAGGGGGGTACGCATTATGCTGCGCCCTCACAAGCTCCACCAAGCATTAATGACACGTGGCTGTTTGCGACTGTGGGGGTCAAGTAGAAATGCAATTTGGATGATAGCCCAACTTTTGGCTACACTTGAACACAGCAGTCTTGCAAACAACCCACAGTTACATCATTGAGAGGACTTTTAGTTTTCACTGCCATGTGGCAAACGCATGACCTGCAGTGAACTTTAGTGGGTTATAGATTATCCCTGCTGCAAATGTGAGTCAACATTCCAGGTATGAAGATGCTTTACAGTGCACACTAGTTTACAAAAACATATGGATCACAGTAGCACCGATCTTTAGTTAGGCACCTAGGAAGTGACAACTGTACTGCAACTTTTCATACACAGGCACTTCCATAAACTTGTTAATTTCTAACTGTTCATGTTAATTCAGAAGTAAAGAAATATTTTTTAGAAAACTGTGGCCCATGCACTTGAGCTCATGAACACCTGGGAGCAAAAGTACATAAAAAGCCCCTTGATCTTGGGAAAGTACCACCATCCATTGAAATCGCTGCAGTGCATGCGACCTCCTCTCTCCCTTTTTGCCCCTGTCGAGTCTTCCCGTCCTCCGCCTCTGTTTTTGCGCAATGATTGGTATTCTTCACGGTTGCCCTTGGAGAGGCATAAACCTGATGTTGTGCTGGTATTTTTCTATTTCGCTCGCACCATTTTTCGCTGGGGCTGTGCATAGCTCGTGGAGCAATAGTTGCGCATGCTTTGTTTTCTGCACTGTTTACTAGCGTTATGCCATGTGGTTGCACTTACAACTGTTGCAACCAGAATACAAGTGGTTATAATTTTTTTTTCTAAATATCCATGGTAAGCATGATGGCTTTGGTAAGAGGCAGTAGCAACACAACATCGGCTGAAAGAACTTAGTTCCCTCAAAAAACATCATTTCTGCATGATACAGCGCTTTTTTTTTCATTTTAAGCAACACTGAGTGCTGTGCTTAAGTACTATTTGTGGCTGATCAACATCGCTTTTTTTCTCGGCTAACTATGCATTGCATAAAAATGGGGTTCTCTTCAATATACTAATTATTCTGCCAAGATTCCATCAACTCGCACATCAGAAACTGTTATTCAATCTGAAATGAGCTACAGATGTGCTTTCCACTGTGAACAGTTAGCTTCTCAATCACACTTTTCGTCATTGTTAGGATACACTGAACATGAATGTGAAAAAAAAAATAAGGAAACTGACGAATAGATTGAGAAGACACTGCCGATGGTCTCCAAACGTAGTTCTTTTTTTATGAAGGGAGGGAGGTATTCCAACTCAAAATAATGACACGAGTGGGAACCCTGCTAGCAAAAATGAAAAACGCAAGCACTGCGGGCAATAAAATTATTAAGAAAAAAACAATAACCTCCTGATAGCGAAAATGAGCTGTTATGTCACGTGACGGTACAGTGACATAATGAATTGTGCCACATGTGACATTGTGTCATCGTATGGTGACATCATCTCTTGATGATGATTTCATCACCGGCTCCCGTCGATGAGAGACGCCTTCTACGCGGGACGTGGACGGTCCTCTTTCCCATTTCGTGAGACATCTATATGTTCCTTAATGTTCAACACGTCCTTGATATTGCATTTGAGCAGCGTCAGCTAGCAAGCATTGCACATTTTTCCGTTTGTGAAATCGCTTTTGAATTTGAATGACACACATGCGTGACTGGGTGCCGATTATTATTTGTTTTTTTCGCACATACAGATGATGTGCAAGGGGTGTTCACGTAATTGCTTGCTTGTCATATCGATTTCGAGGCAGAGGCCTGAATTCCTTGCTCTCATAGCAAATATCTTAAAACCAACTTTCTGCGTTCTTTGGGGGACTTTTTTCTATTGATGTAACACGAGCCAAAATTATGGCATCGATGTGTTTTGAGCACGAAGACTTAGCAGTCAGTTACGATTGTGCTTGTTACGTACCAATTTAGGGATGTTCTGCACCAATAACGTTTAGCACTGCAACGAGTTAGTCACTTGCATTTTGTAAACAAATATATTCATCCTGCCTGAATGATTAACTGCTTTCTAGTATGCGTTCTCACTATATTTCACTGAAGACCAGTTCGAGCCACATCTTTTCAAGCAATTTGTGGAAAAAGCCTGCAAACCAACAAAGATAGAACTTTCTTGTCCCACCACTCTGCCGTCAAGCACAGGAAGTCCCCTCAATGGAGACATAAAACTCGTACTGATAGTAGTGCATCGTTGCTGCTGCCTGCACCTCTTCCTGTCTATAGTAGTTGCCACAAGCAAAACTACATATGATATGAATGCAAAGCACGTTATCGATTGGAAGAAAAAAAACACCTGCATCGCAGAAATCTCCATGAAGCCGCTTTTAAAGTACCTTGCCACATTTACGCGACTTCTGGAAGAAACAAATTTTCCTGTAGATGTTCATTTCAGCATTCGCTATAGTGTTATCACCATTTTTCGAAATTTTTTACTCTGTCGAAGCGCGCAAGCGGACTGAACTGCGCACTCCAATGAATGGGAGCCTCGGCAAAAATTGGCGCCCGGCGCCACGCGCGCCCTGGGCGGCTGAGGAGCATCGAGGAATAAACATGCGAGCAGGGAAGAGTGTCGTTACTTTCCTAGTTCAAGAGACTTTAATATATGGACCATGATCCACGCACTGTCTCGTGGTGAGCCATCTATACTGCCGAATGCATCGCTAGAGCAATGCTCTGGAAAGCAAGTGGCTCGTCACAAGGTGGCAATTTCGGCATGCGTTCCCATGGTCCGCATACTTTTGATCACTGGTGTACATACACATATCTGCTAGTTCCTTTGCGTGATGCTGCTGGTGGGTGCTCTTAGAGCTGCTATTTCGGGCAGATTGAAAATGCAGTACGAGCTAAATTACGTAGAGTATACATTCAGTCTTTTTCTTTCTTCCGAGAGCAAACAAGTTATTCTGAGAGGTGTGCTCCAAGTGATGCGTGGAAATTTGAAGGCACGAAATGTTCGCAAACTGCGGATCGATTAATTACCAAGAAACGAGGGTCAGTCTCGTTATGATATGGCATATTTGCCCACTTAGTGCGTACGTTCATACCGAAACAAACGGGGATCGAGACACTCACTCGAACACCCGAGCGTACTGCACAATTCGAGGATCTTCTTGTCTCGAAGCCTCCTCTTCTTGTAGTCTGGATGAATCGGATTGTAGAGAAACTCGTTCTCCTTGAAGAAGTCGATGAGTATTTTCTGCCTATCATTACTCCACAGGAACTGCAAGAGAAACGTCCATACGTCACACGTATCACATTGAGACACCAATCATCTGAAATTTCGAACACCTAGAGCGGTTATCTGTGGATTGACAAGAACTACGTATCTGAAATCGAAACCTAATTGGATCCGCACATGTGCTTCATCGACACAATTGTTAAACTACAGCTCGGATGGAAGAGCGTTCACTTATGAAACAGTATCATGCAACAGAGTCTTACGATCATGGGAACAAACGACACCTATGAGAGCCGCGATCTGAAGCCCGGGTGTGGAAAAACAAATGAATGAAAACGGCGATCCAATGCACATCAATCCTAAAGCCACGTTTTAGCGCGAATCGCAACGTACATCGAAAAACGGTGATGAATGTCATTAAAAGGCCGTCAAAACCCTTTCATGCCGTGGGCACTATGGCGATCAAACGAATGAACACAATCATTTGAGGCGGCTCACCGGTTTGTGCTCCATTTGGCACGTGTGATGTGTGAACTTAAGGGACAAAAACGAGCCACTAGAGTTGTGATCTAAGTACGGAGGGAAGCTTTGACGGCATTTTTGTCGACCGCTAAACAGCGGCCAATGGCCCAATGGAAACCAAAAAAGAAACCAACTTGATAACGCTGCGCTAGCGATTGGAATGAGTGGTTTTAGAACAGCACCAGGTTTCTACGAAACTCATTCACGCTTTAGACTAAACCAGAACGCGCTGTTTCTCATTGTCATAGCAGTAGTCTAAAAGATAAACATTACAATTACAACGTTACGTATGGGGTTTGCTTGATCATGACCTACTACACTCCTGACCTGCCCAGAGAGCACCTCTTCCAGCGCCCACGTTCTAGTTCATACCTTCTGCCGCTAGGGCCGTCACCTACGAGCGGCGTGGCGCTAGTCAGCACCTGCTCGCTGACGTCATCTTCACTCTTTGTGGTCAAATTTTGACCAACAAAGCACTCGTAGTGCGTATTTATGATCCAAAATTTAGAATTATTCAGAAATAATAATACTAAAAGACATTCAGAATTTTTTTGCAATAAAATGCACGCTACCACGCATAGGCTGCCCTACATCGTGTAAATCTACGGGTTCCCACGTTTGTCAACCAGTGTGCTATAAATACTCAAGCGCTCTGAACACCTTGCTTAACCAGCAATGTATGGGAAGAAATAGTCACATATATGCCGCCAGTTCACTACAGAATGCAGGCATTCTTATACCA
The DNA here is from genome assembly GCA_013436015.1 of Rhipicephalus annulatus. NCBI lineage: Eukaryota > Metazoa > Arthropoda > Arachnida > Ixodida > Ixodidae > Rhipicephalus > Rhipicephalus annulatus. The sequence continues at coordinate 160,821 of WOVY01004860.1, read as the reverse complement.
GCGCCTACAAAACAACCGTAAAGAAACAGACGAACAGGTTATAGGTAGCGCCACCAATGGTGAGCGGTTGAACGAGAGCGGGGACACGCGCTCCCATAGGAACCCCGCTATCTGAACAGGTCAGGAGTGTAGTAGGTCATGTGCTTGATAACCTAACAAAAACTAGTACGTTTACGATGTTACCATAACGATACACCAGTCGCTTCACGCCGGCTGCGTCAAGGGGCGCTGGCTTCAGTTTGTTGTGTTTGTAACCGAAATGTAAGCCTAACTACGGGAGGATGCTGCTTTTGCCACCGTACGAAATTTTGTTATCGTAAATAGGGACTGCGGCAAGTTGGGTTACAAGGTAAGAGCCTTCTACGTGTCTGCCTTTCCCTTTCTTTTGTGTTGCGGTTACATGGGAGCGGTCGACAGCATCTGAAGCGAGCTCACACCGATGCGTGTGTGCCAGTCATGTGTACGCGTTCGTTTTTTCATCCAACAATTTCGCTGCTAGTACGTGAACTAGCGTGTTTACAGTGGTGGAATCGCGTAGTTACGAGAAGTAACTTTATTTACGAGAGGGCGGGAAAATTTTGGCGCGGTCGGGAACAGGCGCTGCTCGCGCGCAACCTAACTGCGTACGCTGACAGATGTTTGTGTTGGATGATGTCCAAGCTCTCTCAGCATCCCCTTCTTATCTGACAAAGGCTTGTTGACAGTCGCATTTTATATATGGGCACAACGACGTTTAGCGTGGCAATGCTATCTCTCGACAAGTCATGTCCTAGTAGGACTTGGTTGCGCTGTTTTCTTGTCTCGCACGTTCAATGACAGCGCATCCACGTTAAATTTTTTTTTTCTACTGAGGAACTCTCGATCGCGCACGTATCCACTTCGACCTCCAGTGTCTCTGCAGGTCGGCATTGTTAAAACCCTGACGCGTGCAAAACACCGAGAAGTCTTGCGCAAGTTTCAATCTCCGCCGCAGCACCGTCGCAGTGGCAAAGCACCAAGAAAACTCGCGCTGGCACCGCCTCAAGTTTTATTTGCGTCTTTTTGAGGCGGTTATTTTTATTCCGATTCCCCCGAAAAACTCGTTTTCAAGCCGCGCGCCGCGATTAAGAAATCGCTCGGGTGCATGCTCGATTGCTCCACCCATTTTACCGAAACGCAGGGTGTGTTTTCTTTGCATTCATTACGAATGCAAGCGCGCTTTTCCGGCGCTGGATTCAGGGCACGTTTTCAGGGAAACGCTGCCGGTTCGTTAACAGCCGTGTTTTCTCGTATCTCCGCTTTCTCTCTCTCTCTTTTTCACCCATTCTTTCAGGTTCCCGGGATGACCGCTCGCGTAAGCAACTCTCTTGCGTCAAAGTTACGTCGACCAGTGTTAGCTTAGCTAAAGGCCTTGTGAGTGCCATCCGGCATAATAACAAGACGCCACACAGAGAAACGCCGTTTAGAACAATTTCGTTGCCTTTTACAGTGTCAAAATACGGACCGCCTCGCGTTTTTACTGACAGGAACTCAAACTTTCCATAACTGACAACAGTTGTTGCCGCATGGCCATGTCAAGCCATGTTCAAGGCAGGTAATTTCATAGAAGTTTTGATTCCGCATTACTGGTAGACAACGTAGCGAAAAGAAAAAAATGAATAAATTGCAGATGTGATGCCTTTAATCACTGAAGCAAATACATTCTGTCACCGCTGGAAATGAAACTCGAGTGCACATCTTCCAGTGCTGCAGTCACAAGCATCTGTTCTCCGAAAGTGAGGCATAGCTCTGCATAAGCAACACATTACATCGTATCGCAGCAGTGAAAATTCTGTTTATAATGAACCCGAGCATTGGGATAGTTGAATTTCTGCACTTTTGCTATCTACAAATATTTTAATATTGACGATTTTTACAAACACATTAGGCTGATATACCAAGTCTCAAGAGTAATTTAGAGACTGATATGAGCTTTCTGCATTAACTGTGTAATTTATTACAATGCTTGAAAGCCGCAAATTGCTTCAGAACGCTGAAACGCATCCAAACCCGTTTTCGACCGCCCATGCACCAAGCAACATGCTCTGCCCCACTGACGTCACCATTTCCAGCTGATCTGATTGGCTGTGGAACGCGCAGCGTAGACTGCCAGTATCGGATCGGCAGTGGGATGTGCACGTATGCGGTCTCGCGCCACATCGTGACACAGGCGCTGTAAAGGCAGAGCTTAGGCCCGATCGTCCGAAGGAAGAGTTGAGGGTGAAAGGCTGAGCGGAGGAGGAGGGTACTTTTTAGTACTCGTAGCTTCATTAATAATGGGTGTTTCAATTGAACTCTGGTGCCAATGATTTGCTCCAGTAGTGGTCTAATCAAAAATGGAATGTGAAAAAACCGTTTCGGGGACCCTTTAATCAGTACCAACACAAAATATTGCTCATTTTCATTAGGTGGCTATCAGCCTGGTGATTACACCGTAAAATGTTGGTTTGAAGAATGTTGTCTTTTAAATGCAACAAGTTCATAATTCTAGTACACTAAAGGCATTGAGGATCTGGCAATTATTGATGTCACGAAAACTCTGGTGACATTGTAATATATGCATTGGGGGAAGGGGTGTAGAGGGGTGATATAATGCACATATCTTTGATTTTGACAGGAGTTAAATGTAAGAAGGTTAGCCACCCACCCAATGAGACAAGAGAGAAGGGTGGGTTTGTGTGCAGTCCCAGGAAAATTGCATAATTGTGTTTGTCGTCATGGCATTGCTGAATCACACAGTCGCCTCTTTGCCAACAGTCTTTTGATGACCCATACATTTACTTTCAGCGGCGTTAATAGGCTCCTTTTCGACGTGCAAAGCCTCTTTGCCATCAGTCTTTTGATAACCCATGCATTTACTTTCAGCCACGTTAATAGGCTCCTTTTCGACGTGCAAAGCCACTTTGAGTTCGATTTCAAAGAAGTCAAATAAAAGGAGTTACAGTTAATTGTGCCGTTTCTGACTAACAAAAGCCTCATATAGCAGTTATTGAATCAACCACTGATCATAGGCTTTGACAGTGGTTGGGAAAAACCACTGTCAAAAGCTAGGAATAAGCTAGGAAAAAAAATGCCTTTAAAATGGCTGTCTTTATTAAATCTCAGCAGACCCTAATGGGACTTGACAATTGATAATATCAGCAGCTTTAGTTATTACTTGTATAACACAGCTTATTATAGCTTTGATTTAATTGAATGTAGGACATTTGTACTATGTTTGCTTCTATTTATCAACAATGGAAACGGAGTTGAAAAGCAGAAAACTGTTTCTCTTTATGTCTCTCCAGTGCCTCTTAGGATGAATGCCTGCTACACGAAAAAAAGATCAGCTGCCAAATTCTTTGCTGCTTTTCTTTCAATTAGTGTGGGTCGCTAGCGCCACATGTGGCGAACGGTACGACCATTTAGCATCTTGCATTGGCTTCGAAATGGTTCTGTACAGTGGCTGATTTTGAAGAACTATTGATTGGTGCGACTTCGTGGGACGTGGGAAAAAGAACGTTAAGCTGAAAATGTGTTGATACTGTCGGTCATGAGTGTTGCCTCGCGTCGCCTGTTAAAAAACTCAAGGCAAGCTGGTTCCGCTAAGAGCTCGAGCCACTCCTAAGACATGTAGTAAAGGACGCAATGGTCTCTCTCTTGTCTAAAAAGGAAAAGCTATCGAAATGCAACCAATAGCACTGGAAATTCTGTATTCAAGTTTACACAAGCAATAGTGTAATTGAGCTTTAGCCCATAACTTCGAAACCTTATCTAACTAGTGCGATTTCTTACCGCACTTTATCTGGTCACAGTCAAGCTGAGCACTGAAGAAGAAATTAACAGTGGAAGTAATGTTAGTGTTCTGCTTCTAAATGATAATCTGGGAGTGTGTCGGGGATGCTGCATGGTCAAGCTTGTTACAATGAAGTCGAGTTAATATGTATATGAGAACTTTTTGCACTTGGGTTTGCTACAGCGAGATTTGACTTTGCATCTTTTTGTTCCACCCAGATGTCTGAAGCGGGTTCCGATGCCGAAGTGAGCTCGGGTTCGGACATCGGTTACGAGGACTACTACAACTGCCCAGAGGACGGGGAAATTGACCAGCAGGACCAGAAGAAGCAAGATCCTGAGTACTTTGAGTTTGAGTGCCTATTCATCGAGGATGTGGAGCGACTACTCAACGAATCTGTCGAGTCCATATGTGCTAGCCTCAGCGTGAGTTCAAGTACCATTCTGGTTCGCACGATTTTACTCTAGTGCAGCAGTTTTGTTACTATAGCAATCGTGCGGCCATCCACTGTGTGTTTGTAAAAGAACAGTTAGCAGCTTTTGAGACTCGGCGGCACGGTGCAACCCCGAAAACGACATGGCCTGCTGAACAGACTTCATGTTCCACTCGGTTGGCCCCTGCCCAAGCCAGGGTGGTCTCGTGATTTTGCTGTTTGCAGGAACATTGTGTGTAGACGCATCAATGTTGCTGCTGTGTAAATGTGTGCATGGCTTATGAACGTGACTAAAATAGACCGTAAACGCCAATCTTCAGCACTTCGTAGTATTGGTCGTCACGCAAGCTCTATAAAATACTTTGTACTTCTAAGGGTGCATTTGCTGCATAAATGTATAAGTGCGTAAAGCTGTGATATAGCAGTAATGATGAAGTTGTAGAATATCTGCTTCACTGCCAGAGATTCCGGGCTTATATTCCAGAGCCACTGTGTGCCCACGAGTTTTTTTGATGAGGGAAAAAGGTTACCCCGGCACGTGCTTGACATTCTGCGTAACCATTTCTTGAGAAAGTGTCCCCTCTTTACTGCTGCTGTCTTTTACCTTCTTCCTCAGCGATGCTGCCCTGTGCTCCCTTATAGGTTGCAGAAATAAGCATCTCTCCCACCCTCAACACCGTTCCATACACCACCTGTTGCCTCGCCGGCTACAACACACCATGTTGCTTCCATAGATTACAACACTGTGCGAGGAGCTTCAGTGTAGCGTGTAGGCCTTTGCAGTGCTTGTATTCTGTATGGGCAAACCAGCAATATTTTTGGATTACTTTTCTTGCTTGGCCAATGGGCTGAATAATCATGACAAACAAAACTTGTGCTATGCTTTTTATTTATCTTGTGTTACTTTCATATCACACACTTGTCAGCTGTGTTGATTAAATATAACTTGCAGTCAATTATGATACTTAGTCATTCAGTTTTGTTCCTAATAATTGGAGTACTAATAGTAACAAGGCATGACTGATGTGACTCAGGGTTTCCTGCATTTCATTTAAAACATCAATGAAACCTTAATTATGGAAGTCTGAGGTTGCGGAACTGTTACTGTGGAGTCACCTAGCCTCATGGAGCATTTTGAAAGTTAATATTGCTCGGTGTGCTTTTTTTTTTCGGTGATGCTTTATCAACAAGTAATGTGGAAAGTGCATTACTATTATTTTAAAATTAATTGCTACTAACTTATACTCTCTGCATTCAGGTGATGCCCTCTCTGGCAAAAGTCTTGCTCCACACGCACAATTGGAATGCACAAGAGATCATCCAAAAGTACAAGCAGAATGCAGCGCAAGCTCTGGCTGATGCAAGGATCAAGCCACTTCGATCCGCCGCGGTGGATATGCAGGTGGGAGACTTACTGCGTCTTTGTGTGAATCTGCCACACTAGAGACTTTGCAGCCTTAGTGCCTACTGTAGTGTCTTATACTGCTGTCACACTCTGATTTTTAATTGCGATCGGGCCTTATTGAAGCGAGCTTCTTTATTTTAGTAGGCTCTGTTATACGAACTTCGAAACGAAGCCAGTCACCATTGCGGAACTTGAACACTGTTGGGCTTCATGCCGATCGATCCGCAACGCCCTGTGTGACGCCTGTATTAGTGTCTGCAGCGTGACCCTGTTCAGGAGCCCCTAAATCGCCCGATCAAAGTTTAGTCGGGGTGTTGCAGTTGTGCGCGAGTCGAAACAAACACACAGCCATGACAGTTTTTCGAAACTGTGTCGTAATACAGTAGACTCCTTTTAAACGAAACCTGAAGGGACCAGGAAAATTGGTTTCATTTAAGAAGAGTTTAGTTTACTCGGATATAAACAGGGGTACAATATTCAAGTACGAGAGCAATCATATTAGAGGTAGGCGTTTCATTTAAGCAACAATTTCGTTTAAGAGAGTTTTGTTTAATGGGAGTCTACTGTAGCAGTTACAGGGTTTTGACGATGTGCAAGAGGCCTTTGCTCATTTCGCTCTTTCCCTAACTAATTTATTGGTGTCTCTCCTCCTTGCCATGTGTTCCTCCTCGCTGTGTGAGGAGGAAGGGCAGATATCGCGCTTACTTGCAAGTCTGCAAACGGATGCGGTTGATGACAAGCAGGGGACTTGTGGACGTGACGGCAAATGTTTCAGCGGGAATGCTGAAAGGCATGTAGGGGAGAAGGAATCGTTTCTTGGAATGTGTGGGGTGCCTAAAGCTCATAGTACGGTTGAGTTTGGCATATTTCATTGTGACGGCATCTAAAGTCGATGTGCGCACACTTACTTGAAATGTTAGAAAAGTTATCACGGGTGTTTTAGGGACTTTCTTATCGTGGGGTGGTGGTTTGATTTCTGGCAAGAGCTAGTGTATTTAGATAGGGGCAAATTCCAAAAACACAAATGCACTCGAATTTATCTGCTCATCAGAGAGCCCCGGGTTGTCATAATTATGTCATGGTTTTTGCAGGTAACGTCCCAGAATGTAATTCCGGATGATGTAGTGGTCACTTGGAAGTACTTGCGAGTACTGCAGACATGACCGAAAAAATCTGGCAGACACATTTGTTGCCGTTATCTGCTACGCACCATAGAGTCAGGATTTACTCGTTTGGGTATTACTGTGTCACACAATGCTATTTGCCAGCTTGCAGTAGCTTTGCTTGTCCAGATGTTCTCAGCGTGTGAGGCGAAACTTTTTTTTTCATCTATTCCTGTTTTTTGTGTTTTCAGGCAATAAGGAAGAACCCTTCAGTCCAGTGTCCCATCTGCTTGCAGAGTTTTTCTGGCGAAAGGTTTAGGGGTCTGGCATGTGGCCACTACTTCTGTGCAGACTGCTGGGCCATGCACTTCGAGATACAGATTCTGCAGGGCATCTCTACAGGTGCGTCACCTTCGTGAACTTGCAAGACTACATGCTTTTCGAATAACGAGTGCACGCAGTTAGCGTGAGCTTCTTTTCGAGTGATTAATAGCGTATTGTTCACAATTGAATGATTTTAAAATGACTACTGCCAGGCATCTTATGTGACTGAAATTGCACATTCAAAAACTAATCCTCTACACCTTAGGTGAATCAGGCGGAATATCACATTGTTAGTAGACATCCCATGTGAACCACTGAATAGAGTTTTGCAGTTTGTTTTAGTTGCTAATTGGTAAGGTTTACTTGCTTAGAATTTGGAATGCTTGTTTGAAGTCAAAAGTTGTTTGAGAAATTTTGGAGTGTGCTCAGACGTACTACGCATGTTCTCATAACTTCAATCTTTAGTGTGCTTTATTATTCAGAATGCACAAGAAAAGCTTCGTAAACACCAAAAAGAAATCCAAGTCACCATTACTGTCTTGTGCATTGGTAAAGCATTACTCTTTATTGTGTTGTCAAGTTTGTTCTTAAACTAGTATTGGTACGAATGCAAAATTTCTTGGATTATTGCTCTTAATAAGAGTATGGGTGTCGAGAACACTAAAAAAAGTATTGCGATGCATGGGTATGCATCGGAGATATTTTTTATAGTTGCCTCAAATAAACACTTTCGATTTCCATATCTACAGGGCGGCTTCTCAGTGACATGTCAAAGCAGTGCCACATCACGGGAAAACAGCAATCGGTGATATATTAACGGCAAATCTGTCATCTGCTCGTGGTGCACGTAAACAACGATGAGTGAATTGTCGTCCGGCGACCCCGATAGTAACTTTTGCAATTTAGGCTGCATGCACGATGCCGAGCTAGTAAACTTGGGAACTGTCCTGACTCCTTGGGATAATGTACTTTGTAGGGAAGGCTGGCTGGCTGATGCTCAGTTACGAAAATGTTAAACTCAAAGTAAAATATTTTATATGTGTTGCCCAACTCTGGTGCACGGAGAGCGTTGACACTGCATACCCAGGAAACGAAAAACGCTTCTTTTGCGATGTCTTTAGGTTGTCGCATTACTCCTTTAAATATGATTTTTTCGTGTGTTGAGATAAAATATGTTTTTTGAAACGGGCCAAGTCTCACTTGTTGCCTCGTATGGGCATGCTTGTCTTCTCTAAATGTGAGTTGAAGGCACTGCGACTGAAGTTTGCCCCTTGCTATTTTCGTTTGTCTCTAGCCATCGAGTGCATGGCACAGTTCTGCAACATTCTGGTGCCGGAAGATTTTGTCCTGAGCCTGCTGAGCAAATCGGTGCTGCGCGAGAAGTACCAGCAGTTCATGTTCTCAGACTATGTGCGGGTGAGTGATGCCCAAACCTCATTATAACAAAGTTTCATCTTGCATGAAAATACCGTATATACTCGTGTAAGGGCCGCACTTTTTTTTCGAAAATTTTGCTAGGTGCGGCCCTTACACGAATCAGGCCGATTTAGTACAGGCAGTACAGGCCAAAGGTCTGTACTGTTTATGCAACAGTAGCAGAGTGCAAGAGTCACAAATGACATGCCAGAAATGTTTTTATTCGGATTCCATTTCGCTGTCCTCGTTCTCGGAGGAGCTCGCCTCGGCGTCCGCGTCTTCCCAGAGACGGTCATCTTCGGTGCCGTTCATGGAGTTCGAATTCCCGTTACCTTGAAGCTTTTAGCAACTACTTCTACTGACATGGCACGCCACGCATTCAAAATCCATTCACACACCTGTTGGAGCGACGCCCGCTTCAGCCGTCCTGTAGGGGTCTTCTCGTGGACGCCTCCAGCCATCCATTCAGAGTAACATCGGCGAAATTCCACTTTGAATGGTCTGTTGACGCATACGTCGAGCGGCTGCAGCACACTCGTCAGGCCACCGGGAATGACGGCCAAGTCCGTACGAGTTGCGGCAACTCGGTTCTTGACGCGGTCGGTCAAGTGGCCCCTAAAGCTGTCCAAAACAAGGAGGGCTTTCCGTTGTAACAGCCCTCCAGGTCTGTTTGCCCAGACGGTCTTAATCCAGTCAACGACCAGTTCCTCGGACATCCAGCCCTTCTCTTGCGCACGTACGACGATTCCCTGAGGGAACTTCTCTTTTGGGAGAGTCTTCCTTTTAAATACGACGTACGGCGGAAGCCTCCTGCCGTCTGCCGTGATGCACAACATCACAGTGCACCTTTGGCGTTCTGCACCAGTCGTGCGCACAGACACACTTTTCGCACCTTTTAAATCCACTGTGGTGCTTTCCGGTGCATCGAACCACACAGGTGTCTGGTCCGCATTCCCAATTTGGGACAGGTCGTATTCATGCTCCCTCCTGAGAGCATTCACGAAGCGATGAAACTTAATGACGTGGTCTTCGTACTCGCGCGGCAGTTTTTGGCAAATCGTCGTTCGGCGCCGAATAGAAAGCTGGTTACGGTTCATAAACCGCGTAGCCCAGCCCCGACTTGCCTTGAATTGTGCCGGGGGTATTTCCATGTGGCGAGCGATGCTGAGGGCTTTGACGCGTATCATGTCAGTCGATACGGCGTAGCCGTCCCTTCGTGTGTCGACGACGTAGTTGACGAGCTCGCTTTCGAGTTGCGGGTACTTGCACTTTTTCCCGCGAAACGCCTTTCGGCTCCTGTTAGTAGCGGCGAGGGCATCTTTCTGATTCATCCAGTAACGCACGCGCTTCTCATCGACGTCGTACTTTCGTCCAGCTTCCCGCTTCCCGTGCTCCTCGGCATAGTCAATCACTTGCAGCTTAAATGCTGCAGTGAATGATCTCAGATGCCGGCCCATCGTCCGTCACGTGCGCTGGCTTCTGCAGGGTTCACTACAACCAACAAAGTGACACCGACGACACCGATCTGAAGTCGCGCTGCCAACGTATCGACACGATGCTAGGAACGATGCCAACAAAGAGGCCGCACAAGGCAAATATGGCGGCGCGCTGTCAACAGCGTGGTCGGCGCGTCGGCGGAAGTAGAATAAAAGCGGAAAAGCGTGCAGCGCCATCTGGCTGTAAATGAACTAACTACACTTTTCTGGCGGGACATTTTGAACTTTTGTTTTTTTTTTTTCGAAATATCCGCTTTCAAAGTTGGGTGCGGCCCTTACACGAGGGCGGCCCTTACACGAGTATATACGGTAAGTTTGCTATATATAAAAATTTGTTTTAAAGGTATATTCTAAACACTATTGCAAGACTATTTTTCATTTACTTTGTTATAACGGGGTTCATTATATCGAGGTTTGAGTGTAGTGCATGAAAACAAATGTAGAAAGCAATACTAAATCACTCTAGACTGGTAGGCCCGCTGCGGTGTTCTAGGGGCTAAGGCACTCGGCTGCTTACTCGCGCGTCGCAGGATCGAAGCCCAGCTGCTGCGATTGCATTTTCAATGGAGGCGAAAATGCTGTAGGCCTGTGGGGTCAGATTTGGATGCACGTTAAAAAACCCCAGGTGGTCTGAATTTCTTGAGCCCTCCACTACGGCGTCTCTCGTAATATATGGTGGTTTTGGGGCGTTAAACTCCACAAATCAATCAATTGACTCTAGACTGGTAAAACGTGATTGTAAGTGCATCAATTTTCACAGCTGACGTTGGGCTACAGTAATTCGTTTGTTCACATAGCAAGCAATTCTGTGATGGCTAGAAAGACTTTTTAGTAGGGCCGATGTGGGCAACCAAAAATTCGGTTTGTCACCAAGGTTCTCTCGGTGGTGGTTCGTTGACCTCCTCTCTTTTCAACAGAGTCATCCTGAGCTGCGCTTCTGCCCTGGTCCCAACTGCAACGTCATTGTCCGAGCCAAAGAAAACAAGAGCAAGAGGGTGGTCTGCAAAAACTGCAAGACGACATTTTGGCGAGTGCTCTCTTTCTTTCTGCATAGATTATGCCACAACGGTGTGGCGGCTGGGCAGTCGGCTAAGTTATTCATACAATTGTAGGTCAACCAATTTTATTCAAGTGTAAAATGCGAACATAGAGGGCAGACTTACAATTGAAACCGAAGACAAACAAAAATCGAAACCGAAAACAAACAAAAAACAAGGAATGTTGCAGTGTAGTTACAGCACTCCATTTGCTTTTTGCCTTCACCTGTAGCACATAATTATTCTGCCTATTGTTCTAAAGAAAACCAAATTCTTTTTTATTTTTGATTTTCGTTGTCAGTAGCAGCGCTGCAGATTGGAAGAGCAGCTCTTATCTGCGATCCACTGCCATAAGAGCGATGCTTGCTAGGTTTAAAGTGTTGATTGTGACAGCTGCTTGAGGGAGCATCAGTATTTAATAGAAAAGCTTCTCCTTTTTGGCTTTGTTACTTTCTTTTGTCTCTCTCTTCTTTATTTCTCTCTTTTTTTTTACAACCGCACTGCGCAAGCAGGCAGAGATTAAACTCTGGTGGGCGTTTCTTTCTATTTTTTGTGTCACCCCCTATTTTTCTGCCTTCGTCTCTCTAATTACACACTTTTTCATGCCGGAGTCTGCGTCTGAAGGTTTGTAACTTCATGCATTGAAGCAAACGTTGCTCGGGCAACTATAATGGGCAACGACAGTTTTTAAAGGGATTTTTTAAAGTTACACTGCTGAAGCTGTCATAACGTCTGCATAATTGGAAGCATGCGAAGTCAGTCTTGTTGGCTGTTTGAGTAGCAGTGAATGGACAGGCAACATTTGTGATAACTGTTATGGCTTGTAACTAACGTTTACTCAGATGTGAGAGATGTTACGTGTAGGCTTGTGCGAATATTCGAACGAATAGGTGAGTATTCAAAGTCGCTTCGATTCGAATTTAAATTGTCGAATATTTTCGAAGTATTCGCAATAAACAAATAAATGTAAATTAGTCTGCCTGTAAAGGTGGTTTCACTGCAATGTAGTAATGAAAAGCCGTGAAAGCACTTAGGAGAAATTTGCTTTATGCGAAGCCCCCCTTCAGATTTAAAGGGGCCCTGCAACACTTTCTGAGCATGGTCAGAAAACGCTGCCGATTGGTAGTAGAGGCTACCGAGAACACGCGAGGAAAGTATCATTGCGCAGCACGCGGCCTGAAATTCACAATAAATTTTCAAAGCTAAAATTGCTCTCTTCCCTCAGCAAATGACACTACAAGCTCAAAAATCAGTTGTCACAGCCAAGAAAGGTAATACGGCTCTGGTAGCAGTCATTGGCTGATTTCAGCATGGCGCGCTCGTCGTTATCGGACCGCCGCGTGAGGCCGCCACTTGTCCACAAGTACATGCACGATTGCACTGAAAGGCCTCGTATTCGAAGAAAAAAGAGTGAGAAAAAATGCTCAAGGTCGCTAGGCGCTCATGACGTTTTTTTCTATTCTCGTGCCATCCTTCCCTGCTGACATGATTTGGCCGCAAATAATACTCACACAAAGTAAAACACTCAACGACAAGCACAAGCGGCACTTCCAACAAGCACAACAGTAGTGATTGTTGTGCTTGTTGGAAGTTTTTGAGTGTTGTTGAGTGTTTCTTTACTTTGTGTGTGTATTATTTGCAGCCAAATCATGTCAGTAAGCAAGTACCAACTAGGCCAATAATCAGTATTGTTACATCCTTCCCTACTTAGCTTCCAGATCTTTTGACGGGCCGAGAATGGAGAATGCAATCGCAGCATGCGACAAATTTTTGGAACTCCGCTCGTACTAGACCGATTCTAGAAACTTTGCGGCGGTAATTTATGAAGCGACAAGCATATTTACTGGCTCCATGGATACTTGAAAAAGTGTTGCAGGGCCTCTTTGAAGGAACATGTTACCCTCAAATCAATCCATTTTATTAAACTTGTTATGATGGTTTATATGATTTGTGTATAATAAATTTTAAAACGTTGTGTACCTTACAGGTAATCACTCGGACCCTACCGAAACTACTAATCAAGGTTGTTTCGACTTCCCTTCAACGAAAAAAAAAAAGGCATTTGCATAGAGCCCCTATTTCAATTTAAAAAAAAATATCATGCAAGTCAGTAAGGTTATGATAAATATTTCCCTTTTTTTTTATATGTCATACATACTATTCGAATTCGATTCAAAATTATTCGACCAAAATCACTATTTGCTTCGAATTCGCTTCGACCTTGAAATTCACTATTCGCACAAGCCTCTATTCACTATTCGACAGGTTATGGCATCATAACCTGTTGTAAGACACCAGTGCACAGAGCAGAAGGTGCAGTAAAAGTTTAGCTGGCTTGCTGAAGACCTTGGGAAGCCTGCATTGTCACCCTTAAGAAAATTCATTGACACCTTTGAGTAAAGCTTTTGCTTTTTGCATGTGCTCATTTGCATTTTGTAATTTACCATTCGTTTGATTTTTCCTGACAGCTTTCGGTGCGGGGGCAACTACCATGCACCGGCAGACTGTGATACGATCAAGAAGTGGATCACAAAGTGTGCTGACGATTCTGAGACTGCCAACTACATCTCTGCTCACACGAAGGATGTGAGTTGTGGGACTTCGGTGTCCTTTTTTTTTTATTGTGTCATTATAAATACTTGCATTCTTGTAGCAGTGGCAGTGAGGCATAGAATCCGCATCAAGGCAACTTTATTTTTCATTCTGTGAAGATGACTTATTGTCCCACAGCAGTGGTTTAGTGGCTAAGGCACTCGACTGCTGACCCGCAGGTCGCAGGATCAAATCCCGGCTTCAGTGGCTGCATGGAAGCGAAAATGCTGTTGGCCCGTGTGCTCAGATTTAGGTGCACGTTAAAGAACCCTAGGTGGTAGAAATTTCCGGTGCCCTCCACTACGGCAACCCGTAATCATACGGTGGTTTTGTGACATTAAACCCCACATATCACGACTTAATTTGCATGCTATTTTTCTGCTGTGGCTTTCTGGTGAGGATGAAATTGAACAATGATTCAAATAATGGGCTTGTGTTAAAGAAATGTATTTTGCAGCCCCCGTTCACAACTGCAAACTTTCCACCTGTTTTACAACTGCTAATCTTAGAATTTTTATGGTCTCACTGTCTGCTTGCTTATTCAACTGAAAGATAATGAATTATTTTGTGGTATTATCACTCTAGAAAAGAAGTGATGCATGTTAGGTTCTTTTCAGCACAGCCTTCTTGAAGGCTTCCATTTCAGCGTTGAATATTTTGTATTCTGAAGGTTGAAATAGAAACCGCATGTCAGATTCAAGGGGGAACGGCACATTTTTAAAATGTTTCTGGTCTTTGCAAGCTAAATTTCGAAAGGCGTGTCGGACACAATTTTCAAGTTTGAACGCTGGTATCTTCGGTGTGTTCAGATATTTATCTGTTATTTTTTATGCAAAACCTTGAGGATGTAGTAGGTGTTCATAAACCTTTGCGCAAGTGCTTGTTGTAACTGTTATTCTGCTTACGGATATATTTTTCTCCCCTCTCTCTTATAGTGTCCGAGGTGCCACATATGTATAGAAAAAAATGGGGGTTGCAACCATATGGTAAGCAGTCCTTGCTACCCTGTACATAAATATGTTGACCAGCAATATTTGTTTCATGCCACCATTTGAAGGCAGTTTTCACTAGAAAAGTGAAAAGGGTAGTTGTTTGTTCAAAGTGATTAACCCACCACAACCGACAATCGTTCACTAAGGCTAACAGATGCTACGTCTGAATGTGATCATAAAGTGCAGCACCGATGTCTACGGTAGGAGCCCCCTTAGCTAGCGACTGAATCTTCTCGCTGGCTACCTGTGCAGACTACTCCGCTGTCACAGTAGCATTGTCTTCATCCAATCTACATCCAATGACTCAATGGTTTACCTGTACCTTTCTAATTGGCTGAACGTCCAATGACTCAATGGTTTACCTGTACCTTTCTAATTGGCTGAACGTGATGCTGTAGCTTTTGCTGCATTGTGCATATTATTTATGGTCAATTAAAGTGTAAAAATGATAGGGTGTGCATTTGGCAAGCTTAATTTCAAATATTTTGAAATATCGCTTGCAGTCTTTCACTTGGTAGCCAAGTTTTTATTTTCTCATTCGCATTTGTGTTCGTTTTAGCATCATTTGATAATGCAGCTCTCCTTTTTTTTTTCCTCTTTTTCAGCAATGTTACAGTTGTAAATACGATTTTTGTTGGATGTGCCTCGGAGGTACGTGTGCTCATTGCTTCCTATCTCTGCTTAAAAGTCGTGCGGTTAGGAATAAGTAAAATAGCAGTTAAGTTTGATTCTCAGTGCCTAGAGGGACAACTGCAAATCTGCCGACTCTCCCGATTCGCTCAGGAGATTCCCAAATTTTTAGCAATCCTCCCGATTCGGCATTGGCATAAATCTGTGGAAAAAGTTCATAGCCACTCTGAACAGAAAATGATTGCTTGAGACATCGGTTCTAATATTTTTTGATTGTGTGGAGGGCGTTCAAGTCGCTTTTGTTGCCGTTTATTAGGGTCATGAGAAGAAGCACTACTAAGAGCTTGCTTGTTTCCACAAAACAGGGAAGATTGTCTCTAAACTAAGCACGCTAAGCATAATGAAGTTACAAGTACCGTTATGATCTTATGTGTACAAACTTTAATGCCAATCATTCTTTTGTGCTGGTGGTCCAGTCCTGAGAAGCGATAGAATAATGTCTTCACCAGTTCTCGCCTGTTGCAATCTTCTTGTCTTTTGAAATCGGAATCCAACACTATCTTACCTGTATCCCAACGCATGCCGTTAAAAATGGGCCCGTTTACCGATGCATGTGTTAAGGTTTACCCGCAATAACATTTAACGCCTTTCTCACCTCCCATTCTTTGTTGCAGATTGGAGGACGCACGGTAGCGAATATTATGAATGCAGCCGGTATAAGGAGAACCCCAACATAGCTAACGAATCTGCCCATGCACAAGCAAGGGAAGCGCTGAAGAAATACCTGTTCTACTTTGAAAGGGTTTGTACGCTTGTAAATGTAGGCCTGTTATATTCACGCAAATATACCATATTAACATGATTGTAGGTGGAACCATTTTGTCTTAATTGGAATCTGAATTTGGGGTTTGTGGGGGTTGACTTAGTATAGAAAACTAGTTTCAGTTGCAAAATCTTCCTGAAAATCATTCCCGCGAACCTACCTTTTTGCATAGCTTTACAGCAGTGCCGTGAAGCCACCATGCACACCGGAATTCGATTTCGTTTTCTTCAGAGCCATTAATGAACTTTTCTATGATGTGTGCCCCTCCCCCACCCCCCTTTTTTCCCTGTGTGATTTTAGATTGGTCAACCTACATTTGAGTCTACTTACAATCGTGTAAATATGTTATACAGCACGGAATTTACGCGTGTATCGCCTGTGGGTATGAAATTGCCACCTTGAAAAATCTGTTCAGATCAAATTCAAAGGCCGGTGCAGACCAATAATCAGATTTTTCAATTTAATTATTAAAGTTGTCTTACTTTGACTTCGTATTGTTGCCAGTCAGTAATTTGGACTGTGCCGTAATCTCCTAAATGTTCTTTTATAGTTGCGAGGTTGAAAGAGTAAGGTTTTCTAATAGAGAAAAGTCTATTACCGTAATTACTCGAATCTAACGCGCACCTTTTTTCCGGTTAAGCGAGTTCATAAATCGCATGCGCGTTAGAATCGAGTACGAAAAAAAAAATGAATACGGTCGTTCGAAATGGCCGCCCCCTACGTGCGTCGGCCATTTCTGCCTATGTGTTTCCTATGTGCGGCACTTCGTACGTGTGCTGAGGAGTTCGTCATCTTGGTGTGCATTAGCATCGACGGCATGGAAGGGCCGACTCCAAAAACTCGACGAGTGCACCACGGTGCCGCTTTTAAAAGAAAAGTCATCGCGTGTGCCAAAACGGACGTAAATCGAGCTGCATCGCGGTCGTTCGGAGTTCCCGAAACGTGCGTGCGGGGCTGGCGGAAACAAAAGCAGAAGATTGTCGAAAGCAAAGCTTCACGCAAAGGCTTCAGTGGACCACAGCAAGGTCGGTTTCGGCAAATTAAAGAGCTGCTCGGGGAGTATGTGCTTGAGCGGCACAGTGGACCGTGACGACAGAACTGCTCCAAGTGCGGGCTATGCGATTAGCCTTAGAAAAAGGTCTAATGCGGAGCCAGTTTAAAGCGAGCCGGTGCTGGCTAACTAACTTTATGAAGAGGAAAGGCTTTTCCCTCCGGAGGGGAACGGGCATATGCGAAAAGTTTTGCGGAGTACGATGAAAAGCTTTACAGTTTTCAGAGGTTCGTCCTAAACTTGCGGCACAACAACGGCTACCTGCTTGGGCAAAAAGGGAATGCCGATCAGACGCCTCTTTACTTCGACATGCCTGGTACCACAACTGTCGAGAAGAAGGGGGCGAAGCAAGTTCGCGTGCTGACATCGGTCCACGGTAAAACTACAGTGACGGCAATGCTCTGTTACACGTCAGATGGGCACAAGCTTCGCCGTACCTCATATTTAAATGGAAGACGCTCCCGAAAGGAGTCGTTTTTTTCTAGTGGTGTGATCGTGCGGGCCAGCGAGAAAAATTGGTGCGCGTTGCAATCGATGTCTTACTTTTTTTTTTTTTTTCGTCGTGGGAATCGGGTGCGCGTTACAATCGAGGGCGCGGTAGAATCGAGTAAATACGGTACTCATTACGACAAAAAGAAAAAGACATAAGAACAAGTCTTTTTGCATGAAAAGAGAAAATTGTAATCAATTTGTTCATAGAGTAAAGTTATAAAAGAAATGTCTCCGAACTTTTCAGAAATTAAGCTTCTTCATTGGCAGAAAGTTAATCTGTCCTAGGTTCAAACTTCACCAAGTTATCTTTCCAGTTTGTATTTTTAACCATTGTGGTGCTCCAAAGCATCGGCTCCCGTCGACTTCCAAATACATTCAAACCTCAATATAACGAACCCCCATATATAGTGAAATGAAACAAATGAATATTGTCTTGTAATAGATATAGTGTTAGGAATATACCTTATGATGAATTTTTGTATTTGACAAACTCATTTTCGTGTAAAATGAAAGAAACATTGTTATAATGAGATTTGAGTGTGCACTCAAACTTCCATATATTGGACCCGGATATAAGGTTATGTTGGTTATAACAAAGCAAATGAAAAATAGTCGGGCAATAGAAGTGGTGTTAGGGTTATACGTCTATAACGAACTTTCGGGTATAACAAACTTATTTTCACTAAGGTGCAACTTTGTCGTAATGAGGTTTGTGTGCAACTTGACTCCCTCCATGTATAGAGCAGCTGTTCGTTGCAGCCAGGACTTATGAGAGGAATGCCTGTCTCGTTCTGACCAGTGGGAGAATCATGCCAAGAGCCTCCGACTGGAGGAGATGACTCTGAGCGCCATCAAGAACCGCATCAATGCCAAGGTGATGGCCAACGAGGGAACCTGGATCGACTGGCAGTACCTGCTTGACGCAGTCACGCTCTTGGCCAAGGTGAGGGTTATCGACGTTTCGACTCTGGCTTGTCTGCAAAGGTTTTCCCTTAATGGGTGCATCTCGCGCATGATTGTATGCATTCAGACCTCATTATAACGATGTCGCATCTGCCATGAACATAAAGTCGAGCCCACATATAACGGCCCCACTTAAAACAAATTTTCGCTTAAAACGAAGAATATCCGCGTAACCGTGAAAATATACATTGTTTCAATGGAACAAAATCCCACTTACAACGAACGTCTTCGAGCGCTGCCGATCGGTTACAGCAAATGGAGTCGAAGCTCTGCCGACTTCCCAGGAAACCACTTTCGACCACCGATCAGGCAACGGTGAGGGGCCCATAATGCTTATTGTTAAACGCCGACCCTGCCATCTGCGCCCCTCTAGGTGCCCGCTCTCCCCTACCGCTTTTTGTTACGCACCCCCTCCGCCTTGTGTGTGTGTGTGTGTGTGTGTGTGTGTGTGGGTGTGTGTGTGTGTGTGTGTGTGTGTGTGTGTGTGTGTGTGTGTGTGTGTGTGTGTGTGGTGTGTGGTGTGTGTGTTTGTGTTTGTGTGTGTGTGTGTGTGTGTGGTGTTGGGTGTGTGTGTGTGTGTGTGTGTGTGTGTGTGTGTGTGTGTGTGGTGTGTGTGGTGTGTGTGTGTGTGTAGTGTGTGTGTGTTGGTGTGTGTGTGGGTGTGTGTGTGGTGTGTGTGTGTGTGGTGTGTGTGTGGTGTGGTGTCCGCCCTCTCCCTTGTTTTTAGCCGCTGGCGCTGTTGTGCATCGCCGGCCTGGAGTGACCAGACCATTGCCAACATTGTTGGCCACCGACTGTATCCGATCGTCTGCGTCTTGTTTTAGCGTATCGTTCCAGTGCACGTACGTACGCTACCCCCACCGACTTTGATGATTCGCGGTTCATTTCGTATTTAGGTCCTGTTCTCGCTCACTTCGCACTCGGCTCAGCATGCCCTCCGCACGCGTGCGGGAGCGTAAAAACAGCTTTTAATTTGCGCAAAATGAATCGCGAAGTCGGTGAGGCGACGCAAACCCACTGACACAATAGAACGATTCTTAGACCGCGGCCGCCGGTGCATTGCACACCACCGCGTGCGTCGATCTAGGCGGCCGTGCTTTGCGCGCGCAAGCACTCTTTTCAAGTTTTTCTACGCGCGCGTTTCACAAACCTTTAAAGCAAGCTACCCCACCTGCCTCCTTCCCGCGTGTTCAAGGTCGCCTTCCTGTCGTATCCGCCTCTCTCTTCACCCTATTGCAACTCCTTCGCCAGTCTCCACCACTCCGTGACGCCAGCCACGCTGGCTCGAATTCAGAAGTATACTTTTCCGACTAGAAACGGGCCCAGAGCTGTACCACACGTTCTCGCATCTGTGATGCGTGTGCGCGTCTTGCTCGCTCTTGGTGTGCGCGTGTGTGGTCAGAACGGCGGACGGGAGGTCTTGCACGCTTTTTCCTGCCGCTCAACAAAACGTTAATTCGCACATTGGGTGCCGCGTTGCGCAGCGCTTGATCATAGCTGTTGACCACCTGGCAGCCGACTTGCCTCTTCAGGCGACCTGGTATTCAACTGTGGAGATAGTGAATATTTCGTGGGTGGCAGTGACGGCTACATGCGCGCGAAACTGTTTTCACAAAGCCCGATGCCGAGCCTGGCGCTTCTGAACAGGACCACTGTGGCGGCGATTTGTGGCAGCGCGTCGTCGACTCTGGCATGGGACAGCGGGTGAGACATCTGTTGCGATGATTGCATTACGGCTGATGACGATGCCGACACCGCAGAACCATGCACGGATTAGGGCATTGTGAACGAAATACGCGGCAAGAGCGATTTCAAAAAATAGGATTGCGAGAACGACGAAACTTTGGAGCCAGTGCCTCCTGCAGCTTATGCCACGGGCCTCGGCGAAGAGCACGCTGCCGTTTCAAATAACTCCAGACCACCCTTAACGCTTCCGCTCTTAGAAACAGGTGCGTCACCGTCATTTTTAGGCAAAAAAGAATTGTTTTCACTCGCAACTTTTTAAAAGCTTTCTTTAATTTACTATGAACTTCGGGATACAGTGAAGGGATGCCGCGTCACGCTCGGGTTCATTATAAGCGGGCTCGACTGTACTTTGTTATATCCGAAAATGTGTTATAAACGATTATTTATGACCCTGTATTTATGGCAAAGCTAGTGGTCACTTACTTAATTATGACCAATTATTCGTTATATTTCAATTCGTAATATCGAGGTTTGAGTGTATGCATATATGTCAGGAATTCAGGGCAAGATGGAAGCTTGAAGCCACAAAAATCCTTCGAACATGGTGTGTCGCTACAGCCAACGTTTCAACAAGTACACTCTAACCTCACTACAGTGGACTCCTCTTAAACAGAACTCGAAGGGGCAAGAAAATTTGTTCCATTTATGAAAAGTTTCATATAAGCAAAGCCCACAAAATGAATGAAAAATGCACCAACTGTGGCTGACTGAACAAAAACATTTTGAAGTATGCAATACTACTATAGTTGATTATAAAGAAAAATGTTCCTAATATTGCTGACTTAGAAAAAAGAAGGTGATAACAATTTGCTTAGACTTGTTCAAGCACTTTTTCACATACAGTAAAATCTCGTTATTTCGGCTCCCGTTAATTTGAAATTTCGGTTAATTCCGTTACGGGGTTTGGTCCCGTCCAAAATGTACATTGTTCTATGACTAAAAACTCTCATTAATTCAGACAAATTCAGCCGTTCTTCGGTTAATTCGAACGCCCGACCGCGGTAGAGTCACGACGGGGAAGCAGCAGCAGATTCTGCCGGCCAAATCGTCAGCGCACCTAAACAACTTTGCGATCGGATTGCGGTCTCTGAGATTCAAAACTTCGTCCATGGTTAGTACATATCGAAGGCACCCCCCCCACCCCCCCCCCCCAAAAAAAAAAAACATGTGGTGGTTTAAACAATCAAAATGAAAGGCAGTGCATCGCTGCTGTCATCAATAACGAGCAACCTACATATTTGCCTTTTTTTTTTCTTGCACGTTGAACACGTTTGCGTGACAGTTAAACAGGATTGCTCATCTCTAGTGTGCTTTAAATTATTTATCTGTACCTAGTGGGGATCTGAGGCGCGCCCGCGACCATTTCGGGGGCATTCCGCCACACGGCCACACCCTTTTGCTTTTTCTGCTCTGGTAAAGGCGCGTGGCGATAGATGGCGCCACGTGCGGGTGTGGCACGTGTTCGTGCGCGCCGAGGGAGCTCTCTCTCTCCTCCGTGGTCGGCGCCGGGTACGCACGCGTTTCCTTTGTCTGCGTCCCCTTTGGGAATCGCCAAACTGTAGCCTGCCTGGGGTGGCCTTTGGCACCTCGGCAGGCGTGTTTACTTCAATGCTAGCTTCGGTACCGTACGCTAAGCCCACAGCTGTGCCTAGTGCTTCAAGTGGTCGTACCACACCGACTTGCACTTGTCGTTGGCCTACGCGTGCGAGGTTCGCCCTAACACTCGCGACCAGGCCCAGTGGTCATCATGAGAGTGCGCAGCATAGCTGCGAGGGACCTTTTCCCGACCGGTATGTCAAAGCTCGCCATTGCCAGCTGCGACGTGCTCGCGGTTTCCCCTTATTGTGAACGTCCGTGTGCGGGTGCCTTTGCTCCCCGCGTCCCGGGAGCAGACGTTGTACTATTGTTCGGGGTGCCGCCAAGGGCAATAAAGTGTTGTGTATTTTTGTATTTAAACACTGTCTGTTTGCCGCGCTAAACGCTTTATTAGTTGAGCGTGTGCGGAGCGGTGCACTACACGCGAGTAGGTTACGGAGCCGCGGCCCTGTGGCTCGCTAAGCGTGAACCCGCGGTGATCATCCGCTGCAGTTAGTAGCGGGGTCACCATACTGGCGCCCAACGCGTTATTACAGGCTCATTAAGCCTTTGATTAGTCTTAGCCGAGTCAGCCCGCCTTTGCGAATCAGGCTCACCCTGTTTACCCGCGTTATGTCTGCTCCGCATGAGTTCTGTCCGCTGACGCTTTTAACAGATACCGCATTGCTCGAGAACAGGGTCAGTGCCCCCCTTGAGCATCACAATCGTGCACCCTCACTTTTCACAAGCCCCAGTCGGGATGACACGAGGCGCTACGTAACAGCTCCAACTGGAGAGGTAGCGTGTTTTGAGTCCGGGGCCATAGCCCAACACGAACAGTGCACTCGGGCGAATTGGATTGCTACTGCTCCCATGGAATGCATGGAAGTTCCATGTCACAGCGCTCCGAAGCGGCTCTCAGTGGAGCTTCCGGGGCGCAGATCGGCACCGCGGCCTCAGCGGTTGCCGAATTTTGCCCGCTGGCTGCTACGCAACCTAGCAGCCCAGCTCATTTCGAGCACACGCCTGTACCGCTAGCCGCAAGCGGCCTAGCAATTTCACGTGAAGCTGCCCCAAGAGTCAGCTGTGAACAACAGGCGCTCCCCAAAGTCGCTATGGCCGGTATCCATTTTAAAACCACACCGCTTATCGAGCTCGGAGATAGTTCGCCCATCGCTCGCCCGCGCCGCTATTGCACCGACAGCTTCCTTTGATGCGGGCGCACAGACGCTGCTGCAACATTCCGCTAAAATGATTCAGGCGCTCATGGGGGCAGTCAAAACGCCTTCGGCCGTTCCAAAACGCCCTCATCCCGCTGTCATGTTGGCCGTTCCAACCTACAGCGGTTATGGTGATCTGCAAAGTACAAGAGATTACCTGGACTCCTTCACACGTTATCAGAGAGCCGTGGGCCTAGACGACCAGGAAGTGCTCGGACGCGTCGTCCAGGATGCACTGACTGACATGGTGGCAAGGTGGCATCGGCTTTCCGGCCACCGAGCAGCAACCCTCGATGAGTTCCGCGCGGCCTTCCTGCGCGAATTCTTACCTGCTGACTACGAGAATAGGATGCGGCTCAAGCTGGAGCTCCGCACACAAGCTCCTGATAAGTCCCTTCAGGAGTAAGTACGCACGATGGAAGACCTTTTTTTTATCGCTGAGCCCAGAGCCTCGAACGAAGAGCGCGTCGAAAGGGTGATCAAGCAGGCACACCCGACTTTTTAGGCGTACCTGCCCGGCAGTCGCTTCCGTGATTTGGAGGAATTGGCCGTCGAGGCAAAGCGCATCCAAGGTGACATTCTCGCCGAGCGTGCCTATCGCCCGCCACCGCCAGCCAGCGAGGCCCTTGAACCGCGCTGCGCGTGGGGAGGGCCATGACCCTTTCCCAGCGGCAACAGCCCGCCGCAGCTGCCTTTGCGGCTACCACTACAGGTGGACGCACGTGGGAGATAAGTGATCGAGCTTTAGATCCCTACACGTATGGGAGGCGGGCAGCCGTTGCTGCATCGCAACTCGACACGCACGAGCAGGAATGAAATCCGACCCAGCGCATCACTGGTGAAGACGGTCGTCAGAGCGGTTTCTTTGATCACGCGGCGAACCGACCCCTGCAGCTCGAAGCTGCTCAGTCTCGGGCAAGGGACTGCGGAGGAGTGCGCTGCTTCCGCTGCCGTCATTGTGGGCACATAGCGAGGGAGTGCTCCGCATTTGTGCTTCCTGTGAGGCAGGGAATCGGTTGTGTGTGTGCGTGTGTACGTGTGTGTGGCGACAACTTAAGAAGTCACCGACCCCTACACCACCTTGAACTCTGGAGGTGTTCGGAGACCTGCGGTCGTCTGGCAGCCCGGTTGTGCTCTGCTCCCGACCATCGCTGATAAGCTCTGCTGGCCTTTCTGCCACGGCTCCTGCACGAGGCCAGCTGTCGCAGACGCTGTGCACGACTCGACCAACGCCACAGGACACCTCGCAGCCAGTGGATTTGGCGACCATGATTCCAGCAGAAGGGCCGGCTGTCGCAGCGAGGTCCATCTCATCACCACTTGAGGACAGGTCATTATCTTGAACATCAGCTATAGGTTCCTCAAGGCTGTCCGCAAGTTCACGACGAGGCGTCGATTGCTGCTCGGCTTGCGCGGAAATGTGCTATCACTGCATTAACTTGGCTAGCTTTGGCATTTGCTTCATGGTTGCCAGACTGCCGTGGCCACTTCCGCTGTTCATGGATTTTGCCTGTTTTAGTTTAATTTAACAGATGCAAGCGAAAAAAATGTTCCGATTACCCGAAACTTTTTATCATTAAATCTATAGAAGACCAACCAAATAAGCCTACATAGTTTCGTTTATGCAGCTTTTCCGTTTAACCTAGTTTTTTTTTTAATGGAAGTCCACTGTATAATGAAGCTGTGTCTTACACGAAAATGAGTTCGTTATATCTGAAAATTTGTTATTCGAACCCCTTCATGAGACACGGATGCTACAGGGAGTTGAGTATAAGAGAGACTTGTGTGCCTACATCAAAATAAGGGTTAACAAGAAAATGCATACATGGTATTCTTTTTATAATGGACACCTCATATAAAAGTCAGAAATTACTGCCTGCTGCATGTCTCTTATAAAAGGTTCAACTGTGTTCCTAGCGCTATATCTATTGCAAGGCTATTGATTTACTTCGTTATAACTGACATTTTCATATATCTGAATTAGTTATATCGAGGTTCGAGTGTAGTGTTGTCTTCTTTAAGGCAGTTGCTTCTTTGAACAAAACAAGACCACTTCTCGGAACGTTAACTCCAGCTACACCCCTTTTTTCAATGGAAGTGAAAATGCTTGAGACCTGTTTGCTTAGATTTAGGTGCGCATTGAAGAACCCCAGGTGGTTGAAATTTCCTCCACTACGACGTCTCTAATAATCATGTCGTGGCTTTGGGACGTAACCCCTATTCCATTGATTTTTTTGTGGGTGCGTATACCCATACACCTTTTTTTTATTTTCTTTCTTTTTCCCCATTTTGGTAGGGTTCCAGCAGCCAAAGCTGCTACATTGGTTTCCAATTGTAACAAGCCATACCTTGCTGTATCGTTTGAACTACCTTGAGTGTTCTCCTCATTTGAACTACCTTGAATAAATCATGCTGATGCCTCTCTTGTTTCAGTGCCGTTACACCTTACAGTATACATACCCTTATGCCTACTACATGGAACCTGGGCCTAGGAAAGAATTGGTGAGATTTGAGTCATTCTCTTTTAGAGGACGTTGCCTACTCTAGTTGCTTATTGCTATTAAGCGTTTTTGTGCTAATTAGTCGTTACGTCTCCGATTCATTCCTACTTGTCTATCTCGCATCTCTAATGCTTGGAACTGCTGTATTGCAGTTCTGGGTTGTGACTTACGCACCCATTCTCCCATGAAAGTTTGTTGGCTAAACTTCCAGAGTTTTTATGCAAAAAATGTTTAAATTTTTGTGTGTTCTGTTGAACAAGTAAATCAATAGTGATCATCAGTGCAGTGTCCACTGAACTGTTTTGTTTTAGAAAAATAGGTAATAATGTGTGACCAAATAGGTAGAGAAAGAGGGGGGAGTGACTTCATTGAAGGTCTGGCTAAGAGGTTTTCTTTGTATGTTTACTAATTGCAGTTTGAATACCAGCAAGCAACGCTAGAAGCTGAAATAGAGAATCTCTCTTGGAAGGTGGAACGTGCAGAGACGACAGACCGAGGGGTACATCTTTTTTCGTTTGTTTGTATAGCACTCTATGCATTTTGACTTGCACTGAGCTGCGGGTATGCTTTATGCATGCGTACCTTGTAGCTGCTTATGGGCATTTCTGGCCAATGGATTCGTTGGCTTGTCTAGCCAGCAGAAGACAAACCTACTTAAGCATTGCGTGGGATTTTTTTCTCATGGTAACAACAGTCAGAAAGACGTGTGTGTAATTTAGATTTGTTTGCATGCTTTGTGTAGACGCGTCAAGCTGTTTGTGGGGAATTCCTTCCCTAAGATGTAAATAAGGGAAGGCACAGTTCGATAGAATACACTGCCTTTGTTTTATGATACTTGTAGGAATGAAAGAACTCCCGAATATCTCAAGGAAAGCATTTGAGCAGTCGTCCACACATCTTTTATCGATCGCTCTTTCCTTTCATCTACCCCGCTCTGCCGCGTTTCCCCCTTTTGGCACCTCTTTTTCCCCGAGCAGCTGACTGAAGCGGTGTCCTTAAAAACAGGAAATGGCTTGTCGCCAAGCTTCCGTCAACGAAACAAGAAACATGTGCACCGTTCACAACACTATTAGTACAGTTGAACCTTGCTACAACGAATGCCGCTTCAACGAAATTTGACGATGCCATTCTAGGCTCGGATATTTACTGCTGTGCAGAGTAAACATGATATTGAACATTCTGATGCAATATTAGAGCATAAAAATAAGCCTACGAAGTCTAAATTGTGCGTTGGCACTACCAGAAACCACCGCTGCTTACTAAACATGGGGCCGCCACTGCTTGATAACGACGACAATAAGGCTGTCCTGCTTTTGCCATTGGCTTACTTCTTAACCACCGACAATCCTAAGCTCAGTTGTCTGCACTGCTGCTGTGTGCAATTGCAGAACGATGCTTTTTCCGATGCCTGTGTGTTTTGTTCTTTTTGCACTTGGCTATTGTGGTCACTGATCACAGCAGATGTTTCTTCGCGCTATCAACAAAATCAGCCAGCTGCGGCTCAGGGATGATATGAGAAGCGTAGAATAAGGCATAAGTCATCGCTCCACAATACGAAGCCTGCATCTCAGTGTTGTCGGATACCTTTTGAAGGCGCACAGCTGCTAGTGTTAGTGTGTTAGTGCAACTGTTTGGTTCGTTGACAAAAGCTATTGTTTTAATGTGCTTTTCAACATGGCATCACTATGCATGTGTGAGAATCGCGTCATGAGGCTGTTGGGAAGGAAAAAGAAGCCCCGGTAAAAGTTTTTTTTGTGATCTGCATTAAATGCAAATGATGGTAGTTGTTCAGAATGGCTTTGTTATAAAACAATTCGGCTGTGCTGCTATGGATCATCTAATCTCGTTTTCGCATGGCTACCCTGGAGATTTTTGCAAAAGAGTACATCCCCTACCTAGCAGCGTGAAATTCAGAGAGAGGAAAAAAATTCCAACTGAGAACAGAAATTAAGCAAAAAAATCTTGCAACCTACGTATTGCAACTAATGAATTTCAAGTAATTAATAAAGAGTGAAAGCTTAGAAATAGAGTATCTTCAGCACCATGCATGTCGCAGAAGACTACTATTACTCCACAAATCTACTGTAAAACCATGCATAAGCAGCGTGGTAGAGATAGAGTGAAGACGAGAGTAGTCGGAGTGAATTTGTTATGAAAAGGACATCATTTGCTGATGTCGTAGTGTGCTTTGCATGCTCACTTGGGGATAAGATATACCAAACAGCCCGGTTTCGTATATAGGGGTGGACCTCATTATCATACCACAAAAAAATGTCTGACCCTTACAAAACAGCATAAATTGAAAAAAAAAACTAAAGTAAAACAATGTAAAATGGTAAATGATATTCTGAAAACACTAGTATCGTAAGCATGTAATAGAGGAGAATACTGAGGTCAAAGTTTCACTTAGATTTTGCTCCGAAACCTCCATGCGTGACATGATTTCAGAGAATTTTTTATATTTCATCGAGGATGGCTCAACAAAACGAATTGAAACTTGGTATGTAAAATAAGACTCCTTCAGAGGACAGTGTACTTAAAGAAGTGCTGACACAAAATTTGAACGGTAACATAATAACAGAGATAGATTTATGTGTAGAGATACACGACATCTACGAGATGTCGAGAGCAAGTACAGCCTAGAACGTTCTTAAAATCAATTTTAAAGAGCTTGTCGTGCGACTGAGTGAGATTCGCAGCCCTTCGCGATGCCCACATTAACGCGGGGGCGATGTGAACAAACCTACGCTACAAGTGTTGGCTCGTGGCTGGCACGAGCCTTGCACTTGCGCCACCTGCAATCTCCTACTCCGTGCCTGCGGCTTAGCGCGTACTGGCTGCGAGCACAGCGCGCACACTCGCGCACGGCGCCCATGTCACAGTTTAGCACGTTCATGCGGCTAGCTGTATTTCCTTTGCCCCTGGAACTGCTCCTGCCAAGACTAGGTGCTCTAAAAACCTCTTTAAATGAATAACCACTGCACTTGCGCGCAAATGAGGTTTCCAGCCTGGGTAAGTGGTTCGTAAGCTAGCTATTGCAAAAAAAAAGGGGGGGGGGGGGTGCAAAGTTTTTGTCTCAGTGCTGCTTCAATTTTTGTAGATTAGGAATGATGTAGGCCTTAGTAAATGTCAAAATCTGTGAAGTTAGGCTGATTGGTGCGAGCATTTCAACCACATATTGCTTTTGTGCATCTCTCTTACAAAGTGTCGTC
The DNA here is from genome assembly GCA_013436015.1 of Rhipicephalus annulatus. Lineage (NCBI taxonomy): Eukaryota > Metazoa > Arthropoda > Arachnida > Ixodida > Ixodidae > Rhipicephalus > Rhipicephalus annulatus. The sequence continues at coordinate 132,017 of WOVY01004860.1, read as the reverse complement.
TCACGGCAAGTGTGGTGATATGGGTTTTGTGAAACAGTGGTGTTTTTTCTGTTTACTGTCACATTATTAGTGATGAATAGCACCGCATCCTTAAGGAGTTGTTCGTTTCAGGAACTCGAAAACCAGATGGATGTCGCCGAGAAGAGGCGTTCAATTCTCCTCAAGGACTTCCTTGTCTAGCAGGGCAGAAGGCTCTAGTCACCTGTGCGCTGACACATGACTGCCGTGTCGGCACACCAGGGAAAGTAGAAGAACCGACGCCGTCATCCCGGGAATTTAACGAAGATGCTCGACGCGGGACCTCCACTACTAATCAGTGGGCGCCCTAGTTCACCGTCATCATGTTTTTCACGTTTTGGAGTCGTGGGCATGCACTCGGGGCGTGAAACCATAATTCGGAATCGCTCATCCTCCTGTACGGTAAATTGTATTTGGCAGCGAAAAATTTGGGAGGCTTTACACACGCACAGACATATACTTGTCCATTGAGTAGAGTAAGAAAGCTCAGTTCACAATGACAGTTGCAGATCGTTCCAGCTTGATAAAGCTCAAGCAAAAACTGATTCTAGCAAGAGTTGAAGGAGCCATGGAGCAAGAAACGTTTAGGAGTTGAAACTCTGTTATATGTGGTAACCAGATAATGTCGCACTCCTGCGGAGCAGTATTAAACTGGCAGCACCTAGCAATTGACAAGGCAATTGCAACTAGGTTGATTGCTAAAGAAACCGGCCATGTGTTCAACTAGGAACACTGACTGAGGCTGTAGAGTGTGTTCGGGCACATGCGTCTGTTTCTCAGAAGCCACAGGCCTGACAGTTTTAATTTCGGCTAACCCCTACTGCCCTCCAAAAGACACCGACAAGAACGTGGGTTCGAATTCAGCACACTGAAAGCCGACAAATACCGTAGCATACCTAACTAAATATTACCATACGTAACCAAACATTATTAAAATACCACTGCATGTGCCTCTTTCGACGCATGATAGTGTCAAGACATTATCTGGTCGCCAACGCGTGCCCATATTGATGGCAGTCTCCTAAATATTCCTGCTCTGTGGCGTGAGCACTTATCTTCGGTTTCTGGGCATTGTTTACTGCTCAAAAACATTGTTTCCCGGCAACTCGATTTACTTGAAGGCTGTGTTGTTCATCGATTACATTTATCAATGGTTCCATTTCATCGCTTTACAGGTTCACAGATACGGCCAGTTTGCTATGAAGTAATGATACTGGGCATATAGCACGCAGACAGGATAACCGCTGGTCATTAAGGGTAACTAACTGAATTCGTAGAGAAGGCAAGCGAGTTAGGGGGAGACAGAAAATTATGTAGGCAGATGAGTAAGAAGTTTGCGGGTATAAATTGGCAGCAGCAAGCACAGGACCGAGTTGACTGGCGGAACATGGGAGAGGCCTTTGTCCTCCAGTGGACGTAGTCAGGCTCATGATGATGATGATGAACGATACTGTTTTATTGGTATTCCCATTCACTCTTTGCCAGTGATCCAATTGTTGCTTCACCCATGTTAGCAGGAATGACTGGGTGCAAACGGTGGACGATACGAATAAGACTTGAGCATGAGTCATTCTTTTATTGGACTGTCATATCTCGGTATATTGAAATCATCTATGCAGCAGAAAGCTTGTTATGTAGTAGTCGCACCTGAATATACCAAAGTGAGTAAAAATCGCAATGTTTCTCTGTTTTCGAAATTTCTTAGTATACACACCCGACATTTATACCGAGTGCACCTGTCAGCATGTCCTTTCTATTACGGAAAATGTTTGGCCACACTACGAGTTGGCTGGCCCAGTTAGCTTTTATGGGATGAAGTGATAGGAGAGTAGTGCATTTGATTCCTTTTGCTCAAGTGTTTTTTACTGACTGCCAGCTACGTTTTTATGTAAAAGGTAACCTGCAAAAAATCCTCTCAACTAATCTCGACAAATTTTTTACTCACCACAATAGAGGGAAATGTGGGTACGCGGTTTTTCTCTTCGCTGTAATGTGAATAAGAATTCGTTATTTTCAGTGCACCCAAAATTGGGAAGGTGAGAGAGTTAAGTCATTAATTTCATACAGCTGAGCTTTCTCATATCAACATTTCACTGTACCAACTCTGGTTTTCTGAATCATGGGTAGAAATAAAGCAGATTGCAGGTGATCCCAGATCGAAATAGGGTGTAGTGAGTTAATATTTTTTGTGTGGTCTTTATTAGAGGACACCACTGTGATTGAAAAAGAAAGTTTGTAGACCTGCAATATTTTTGTGGCGCGAAGTTCGTGATTCACGAGTTTTTACGTATCTGAGACAGCAGTGATCTCCGCCCTACTGATCACGTGACTGGCCGCCGGCTTATGTGCTCTGCCATGACTAGAAGCAGGCATCGCAAGTTTGTTGCTCTCCACGCAACCTCATCCTGAAAATTTGCCCCCACTTTTTTTTTGTTTTTTTGAGGCAAAAGTAAAATTCCTACTGATTTAGTTGTACGGTGGCAGTTATCTCCGTCAAAGTAAGCAGTTGAGAGAACAGTCCTTGGAGTGCGCGCTGTCTGCGATAAAAAATCGTTGCTGGAATGCTCGGTAGAGCTTGCTGTACCGAAGGAGTGACCTCCACTAACACAGTCCACTGAAGATACGAACTCTAGCTCTCTACAGTCCGTTCATCGCAACAGAGAGTGAAAATCATTGGCTGGGAGCTACACTTACTTAACCAATCAGGAAATTGGGCTTCCTCCTATGGCGTCTTGTCCAACTAAGTGTTGAACTATAATCACGAGCAACTTTTCTTGGCTACAGTAAAGGGAAAGCTACGGGAGACAGAGTTGCCACACACATAGTTTTGCAAAAAACAGTCGTGTTTGGCATGCATCCTGTACAACATTAGAAAGTGATGGCGGTTTACAGCATTAGCATTGCATAGCATTTTATTTGTCCACTTAGATGACCAATTGCAGGTAAAATTCATCGCAAGTATTTTTAGCCAGACGCTCATCAGAAGACGCTGTCTAGCGCTTGAGCAGTACTTGAACGGCCCAACTTTCTCAGTTTAAAAAAAATGTTATCTCACTGCTGTGCGTGGTGCGTCTCATCTCAAAGAGCTTCCTTTACAAAATAGAGCTTTGCTTCATTTCCCATATGACTTGACAAGGTGCTTGTTGGGGCTAGTCGGTACACCATTGAACTGCTTTATAACGCAAACTTCGGGAACAAGAGACAAAGATGTCGCACACACAAGCACTAGCTTCCAGTTGGAAGTCGGCGCTTGTGTGTGTTGCATTATCTGTAGAAAACACAAACGCAGTTAAGGAGTGACATTCAATAGGGGTTGTGCTCGCAGTATGGATCTGTAACTTCTCTTGGCAATGAAGCCTTTGCTTCATTGCCAAGAGAAGTTACACGCGAGCACACGGCTGCAGGATTTGTCCAAGGCTTTGTGTTGATGGCACATGGCGAGAAATGCGTAGGAGCGGGCAATTCTCCTGTCCCTACTGTTGTAAATCTCTGCTGCATATTGAAGAGCTTTGCCCCCTGACATTGTCTGAGGAACGTAGAGAAACACTCGGCTCAAAGTTGCCAATGTTGCAAGTTTACACTTTCATGCTGCACTCTTGAAATTTTTTCTCGATCATGTCCCCTGTATGGGCAGAGTTTGGTGCCTGAATGCTTCTGGCGCTTGATGCGAACCAGCAGACGTGGAAGTAGTCGTGGCTTGCTATAGTGATTCATGCTGTATACCATACCTTAGAATGTTAATGTTTTGCTGCCATCACTAGTTTTCTAGCCATGCAGCTGTTTTGTACACGTTGCCTACGCTGTATGGTGCACGAATCTGACACCGTTGAGCTAGCAGAGTAATTATGTTAGTGCAGAAAAGAAACTCATTTCGATTGGAAAACTAACAAACAAAAGCAACACCTTTCATTAGTATACAAACAGAAATGTAGTGCAGTCAGAAAATCCAACATCACAAGGTCATCATAAGGTATCCATAGGTTTACTTCATGATAAAAATGCTAAACTGTCTGGATGTAGTTGTTTTCTTTTATTTTTTTCGCTTGTGCAAAAGCATGAAAGTCACAAAGGTGTGAGTTGCGACAACTTCAGATTATTTGTGGCCTCCGAGGTTGCTTTATTGGGTGCTCTTCTTTTCTTTGGGGGTCAACATTTAAATACTTGTGGGGCTGCCTATCGAAAATTAGAAGCGTTGGCATTACACGAGTTCACTCAGAACCGCAGACCTCTCTCCTTGTGAACCGTGTTTTTTACCGTTCCAGTTTTATGTGTAACAACTAGGTATTTGTAGAATGCCTTGGCAGGCATCTCACTCCACCAGGCGGTGCCTGCCAGTGGTGCAAGTTTTTTTAATGCTCTTTATAAACCCACATTAACTATCAAGGGGATTGTACGGTTTGCAAAGAGTGTTTTGAGGGATTCTACTTCAGTAACTCTCCTCGCACAAAGAGCTCCTTTTTCCATGATCTGAGATGTGAGAACTTTCCTGTTGCTGACATTACCATGACAACAAACCAGCTGTACTTTTCTTCAAGTTTAACGTATTGCTCTTCCGGCCCTCCTATGTGCTTTTCTTTATGTAACAATACCATGTGTACATTTGCCTAGACAACCAAATTTGTCGCTGGATCGATTTATTGTTTTGTCAGACATTTTCTAAATGTGCATCTGTACACGCTACACTACAAAGATGTCATGACACTTGACTATGAAATAAGCAAGACACGTTTTTGTGAGCTGTTTGCCTTCTTAGGTGTTAAAGTAAAGGAATTGCTGTCTGGATACCTTATGGGCAGCACTAATGAGTCAGATAATTGGCCCATAAGCAAAACATCGTCGATTTGCATTCAGTGTGCATGGGTTAGCTTTGCCAACTTTTTTTTTTTTTTTTGCTGATCATCTATGCATCTGAGCGTCTGCTTCTTTAAACTAGTACTTCTCTCATGTTCTTATGCCATTGGCTGCTCACGCCAACATGAGTTGGGGGCTTTATCCGCTCCTAAAGATTTCTCGCTCTACAGCAGGAGGTAACTGACTGCCACTAGCAGTTAAAGGTAACTGGTTAAGCAATAGTGTTACACAAATGGACGTTTGTTTAGGTGAAGGCAAAGTCTTTGTTGGAGGTGCCTTTTTGCGGGTATGGCAATGACATTGAAAAATGCGACATGACCCTTCTGCTCGCTACCACCTCCATTGATAACCTCATTCGCGCGCGTAGCCAAGGCAAGTTTTGCATGTCATTCAGAGGGCGTCCTTCTCTGCAATAATTAAAATGCTGTTGAGATAATTCAGTGCAGTGTGGTTAGATCTTGATTTAATGAACTATGGTATATAGTGAAATAGCTCTATAAAAACAAAATATGCATTTAGTGTGTATGCTTACAACGAACGTCGGCGTGAATGAATGTATTTTCATGTTAGCTGCGACGTGTTCGTAATGAGATGCGTCTTTTGCATATTGTGGCTGCAAGTTTGCAACCTTGAGCACGCAATCCTTTGCAAGGCAAATAATTGGAATACTTTGCAATTGTCAGTTGCAAACGATTTAATTGTGATTTGCAATCCTTTGCAAGGTAAAGGCATCTCAAACTGTGCTGTGTAATATGGGACTTGTTTTAAATTGCTGGTTTGTTGCAAAGTTACACACGTGCATTGGATTGGTTTTCCAACTGATCTCAGAGTCCCAAACTTGAACAACCAAATAGTCACCTTTGAAAATTCGAAAGGACCGAATAGTCACCTTAAATGAAAAAAATAATAAAGTTTTCATATTGACTAGGGAAACAAGTTTTAGAACCTGTGCGTGGAAAAGAGCAGGGGCATAAAAAAAAAGTGTGAAATGTGAATCTGCTGCATGACATGTTTATACAACTTTCGCGAGCTTTTTTAGTGATGACGTTTAGGAGAGAAGTATGTGAAGGTGTCGACGGAAAGTTGTGCCAACGTGAACGAATATGTGCGAGCTGTTTGTAGGGCTTTTTTGTACATGTGTGTGTGCTCTTTTATGGCCAAGCCTGTATTGATGCGTGAAGCACCGTTTCTCAGAGATGGGTATTTGTTTGAAATACTGTTGAAGAAAGGTGTGCTACCCCTGTTATGATCATGAGCTGGCATTTTGAGAAACCCTCTTTTTTTTTGTTTTGTCTAAGTGATCTCGTTGCACCTTTTTTTTATGTACAGTTCTATATATTATACATAGGTGGTACTATACATAATTACAAATTAAAAGAAAGTTGCTTCTTGTACAAGGCTGTTTCATGTTTGCTTTCTCTTGTGTTGCTAAGTATTAAGGGTGTCAGGCTAGTTATGTAGCAGGCAACTTCAGCCACTGTACATGCATTTTCTTCTTGCTAAGACATGTTGCTGGGCTAATTCGTTATACTCCATAATTCATATGTTGTAGCGCATCACAACAGGGACTGAGCGAGCGCATGTGTGTGTCAATCTGTCCATCCATCCATCCTTTTCGGTTCTTGCTGTGATGCGCTACAACACATTAATTATGCATTTTACACTATCGGTAGCATGTACCACACTGCAGGTATACAGTCATAAATATATTATTATGCATGTACGTCCCTGTGCATACACCTCTCATTTTTTTTCGTTATTCAATAAGCATCATATTACTCCTTGTGAGAAGGCCGAGGTTAAAACCTACAGGCATCTAGGCTATATCTGTGTTACCCATTAGAGCTACTCACTCACAAGCTAATACACAACTGTCATCATTTAATCCCTAACTATAATTGATACAGTTGAGCCTCTTTAAAGACACTGATGCAACAGACACTCGGTTACGAAGACACCATTGTGCCTATGTCGAAATGCTAGTTAGTCAGAAAATGAAAACCCCCATTGTAAGAGGCATTTCGTATAAGGTAAGAGAATTGCTTCCTTATGTGCATGTGCAAAAGATGTTCTGTTCTGTACCCATGCCAATATTGTACTAAACATTTTCGACATGGCAGGCCATATTTCGCAGAAAGTAGTCATTCATGTCATCTTAGGTGGTCTTGAAGCTAGTAGAACATAGATTCGCATTAAAAGGAGCTTGTCCTAACCAAAACTAAACAGTAGCCTAGCTATAAGTGCGGGAAGTTGGAGGTTGGTAAAGATGCATCACTTTGTATGGTTAGTGCATAATACGCGGATGCACAAGATGGAGACGTAGATAGCATAGTGCTTGTGCTGTCTGCATCTCGTATCTTTTGTATTCGTTCCTTATACGCTTCCCATTTGAAATTAAGTAGCTTGCCTACTGCCACATTAGCATACAAGCAGCCAGAAGTAGCCACATCATGGTCTCCAACATCACTAATGGAAGGAAATAGGCCTCATGGCAATACATGGGGATAAATTTTTCGTTGCTCCTAGTTGATGGTGAGCGCTGTATGCAGAGGTGAGCGGGAAAGTATGATACTTGGAAGTAGATACTATGCAAATTGGAGATGCCTGTCACAGCATGTCTTCTCTGCCAAAATCTAGTCCATCATATGTGATGGACATTAATATACGTTGCACAATTAGATGCAACATTATGCTGCTTGGTTATACCAGGGAATTCTCGGAACTTTTTACAAGAGGTTGCATCTGCAATAAGTGGGTGAGGGGTTGTTGAGTGGAGGCGTCCAAACAGGCAGCCTTTGACTGCTGTAACATGACCGGAACACTCAACAGACAACAGTGTGCAACATGCAAATTTGGCTGGCAATACTGCCAGTCGTTTCACTCGTATTTGCGAGACAAGAGTGTGATAATTGTATACCTTATTTCTACTGAGTAGATAAAATCCAAAGTTGGGGGCGTGTAGGAGGGCAACTGGCCCCTCGTGTCCCCATCGCGGGACGCCTAAGTACTTTTGTGCATATATGCCACAAATGGGGTTCTTCCCACAACAGGCGTCTGTGAAATGCCTCCCACTACTGCAACTGATTTCTTGGAAGGGTCAGCTTGTCTAGTTGGCTGAACATATAGGAAAACGGCCCGAAAAAACCAGGACAGTGAAGGCACACAGACAACCACACCAATGCTGCGTGTGGTTGTTTGTGCGCCTCGATTGTCCTGGTTATTTGCGCTGCTTCACCACGGTACAACTCTTGGAAACCTGCACCTCAGTTGGCAACTGAGCATGCGCAACAATATTGGGTGGAGAGTCCACTTAAGATACTCTTCTTAAAATGATGTAGTCGTATGTACGCTCCACTAACAGGCAGTGCCTCCCGTTACCTAGTTGCCTGAAATGAAGTCCGAACAGATGCCCTTCATAACCTCATCGATAACCGGCATGAGTATCTTAACACAAGCGTCCTTGCTTCCTCTTTATATGTGCAGATAGATGTTGGTGTCGTCGCTTGCGCATTGGAGGCAACAGATGTGTGTCACAGCTAGCAGACATAGCCGACCAGAACTTAAACGTGGACGAGTGTCAGCAATGATAAGTTGTGTGAAAACTTTAAATTTTTGAACTTATCTCTGCCCCTTGCCCGTTTTCAAAATATCTGCCCCGAAAAATCTTCTAGGGAGAAACCTGGTCCGCTGGAGTAGATGTTGACTCGAAGGTCGCGGGTTCAATTCTGGCTGCAGCGGTAGCATTTTGATGAAGGCAAAATGGTAGAGGCTAGTGTACTGTGCAATGTCATTTCTCGTTGCCAGATGGTCAAACTTTATGGGGCCCTCCTCTATGGCATCTTTAATAGTCATATCGTGGTTTTGGGATGTAAAACCTCAGATATTATTATATTACAAAGTACGCCACATTTATTCCAAGAAGAATCATGCAGAATATTTTCATTTGTGACCGAACAAACTGTGCATGCTTCGGCAAACATTGAGAAGCGCTGCTCGAGGCTTGTATTCCATCCAGATTGTTGTGCGTTACATTCTCTATTTTGTAGCATGCAATTATTACACTCCATAAAACTTGCAACATGTGAGCGCATGGCTAAACAAGCTTCTGCTGTTGCTTGCACTAATTTCTGCAACCAAATGGGCCCAGCTCTTTTGGTGAATATTGCTTGTGAGCAAACAGTACATAGTTGTAACAGAAGGCTTGTGTGCATGGTTGGAGCTTGTTCGGCTGTGAACTTGCGTGTTCACAGTCATATTTAGTGCAATGACAGTATTTTAAAACTGGCAACTGATCAGATCATGTCATTAGATCATGGCTGAAATGAAAAGATTGAGGAATATAGCTACAGATCCGAGCATCCTGTCGATTCGTGAGCAAGATCAATATTTTTAAATCGTGCTTGAATGCAGCAATATGCCGGCATTTTACACAGCCTTTAAAGAACAGCCTTGAAGGTGAATCATGGAATCGGTCACTTGGTTATGCGTAGTCACGTAGTCTGCTGCCTACATGTATGCCATAAGTTAGTCCTCAAAATTGAAATACATATTATCTACTACCGCTCAATTCTGTACTGTCTATGAAGTAATAAAGTTGCACGTTGAGGAGCGGTGCCCATTGCGGCTGCCAGTGGACCATGCCGAGCTGAAGCGCACAGAGTGCACACATGCACAGTAAACTGCCACGCTCGAACTGCTCTCACACTCACTATCTGCAGTATGTTTTCCCATGTGCGTGTAAGATACATATTCGCCACAGATGGAAGAATTCCGGTAGCAAATGTTTCATGGTGTTTCAGTGTTGCCATTCTGTGATAACACACTCCAACCAGCAAGCTTTCAGTGTTCTAAAGAAAATGGGAACCATAAAATTGGTTGTCGATCCCTTTAAAATGAAATTCGCTCTTCTTTATTATGCGAATTTCCAGGAAGTCAACAAAAAATAGGGACATGAAAGAATGGTTTTTGGCCTTAACATACGCGATTTTTTAGAATGCCTGTACAACCACATTGAAAAAGAGAAATTCACCTCTGCTTGCATAGCGTAAAATCTTGAGCAAGCCCCCCCCCCCCCCTTTTTTTTGGACCTCTTTGCCTACTGCTATTTTCAGTTTTATTTGCTGTTTTTATTCACCAGGGCAATTGAAAACAGTGGATGCATATGTATTCAATAAACCGCTTCATTAAATGCATGGATGTGCTCTCTTAAATTCTTGGAGGCTCTTTTGCCGTCTTGACTTTCAATCCATGACCGAGTAAGGGCGCCCCTTCAAGTCTGCTCGAATTATCTTACATCATAAGGGGGGGGGGGGCTTGCTTGGGATTTTACGTTAGTAGAAATTGTTAGGCAGTCGCAGATTTGCTCACAGGCTATACCTTGGAAACTGCTGCTAGCATTGCACACTTGTAAGACCTGCAGTTCTGCTGAGCAGATGATAATGTCGTGCGATGAGCTCATTTCACAGCCAGTGTCCCAGCCATTTAGGCGACCATCGCAAACTACTACAAAAATCTTGCCAATTTTTTGCGTTAAAGACAGTAAATTCCTAGAATATCTTGGTGAAAAAACAAATTTTAGGTCATATCGTTTCTAATTTTTATACAAAATTTGGTTCAGGAGTTCAACAAGGGTTTTTATAATATCTCTGAAGCTCGGTAATATTACCTCACTTTTTCTGCCATATGTCCTGAAATTTTGTCAAATGTTTTGTGTTATGTCTTCCTTGTAATACTATACTATGTATGAATATCCCAGTAACCGATAGTTACTGCATGGAAAGTATATTTTGGGTTAGAAATATTTTTAGAATAGTGGAGTTGATAAATGTTGTATGAAAAAATGACGATTTTGAGAAAACCATCCTGACTTCTGTTTCACACATAGTCTACACCACATGGTGCTTAAATTAAAAATCAGTTTTCTACCTCACACAAAGCCAAGTAGTTCTTATGTGGCAAATTTTATTGTGACATTTTTTTGTCTGTTTTAAAGATGAAAATAAATATTTAATTCCCCATTACTCGTAGTGGAGGAATTGCAATGAGGAAGCTGCCATATAAGCAATTGAGCAGACATCAATAAATGGAGAACATCAACAATTTCTTTCTTACAACGAAAGCTTTAATGATAAAGCTTCATATGTGAGAATACTTGCTTGTGATTGAGGTATGAAGTTGACTTTTAATTTGAGCACTTTGGGTTTAATGCGTGAGATGCGAACTTTCCTGTCTTTTTTCACCCTTTCAAGGCTCATGCTCATTTACATGACAAGAGTTTGAGAGTTTTCAAGGACTACATTGTGGAAAACCTACTTAACGCATGTTCTGGGGAAGAGAAAGGCTTGAAATAGGTAGAGTTCATTAAAAAAGGTAACATCAGTGAAGCAGACATCAAACACATGGCTCTAGTGACATTTTCTTTCTGAACAACTTTCAATCAGTTTCTTTAAGTTGCATAGGTAATCACTTTCTGTATGACACAAGTTTCAAACTTGTATTTCATTTAGGACTTCATGTTGCACATCAAGTCGCTACTTGTCTTTGCGTTTTCTGTAAATGAGTCTGCTGTTTTAATTTCTTTACAGTGGCTTCTAGTTTTTTTTAATTTTTACGTAAGCATTTCATTTTCTGTTTCTCATCCTCCTACTCCTGCTTTTTCCCCCAAATTCCAGAAATGCATGGTGTTCATTCCATGCAGAAGCTACTGGTGTTTTCAATTCTATTGTGATGGGCACATTACATATGCTACCTGCTACATTTACGGCATCAAAAATCATACGCTGTGACCTTCGAGACCATGTTCATTGAAAAAGAAAAAAAAAGTCGTTCAAATATTTTCAAGGATTTGCGAAAATTTCAGCACTTTCAAAGCCTTGAAAATTAACTTTTCAAATTCAAGGGCTTGTAAGGATTTCAAGGACTCGCAAGAGACCTGCCTTCCTACTGTGTCCGCCACCAAGACTTTCTCAAATTCAGGATTTTTTTTTCTTTAACATTTACAAATTTCAGTGTGGTGTGAAAACAATTTACCATAATATATACCTTTCGCGGAGTAAGTTTTGATTACTGGGATGTCTATACAAGGTCCAATATTAAAAAAAAATTCTGGCAAAATTTCGAGGGTCATATATTAAAAAAAATTGTAGTAGTACCAGTTTAGAACACTACCTACAAATTTTTTTGCTGAATATATATACTGATTTGGTATTCAAAGAACAAGCAATCCTCTGACAATATATTTTCAATTATCACTGATATCACTTGAGTGACATTTTGTCAAATTCGGAAGGCTCCCACGAGACCAGATTTTTTTTTCTCAAATATTCCACTGTTTTCAGTACAATGAAAATCTGCACGGCTTTTTGTGACTGGTTTGTTTGGTGTGTAATGACCGAATAACTTTTTAACTCTCTACTACATAATGCCGCAAATTCGCAACATACCGAAAAGCTACGGAAAAAGTTACGGAATGCGTACGACCGTTTAATGCCGACAGTCAAGTACTTGCGGCGGGCGTGGCTTTTAGCATGAAAAATCTAATGCTATCTTGGCTAGTATATTTTATACTAGAAGCAATTGCATGAAGTGCATGCAAGAGCGCTCACTTTTTCACTCTTTCTCACCTGGCTGATGCAAATTCTAGCTTCAATAATTTTGTTTAAAATGCGGAGCATTTTTTAGTCACACGTTGTCTCGCATCGTGCGTCGGCGGCGGTGTCCGCACCCCCAACTGCGCATGCTCGTGTATTGTGCCGCATGCTTGCGTTTCATGCCAACTGTTTCCCACCACCCCTCTTTCTCACCTCGCAAAGCCGACGCAGCCAGTGTCTGCTAGTAAAAACGAACTGTTCGAGCTGCACAACTGCTCACTGGCCACCCAGTATATGTATACACTGGATCGCACATCAGTGTCCCACCACTTGTTGAAGGCAATGCTCCTTCTTCATTCAATAAATAAATAAAAACGAAATGACAATTAGCATTGCCAAACCATACCCAATTATGCAACATTCACACGATACGCCGACCACTCTACAACCCATTTACAAGAGTTCCCCCCGAGGGAAGATGCCGGCGGCATTTCTATTTGGTGTGGATGCGCTCAAATTGTGGCACACGACATGTTACGTAGATCTCAAGTACATTTTTCATTGCAAGGTCCTTGCTGCTGTGGCATGTGGAGAACTCGCGACATACATAAAAGTATGCATTAAAGGTGCATTTTAGATAATTTGTTTGTGGAATCATTTGAAGATTGCTATTTAAAGCTGGAAAATGAAAATTTTCTTCAGCAATTTCCTAATTCAGGCATGAAATGGTTCACGAGATGAAAGAAAAAAAAAATGATTGCGACTAGCCTTTCGAGACTTGAATCAAGTCACAATATAGTATTTAATTACATTTACAGTATTATCAGCAGTACATATGACGGCTATGTCCTCCTCCCATGCCTAACAACTGTCCAGCCATCTTCATCGGGTTCCTGCCGTCGCGACGGCTGTTGGCTTGAGCTAGGCCCGTTTAGCTGAAGGCTTCCCATTTGTGATGACACCTCTGTGTCAATGTGGTCCTGAAAAGAAGAACACAAGAGGCCAACATCAACATGAAATGGAAACTGCAATAGCTGTGCCCTACACAAGCCGCAACATGTCCGCGCTTAAAGGGACACTGATGAGCGAAAATTGTGGTACCCTTGTGCTTCGTCTTTAGGATTGAACGCGATAGCGATATTCCGTTCCTAGGGCGTGCTTGAAACACTTAATGCATACAATCTTTTCAAACTTGCTATGCACTCACTATTTGGCCTTAAGGGTGCAGTAGCATGTATGCCTTTTGTAGTGGGTGGTTGGCTTTAAACTATGAAGTCGTAAGGACAATAGATGTCGCCATCGAAAATATTCGTAGCGAAACTGAAATCGGCGCTTTGTGTAACCAATGGATATCAACTGACCTGCATTTCTGCTTCGTCATCACTGTCGTAGTCTCCAGCTACAGGTACCGTCAGCGTCCTCGTTTGCGGAAGCCTTTGTGACAGGGATTCCAGCACCTCATTTTCCCGGCCCTCGAGGCAGAGCTGGTAGTGCTTGCACAGCAAGGCCGATATCTGCGTTCAAGCAGTGGCAGGTGTGAACATTTTAGGTTCTTTTGGGCCGCACTACAGGATCTGTGTTCAGTAAAGGAAGCTTAGTCAATGGGAGGACACGGATTTGCAGAATCAAAACGGCACTGACGAGTGCCCAGGCAAGGACATCGGAGATTATGTGGAATAAAAATTCTGCTACAGAGCCTACAAAAAAAAAAAAGTTATCCGAACGCGGCTGCACAGCCAACTGTCTGAGAATAGTTTACAATGCGATGGTTTCACACATCGTGCTCAAATATTGCACCACTATCCAACTTGCATACATTTGACAGAATAGTCGTGAACGGTGCAACAGACCAACAGATGCTGTGATTGTCCACCCGATTCAGGTTAACCGCGTCTTCAGTAAACGAACGAACCATCAGCAAAATTGCAAAAAAGAATGTAACGATAAGTTAAATCTCAACTATGGCAAGCTTCAAGACGGTGTTGACGCATGCACGAAACACTTCTAGAAGGAACCTTTTTTTCACGCGAGACAACACTAAGTTGCAATAGACACAATTCAGCGTACATGTGCTAAGAAACAATGAAAGGAAGTTCTAGTTATCGTAAATAAAATCTCGCCTGCTCCACGCTGCCGTCTTCAATGAGGGAGTCGAATTCGTGGTCGACGATATCGGCTATCAAGTCGGCCACTTCATCGGGATGCAAGTTACCTGCGGACAGCAAATACCATTACTAATGTAATGCCACCAACAAAGTTTGGCAGCTTGGGCTAGTTGGTATGGCATGACGATAGTTAAAGCGCGAGAACAAAACGACGACACAGAGACAAGAAGGACATCGCGTGTCCTTCTTGTCTCTGTGTCGTCGTTTTCTCCTCGCGCTATACCTATCGTCATGCCACTAACGACACACGATCATCTTCGATCGCAATCGAACCCGATCCGAATTTCCTATGCCGCGATTGGCTCATTTCCACAGCTTACGCAGACAAGCCAATAGCGACCCAGAAACTCGATCGCGATAGAAGGAGCACCTTGTGACAACCGTAGTCAAATAAACATAGCATCACTGCAGAATCGAGTGCGAAACGGTCGTGCCGCTCTACTGCTCACTGTTCTCGGCGAAATATTGCTCCAGAACTCCAACGAGCCACTGCTCCTTCTCCCGTGCTTGAGGGCCGCCCTGACCATTTTCGATGGCAACCTGCGAAGCCAGAACGGTAAAGGGAAATTTTCAATGTAGTATATGTCATTCACATACCCCGCAAGTCAACGCGCAAGAGACGCGAGGTGCGAGCACGTCGAGGGTTCGTTTTTTTTGCACAAAAATATATTTTTGTTAAGAAACCACTGAAAGAAGCATTTCACTGTCATTGTTGGCGGCGGTGTTGTGAGTGAAACAACAACAACGTACCTGCAGGCCGTGCCAGTCGCCTATTAAAGTTTTGACAGACACGTGAAACGCGTTGCCAGCCGCCATGTTTACATGTGATGCGCTGGTCGCGCTGCCGCTCGTGCTGCCGTCAGTACAGATGGCTCTAGTTTCGGTTTCCATTCACCTTTGCCGGTGTCCTCGTAGCCAACATTTCTAGACCCAAGTTGCTCGTAGCGGCAAGTGATGGAACGCTCAAAACGTCTGGCATCGTTGTAATTGTATTTATGAATTTATTACTTTGCCTAAGAAGTTTGGGTTTGTCATTTTGTGAACGATTGGGTGCGCTGTATTTGCTACTGTCAAAATGTATAGGCTGCGGGCTCTACTGACATGTGCTTTGGTACGTTTTGCCTCCAGCACGTTCTGCCGCCATGACAAGATGCGCATAGTGAAAATGCATCAAGTCATGATGAGATCCTTTGATGAGATCGCGTATGAGGTAACAACACCTTGCTGTCATAACACAGCAAATTGGAAGCTCGTGTGCAAGCTTGTTCAATTCGCACACTTCCATCTAGGAAGTCATGGTCAGTGTGACAATAGTATTCAAGATTGACAACTGGCTCGAACTTGTGATTAGATAATGGCTGAAATTAAAGGATTGGCGAATATAGTGACAGATTCGTGCATCCTTTTCGCTTCCATAGAAGCCCGTGGACCAAGTAGTCGAGGGCTTGTTGCCACCGTCGCCATCTACGTGAGAAGGGGACAACTAACAACAAACAAAAAATGAAAAATGACGTCACAATTGGAAGTGGTAACGACGTCGTGTATTTGCTCTACATGGCGCGAATTTTAAAATTTTCTCTATCGCTGACTTTTTACGTGTCGTTATTATTACGCAATTTTATTGTGCCTTGATTGTGCCACGCTAATTGCATGTGAGAGAGAAAAGGAAAAAAAATGATTGAGGAAGCAAGGTTACTTTATTAGCCAAATGACGCACTTACAATATGCACAAGAAACTTCGCCCAGATAATTGTGAGACAACTGTTCACAAAAACAAAAGCATATTAGTTCGACAACTCGCGTTGCCCAATCATCCAAGACCACTGTAGCGAGACAGCATCTCTAAAATATAGCTTTGGCAGCCGTAGAGGACAGCGTCTCGTTGCTACGAGGCCCTATATTACCAAAAAAAGAGAAATGGTAAAAGTAAAACATTCTGGCAATATGTCTAGAGCCATATATTAAATAATATATAACAGAGTATCACTTAGTTTAGGACACTTCCTACAAATTATCTCTCTTAATATGTACACCAAATTTGGTATTCAAACAGCAAACGATCTACTGACAATAAATTTTTGTGGGCACGGAGGCACGCACCGAAACAGCAAGCTGCTAATTCCACATTTCTAGGTACTACAGGCTTGCCTGGCTTCGCTCCTGGTGATGTAGCCATCGTTGCAAGTTCCTTCATGTTCCACGCATGTGTAGCGGCTTCCGCTCCACAGTCGTGATTACCAGCGGCCTTACCGCCTTTAACGTCCAGCGCGAAAAGGAACCGAAAAGGAAGGCGGTAATTGTTTATCGAAATAGAGGCTCTGCGCGGCGCACAGCGCTGTAATATTCGGAAACCGTGGTCACCGCGGTGTGAGCGTTTGTGTGTGTGTGGGGGGGGGGGGGTAAAAACAAAAGTCAAACCCTTTTGACTGGCCCTTTAAGCGTTCGTATAACCGGACCTGTCATCAAGCGTATACCTCTACTTATATACATTGAATTTAAAAAAAAGCGTATACAATTAAATGTTTTGTTCGTTATTAAGAGCCCCATAAGGCGTTAACTGCGCGGTCATATTTGTTGGCTCTTAATTAACGTTCAGAATAAGCGTTCTTGTAATTAGGTATTCACTAAATTTATGAGAAATCACCACGAGCGTATCCAGAAATTTATTTCCGGGGTGTCCGACCTCGTTTTATGCACGTTCTCCCTTGCGTTTGATGTTAAGTGTATGAATATACAAACACGGTGTGAAAATTTCAAGGGTTAAACAACTCTCAGCCCTCCCTGTGGCTTTTTAGATCAACGTTTATAGAACCTGTTCTATAGGTCATATAAACGTTTAGGTAGATGAGCTAATGAAAAAATCAGCATGCAATGAAGCCAAGAAAAGTATAGGGAACCTAACTTGAACTGTTTTCTAAGTGTTGTGTCACAATTGTGACATAGCTGCGCAGAAAGCACATAGGACGAACAGACAACTTGGCGCCGATAGGGGCCGAACGTGCGACTTATCAGAGTACACGTTGGACGAGGGGACTGCATGATTGATTGATTGATTGATTGATTGATTGATTGATTGATTGATGTGTGGAGTTTAACGTCTCAAATCCACCCTATGATTAAGAGGAACGCCGTAGTGGGGGGCTCCAGAAATTTCAGCCACCTTGGGTTCTTTAACGTGCACTCAAATCTGAGCACACGGGCCTACATAATTTTGCCTCCATCGAAAATGCAGCCACCGCGCCGGAATTCTATCCCGTGACCAGCGGGTCAGCAGCCGGGTACCTTAGCCACTATAGGCTACCGCGGCGGGGTAAACGAGGGGATAAACACCGCGGTGGCTCAGTTAGTAACAGTATTGGGCGCGTGATCCGAAGGTCATAGGTTCTGTCCCTGTCAAGCTGTCGTTTCGTCTACTTCACTTCTTTCACATATGCATCGAAATTATTACATTGCTTAAAAACACTACAATTAACGTTCCCTATACCTACCTTGATCTTATTATTTGGTGGTTTTTTAATTAAGCTTCTGCCAGACAAAAAAACAAGGCTTCAAAAGTTCCCCCCCTTCATTCATTTAGACGTCATCATTTACCAGAGACGTAGCCAGAGTTTTTTTCGAGGTGGAGGAGTGGTTCCCCACCATACTACGTCTGTTCGTGCTTGCGTTTCTCTGTGCGCGAGTATATATACACAATGAAATTTGAAATTTTTTGATGGGGGAAAGCAATTGCCACACACATAGCACCTCCCTCCTCTGAGTATACGCCACTGTCGGTTATAATGCATTTACAAACTGCGGAAAGGGGTGATAATTTTCTAAGTGTTACGCGCTGATTTCTGGTTCTACGAGAAGGGCGAAACAGCCCCGTGGACGTCAACAGCCTCGCGCTGACCAAAGCAAAGGTACACGCGCGTGCGACCCGCGCGTTTATCGCGTCTCCTCGACGGTCGCAATATCGACGTCTCAATTGTACTCTCGCGTGAGAGCCTCGGACCAGGCACGTGGGCTGTCGCCGTCGTAAGGAAGCCGCCATCGATCCACAGAGTCTATATGAACGCGATTTGTCGATTCCTGCACGGCTCGTGTGACTCGCTAATGTTCCCGTTTTATTCTGCCCCCCTCCTCCCATTTCTCCCTTTACATTTTCTCTACAGCGCGTAAGCGTTGCCACGTCTATTATTAACCCAATACGTCGAAGAACATGATTGGTGCCAATTCATGGTAGCTTTATTTTAGACAAAGCAATGTGTTCTCGTCTTGATTGTGTCGTTTCGTTGCTCTGTTTGAGTGACTATGTGTCCATTGTTCTAAAGCGTCGGGACCAATCTGCCCATTTGCTAGGTTTCAGCTGGTAACACATCTGCCTCGTCTCACTTTTTCTTTTCTTTCTCACTTTTTTTTGTTCTTGCAGCTCTTTTGAAGTGCTTCCCACGCACCTGCATTTTGATCTCAGCGTGCTTATGCCATTTTTTTTGACGTCTTTACTTCCTGGTTAAATCGATCTATAGTTACAAGTAGCTGCAGTTTTGATTTCAAATGCAAGGAGGCGTCTTCTTCATTGATTTTTTTAAGCGGTATAGTTTCAGTTTCAACAATACGTTCGTTACACAGCAGTTTTGTGCTTTTTTTCTCTCTTTTTTCTAGCTCTAGATCCTGTCAGATATTCTTCAACATCGCCAGACATAGGCATGCGAAATGTTGGGTTCTTGATCGAGCGCGTGTGTGTGCGTGGGGGGGGGGGGGGTACACGGATTCATGATTTACCTCAGCGCTCCGGTCCTCAATACGGAAGGGAGGAGGGTTTGCAAAAAAGTAAAATGAACTGATGACGTGTCTCTCACAATGACTTTGTTTAGTATCCTGCTGTCCTGAGTAAAAGAGGGAAATGCACAGTTCATAGTATACAGCACCAGGGTTTCTCGAACGCCATTATCATAAAAAATGCCCCACCTCGCCCGAAGAGCATCGCGAGGAAATGCGAATGCATTGCGTAGCGTCCTTGAAGGCGTTTCGCACGTGTTACGAGGCGCGACGCCAACGCAGTCCCGAAGGCGCCACTGCTCTGAAACTCGCCGCCAAGGTCACCAGCTGTTTGGTAGCGTGCGTTACTCAGTTCGCGACTGCTTCTGCGCTGAGCTGATAGACCAGCGGACGAGACGACGGTGCGTTAAGGCAAGGTTTGTTTACAGCATAGAAACAGAGATGTTACAAATTCCGGACTGGGGCCGACAGCTTAGGGACTCGAAGAGCTGAGATGCCTTCTGTCTGAGGAAAGCAGCTCTCTGACGCTTAGGTCAGCTGCTTGTCGACGCCCCACTTGGCTTTTTTATACACCCCGAGTCATTCATTACGTCACCAATGTCCAATTAGAAGCGCCACTGGCCGTGATGTCAGATTCCTCCAGTCATGAACCGCCGCTGGGTTGCGTCGTGATTCCTCTGATCCGGAGCCGCTGCGCTGGCTTGCACCCAAGAAGGAGTGATGTTGCCACGCATTGCGTAAGGCTCGCCATACTGGCAGGCGCCGCTTGCTTCAACGGGACCGTGGGCGGAGGGAGCTCGCCGTGCGTTGCGTAAGACAGACCGGCGCCGCCGCTTGATGACGTCGTTGAGTTGATGACGTTAGGCAGGCTCGCTCGCTGGCCTTGACACAGATCGCCTTTGTAGAGGCAATGACTTTCGGTGTGGACTCTCAGGCGTAACAGCACCCCCGCCGCCAGACAATGCCCCGGAAAGACGAGCTGCTACCACGTGGCTCCGATGTCGGGCGCGCTCGTTTTCCAGGTCCCTCCAGGGCCTTGGGGACGATGTAGCTCCAGGCTCAGTTCCGTGAACACATCCCACTCTTGAGGACGGATCCCAGCTCTACTGGCTTGCCGCCAAAGCTTGTCGACTAGCCTCGCTCGTCTCTTCTGACGATTTTTGGTCTCAGCACTTGTCGATGGTTCTGCAACTTGTCAAGAATGGTTGGACAACAGACAACACACGACACAAGCAAGTGCCCTCGGTTATCAGACATAACACCAGACAAAGTATAGTACAACATATACCTACATATACATATACTAGCGTGGTGCAGTTGAACCAAAAAACGTCTGCAATTTCAGAGCCAATGCCGGGAAATTGATCAATGGCAGTTGTTGCTGCTGTGGCTCCCACTGCTTTCCGTCTGCTGGTACTAATGCAGTGAAGCCGGGCAACGTTGCGCACGGCAACAGTGACATGAGTCAGTCCGATCGGTCCGTTTCTTGAGGTGGGTAATTTGAAGTGCGCTAACCCGATGCGCACCACTAAAACGTGATTTTATTTCAAATTTGGCCCTTCCTTGGCCCAAAAGTAACACTACGAGGTTTCTGGACCGCTATTTCAACAAACAACATCGACTAAATAGTTGCCTTTGGTGTCCCTTTAACGGTCCTCTCAGCCACTGGAACTGGTTAAAGGGGTCGTGAAACGGACGCTTTACGACGACACTGCGGCACCATCGGCAGCTCCATGCGCTAACTGTGTCATCAGCCCGAGTGTACCTGCATAGACACTTTGCTTATCGAGGAACGTGGAACTCTATGGCATATCGAGCACGCGCAAGAGGCGCTCATCAGCGTCCGCCATAAGCGATCCGCGTCCCACAAGGACGCTGCTTAATATGACGTCAGAGTTGAAGGTAGTGCCGATTGCGTATGACAAAGACGCTGATTAGTGTCCCAGTTGCACGCACTCGCAAGTACCGAAGAGTTCCGCGTTCTTCGATAGGCAAAGCATTGCTTATGATGACGTCACCTAGTTAGCGCGTGTGGACGCTGGTCGCTTCGCATTGTCGCTTTAGAGCGATCGTTTCACGACCCCTTTAAAATATCTCATCGACAGCGCACGCAGAGCAGCGCATGGTCACGTGGCTGAAAAGCCAACTCCGGCGATTTTAGATGCGGAAGCATCTTATACTCGCGCCTTGTAGTGCGCCGTCCGCGCCGTCCGCACCGCTTCTCGAACATTCGACATCTGACGCGCGCGCATGCGCCGTCGCGCCGTCGCCCACCATCTGTGCCGCGCGCGCTTCTCCTTCGAGAACATTCGACAGCTGAGAGCGCATGCGCCGTCGCGCCGTCGCCATCTGTGCCGCGCGCGCGCTTCTCCTTCGAGAACTTTCGACAGCTGACAGCGCATGCGCCGTCGCGCTGTATATATACTCAAGTTCGGCTCTCGCTCGCTCAGTTGCCGCTCGTCGGTTGGTTTGTACGGCGCGTCGACGTCCAAGGTCGCTGTGAAATGAATTCCAACGAATCCACAAACACAATGATCGACGTCCCTTCGACCAGCGCCGCCCTTTCGCATACGTGTGTACGTGTTCACTCATTTAACACCCCCTCCTACAACCACGTTAACCAATTTAGCCATCGACCCAAGTAAGTCGCAATTTAACACCCCATTTCACAACCACATTAACCAATGTAGCCATCGACCCAAGTAAGTCGCACTTTAACACCCCGTTAACCAATTATAAGCTCCGCATCCTCCTCAGTGTTCCCCCGAGGGAAGCTGCGGGCAATTTTTTTCGACAATGTCAAGTTTGTGACTCGTTTCTATGTTCCTGAGACACTCTTGTCATGAGCCCAACAGCTTAAATGCTCAGGAAATACGAAAATAAATTTTAATAAGCTAAAAATAGGTGCAACACCGAAACCAAACTGGGCACCCTGTCTGCGTATGACGTAAATTTTGGTAATGAAAGTAATTGCGCTACCAAAAGTGGCGGATGACATGCTTTGGCCGCAAATAACACAAACACGCTTGTGCTTGTCGCTGTGTGTTCCTTTACCGCGTTTGTGTTATTCGCGGCTAAAGTATGTCATTAAGCAAGCACCAACTATGCCAACAATTAGTATTGCTACTAAAGTGGTGGAATTAGTAGTTCAGTCGTATATGGTGGAGTGATTAAACGCACTAACTAGCAAGGTGTAGAAAAGGCATGTAAATCTAAGACCGGATCATTTCGATCGACCACTGCGCTGCAGTTTGGGCTTAGTAAACGGTGATGCCGCTTTTAAGCCGTATTATCGGGAATAGAGAGAAATCAAGAAAATAGAACACAGGATGGTCATGACAACCTGATGAGTGTTCGGGTTTCGAAACACGCTGAAATCAAGGTGGTTCGGGACGTTAAACCAAAACAAATATTATTAGTAACGCCGGACAAAGGTATGGAATGTGAGTTTAGAAAAATTGTGCAAGTATACTTATAGCACATGCATCATACACTCTGTTATGGAAGAACATAAAGCCGTCCCAGGAGGTATGCAAGTGTTTTTAGAAAAATTGGTTAACGATTTAGAGTACTATAGTCGGTTACCACCTATAAATAAATACACGCTCCACCCCCAGTTCTGCAGCGCGCCTGTCATTCATCTGTTGAACAGAGAAAAGATTGGCGATATACGTTCTAACTTTAAGCACGATGCGGTGGTTAATGCAAATGCCACACATTAATTAAGTTAAAGGTTCATGGTTCTTTGTTGAAACGTTATGTTTGGCAGATCAGTGCAGTCGGAACGTCGGATGAAATTAGGCGAGAAATAACATTTTTCGAACCTGAGCTATTGAAATGAACACAAGCCTTACGGGCAAGTGATATGCGTGAAGTCCTCGTAATCTACCTGACATCACATAAATAACCGATTGCCACTCCTTGGGACATTTATGCAAATTCAGACAGGGTTGGACGGTGATCACCTGATCACCGTGGGTGGAGCTTGCATTTATTCTTAGGTTGTCACCGACTATAGGTACTCTATTGAGAGAGCACAAAGCCGTCCCGTGGGCCTCGTACTTGATGAGGCCCTGCTGATAAAAAAAAATATCTAGGGATTGAACTGATGTGAGCAGTACGCATGTTATGAGCTAAAGGTTCATCGTGATAATGTAAAACATCATGTCTGGCTTAGTTTGCGACATATGGGTACCGAACGAAGCTTACCAAGACGTTCGAAACTCCACCCTGAAGCCAGGGACAGGAATTCGTGCCTGCGTGCTATGCTTAAGGCGGTGGTCCCACTCCAGCCGCAACCACTCCGCCTTTTATGCGCTGTTTGAGGATTCACTGGGCTTACTGCACCTCACAAAAAAAAGCTGAATTGAGCTATTTCAGAAAGCTTATTATTCACTCTTTTCAATGATATTTCATTTCAATGCCTGGTCGGAAGCGTTACCTAGTAGCAACGAAAATAGTGTGAGCAACAAAAGCATTTTTGCTGTACAAGCTTCCGTTGTACTACGAGTACCGCGAAACTAATCAACGTAACAAAGCGGTATTTACTGTGCCTTTAGGCGAAGAGCCATTAAAGGTTTATATGAAGAGATATCGGACATAAACTAATTAGTAGTTTAACTTACGTTCCAAAGAAAATGAGCCAAATAATGAGGGTTTATGTACGAATATGCTTTTAATTACATAGCAGAACCATGATATTTAGTGGCTAGGCAGACTACATTAGACTTATTTTCCATACGAAGTTGCTTAGTGCTCTGACGAAAACTTGCTGAATTATCATTGTGTCAATGGAGCAATTTATGGCTGTACTTGGTCACGCATTACCAATGAAGCGACAAAACTTCTATAAACTTCTATATGATGAAGCAGCAGGCCCCTTTCTGTGATTATACGAAGAGAAAATGTTTTTATCTTTATTAGGAAACCTATACGACACCACTTATTACAGTTAAATTTTCTGCTGGCCAGTTCCATAAAAACTCGCTTTTTTTCCTTTTATACGCTAACTACCAATAAGTATTGCACATTAGTAGACGCATATTGTGTCTTGTATCTATTTGTGCTCACGAACTTGACCACTCAGTGGTTCAAACTCAATATTTTCAATGAATCATGATGCTCACTAGTGTTTTTTGTTGGTAGCTTCATCTATTAAATGAAAAATCAAGTTGGTTTACGTGAGCGCAAACGTTCGCCGATTGTGGCGCAATTAAACCTAACACTCAAGTACCACCATCTCAAGTCAACACTTGTCACAGGTCCCGTTAATTGGGGAGGCGATCGCCGGGCTGATTCCAAGGACCGAAATATCGGCCCCCGAACTGCACCATGAAAGCGTGGACAATTTAAAAGTGGTCTTATTTGGCGCGCCAGCGGACGCCGGCTGTGGCCCAAGGAACAAGTCAGAGCCGAGAGTTGAAAAACAAAACAAAATTATCTTCTCAATTATGGCAGATAAAATTGATATAAAAATATGCACACTCGACAATAGTTGAATACGATATGTCACCAATCAAACAACGTACTACACAGTAACAATCAGCCACACTTGAAACAACGGACACAAACAACAATACGCACTACAATGCAGTCGCATGCATCGAACAACCAAGACACTTAAAGACTAAAGAGTTCGAAAACTTATTCAGTCTGAAGTCCTTGGAACAAAAGTCTGAATGATACTCTTCCGAGAATCACTCAGTCAAAGTCCAGCGCTGTTGTCGTTCCGCTGCCCCCCCTCCCCCGAAGTTTCTCTTCCAGGAAACCTCGCGTATTCAATTGGCCGCTCTCCAAGCACCAAACTTCTTCGCCGGTAACACGTCGGCTTCCCACGCGAAGCTGTTGCCACGCGTTTTCGCTCACTGGCGGTAGACACACATTCCTGCCTGTAGCACGAGTCTTCACCCCTCAAGTGGAAATCCTCTTCTTCTCCTCCTTTGTCACTGAGGACAAAAGGCTTCGCCCACACGGCAGAAAGACCCTACGCACACTTGCGCAAAACTTTCATTTTCTGCCTACGCACACGGGTGCGAACTTTCCTTTTCTCCTCCTTTATCGGTAAGGACCGAAGGCTTCGCCGACGACACGGCGGAAACACGTACGCTACGCACACTGGCGTGAAATTCTTCTCCTGATCTCCCATCTCTGCTGCTCGCTTAAATACCTTTCGCGTTGGATTCTAGAAAATTCTCATCGTTTCATCGGCGCGATGCACTGCCGAGGCAGGGGAAAGCGCGAGACGCTTCGAGGGCCGTCCGCGACACATAACGCAGCTCTGCATCACCACGCCCCTTTCCCTCGAGAACCTTCCAGGGCTTGCTCGGCCGCCGATGTGAGGAGGTTAGTCGGCAAACTACGCTTCCGAGGAGAGAAAAACGCGCGCCTGGGGAGCCTTTGGATGTTTGTTTTCTTCTTTATCGTTGACTTTGAGGCGTCTCTCTAGCACTTGGTCGCGAGAATTCGGTGGCGCGCCCTTTTTTGAGCGCTCGTTTGTAACACTCCAAGTACCACCATCTCACCAATTTTCATCATATATTCCCCATATAGAAGCACCGCCATCCATCGGACATTCCAAGGGCTAAACGAGAGGTGGCACACGCACACTTTCTTACGGCTTGCGCTTCGGGTACACTTCCCACCTTTAACCACCTCGAGTTCATGGTATATACTAGTTCATTGCATTCATGGCACTGCGGCTCAACGCTCACTAAACCTTTCTAAAACTAAGTAGGTTACACCCAGCGAGTATAACGTAGCAACCCTTTCTTGTGAGATAGTGCGCAATGTACATGCCAATGGCTGCTAATGGGGAATGAGAGACAGGATCATTCGGCTTTTAGTTAACGCGCACGCCGCGAACTTTTTATTGTTCAACAAAGCATAGGAGAAATCTCCCACCGCTACCACCTTGCAGGTCAAAATGTAACAGTGGTTACACACTATGACTATGACTACGACTACGAGGGACAAACGGGTGCCGCTAAGATCAAAGTCCGAGCAAGCCGTCTCGCCGCGCCAGTCGCACAGCCGGACCCGGGGCCACGTCACGCTGACGTTGCCCCACCGGTCCCCTTCAAAGAAAAAGGAAGCAACCTGTGGCAGAGTCGTCGCACCCTACCGCGAGCGGCTGCCGCCCCCTAGACTCGGGCCTCTTGCCCAGAGCCCCCCTACCACCCCCATGCCAGGCATCGCAAGGTCCTCGGACGCTGTCTGCTGCCCCGGAAGCCTTCTGCCCTGGTGCCAACTGGCGCTGAGTGGTCTCTGAGCCGCCCTGTGCAGTGCAGAGAAATCTGCACACTACCAGACAAACAAGTCGCCCTCCCTAGTCTCGCCGGCTGAGCACACGCGAGACCAGCGGACACGCCCCCTTCAGACATGGCAAGGCCAAGCACGTTCCCGGTGAGGGAGAACTGTTTTCTGTTCACCGCCCCCAATGGGGTGCAATACCAACGAGGATAGGCAACAGCGTATCCATGGATACAAGTCTGGTCTGGACAATAGTACAAAACTGCCACAGCGTGGACTGGTACAACACCCTTGAAAACCTGGGCAGTGATCATTACATACTAAGCACCACAATCTGCACCGGCCGAATCCGCAAACACATCGGCACAGCCAAAATTACAGACTGGCACGCATATAGAAAAGTGCTAAAAGCGCGCGTGACCGCCATAGACGACTTGGACGAGTGGTGCAAAGTAATTTGAAATGAAAAGCAAATGTACACCAAAACTGTCGCCAGAACAGATGATACCCCTGAAGCAGACGCTCACCTTCTCCATCTGTGGGAAGCAAGAAGAAACCGCACTAAAAGATGGAAAAGGCAAAAGCGAAATAAGAAACTCAAAGCGAGAATTGAAGAAATAACGCAGCAAGCCGAACAGTACGCTAATCAACTCGCGACAGCCAACTGGGAACAATTTTGCAATTCACTAAATGGAACCCTAGGAACAGCAAAGACATGGAACATCCTAAGAGCCATGATTGACCCTCTGAAAACTAAACGCGAAGGACAAAAATCTCTAGAAAGATTATTGCACACATATCCAGGCACAAGAGATGACCTGGTTCAAGACATCTATATTAAGTGTTTCGGTGCCCGAGCCATCACAGCCCCTTACCAGGCTAAATACACTGGGCTCCCAAACTCAGAACTGGATGCACCTTTCACGCATGCCGAGGTCAGAGCGGCAATCGTCAGCATGAAACGCAACACAGCGCCTGGGGCGGACCAAATCACCAATGCCATGATTCGCAACATGAATGACGAAGCCATAACAGCGCTTCTAAACTTCATTAACAAACACTGGGTGAATGGCACTATACCTCAGCAATGAAAGCATGCTGTAATAATTATGATACCCAAACCAGGAAAGAAATTGGCAATAGAAAACCTCAGGCCAATCTCTCTTACCTCGTGCTTAGGTGAAGTGTTTGAGAGATTAATAAATGCCAGACTTCAATGGCGCCTTGAACAAAATAACTTGTTGCCAAACACCATGTTTGGTTTCCGCTCGAACCTTTCGACACAGGACATCCTTCTGCTTTTAAAGGAGGAAGTACTAACAAATGTTCCAAAAGCAGGAGAAAACATTGTCATGGCCATCGACATAAAAGGCGCTTTTGACCACGTAAGCCATAAGGCCATATTAGATGGGCTAGCAGCGACAAACTGTGGTCAAAGGACGTACAAATATGTACAGAACTTCCTTACTAAAAGAACCGCTGTTATCAGATTAGGAGAAGACGAATCCAATGTCTTCCACCCAACGAGCAAAGGCACACCACAAGGCGCTGTGATCTCACCTACGCTTTTCAACATAGCCATGATTGGTCTAGCCAAAAAACTGGAAGGTATTCCCGACATCCGACACTCCTTCTATGCGGATGACATCACTGTATGGACAACCAAGGGTAGCTTGGTGGAAAAAGAAGTGCGGCTTCAACTGGCAGCTAAAACCATCGAAGATTACACTAAAGAAAGGGGACTTCAGTGCTCAGCAGACAAATCGGAACTCATTCGGTTCTCCAAGAGTAAAAAACAAAGGACAGACCCGAGCCTCCGCCTTGAGGTCAAGCTAGACGGCAATATTATACCAGAGAAAACAACTGTTCGGATCTTAGGGATGTGGTTACAGTCCAATCAGCGATGTCTCCACACACTGAATATGCTTAAACGAACAGCTCAACAAATTGTTCGTATGATAGTTCGAATAACGAACAATCGTGCTGGACTGAAAGAACAAGACGTGCTTCGTTTGGTAAAGAGCTTAGTCATCAGCAGACTAACATACTCGCTACCCTACCACAACATGAATAGAGAGGAGAAAGAAAAAGCAGACAAAATAATAAGGATGGCGTATAAAGCGGCTCTGCGACTACCACAAAGCACTTCAACTGCGAAGCTATTAGCGCTCGGACTTCACAATACATTTGATGAGTTGGCTGAGGCACAAGTAACCACCCAGATTAACCGACTGCTACAGACGACAACCGGCAGAAAACTTCTTCAGAGGATCGGCCTCGGCGAACAAGTACAGGCACATGGAAGAGCTAAGGAATTGTCGTGCTCAGTCAGAGCCTGGTACAAAATATGCCCCCTACCGAAGAACATGGGCCCAGTTTTACATGCTGGAAGACGTAAAGCAAGAGCCGTTTACATAGATAAACAGACAAAATATCTGAATACGGCGAGATTTACTGACGCCGCACCATATCAGGCAAATGCAAAGAACATGGTGGCCGTGGTCACAGACCGAAAAGGAAACGTCACAAGTTGTACCTCCATAGCCCAAGCCTCTATCACAGCAGCGGAGGAGATAGCGATCACGCTGGCAATCAAGGAGGGCAGGGAGCGAAAAGCCCCAATGACAATAATCACAGACTCGAAGGCCGCATGTAGGAATTACGAAAAAGGTAGAATATGTATGAAGGCCTTCCAAATTCTAACCAAAGCTCACAAGGACTTCCCAATTGAATACACCCGAACCATTATCTGGGCGCCAGGGCACGAGGGCGTCACCGGGAACCAGTTTGCGGATGAGGCGGCTCGAGGCTTCACAGATTACCGAGCTTCCTTGCACACTGCAATAGAGGATCCAACGCCCCTAGACCCTAAATTTGGTGCAATTCTTCAGTATTACAGGGACAATAGAAAAGTGTATCCAGCACCGCATAAGAAACTCACAGCAATGGAATCGGTGGCATTACGCAGAATCCAAACAAACACATACACGAACTTACACAGGCTGCATGTATTCTACCCCACAGCATACAAAGATATATGTCCGTGATGTGGGGCCACACCAACTCTGTTTCACATCACGTGGGAGTGTACGCATCACAATGAAGAACACCACAACATGAACAACACAGAGGAACAATGGGAGGCGCTGCTATCCAGCTCGGCCATTGTTGATCAGCGCTGGCTGGTCCAACGGGTAGAGATGATGGCTAGGGCCAGTGGAGCCCTGGAATAGGGGCCCGACCATTTGGAATGCTCCGCGTTATGCGCGAATAAAGTTTTCTCTCTCTCTCTCTCTCTCTCTCTCTCTCTCTCTCTCTCGACCCTTAAAAAAAAGGACGCTCTCGCGCGACGCTACATCAAGCCAGTGCCAAGGTCGTTACATCAAAAAGAAGGTTATCGGCGATGCCAGTGCACTCTAATGCTTGAAAGCGTCTGGTTGATGTCATGTTCAATCGTTATTCCATGGACGTGAGTGAGTCAGAGAGTGTGTTTGTGCGTGCGTACGCGCGTGTGTTTACACTTTAGTGAAACGACGCCGGCTTCTGTCTGCCAGCTGTCACTGGGACACTTTTCGCCATGTCGTTGAAACGACAGCCACACTTGGCAGATTGTAAGTGAAAGACGCCGCCTCGCGCGACATACAAGACACGCGCGAGGCTACGCTGACCATACTTGTGCAAGCAATTTTCTCGCTTTGTTTATGAATGAATGTGTGGCGTCATCTGGTGTCCTCTGTCGAACTATTGTGAGAAGGGTGGAGCGGAACCACCACCTAGAAACAAGTGGTTAATGATATCGAGTCCTTGGTACTTTACTATGGGGGAAAAAGTTCATACGTACCGCCCGAAAACAGAAACAAGACTCTTTTCAACTGCTACGGTTCCTAATAAGTCGGAAAATTACAGCACTTTAAAGAGACAAGGCGCCGGTGAACGTGCGTTCCAGCGCCATTGACGCATGGGACCACAGTGGTTATGAACCTTGTCTGTTCGGAGACCGAGTCATCAATATTCATCTAGACAAGTTCATTTCGTCGGAAACAACGATCATTTATTTTATAAGTAACCTGACATTCACTCCAGCAAATCGATGCCACTTGATACCTAAGTGGGCACCGCCAGTAGAGCACGTATCATTGATTTTTTTTTTACGGGTGGGGAGGGGCGGGGGCACTCTGTTTTCATTTTCGCCATTAAGGCGTTGCAAGATGTCCCACTCCTGAAGTTTTAAATGCGAAGCATTTCTTAGCGAACTTCGGTGACTTTGAGAATATCTATCTATCTATCTATCTATCTATCTATCTATCTATCTATCTATCTATCTATCTATCTATCTATCTACGACTTTTAGCTCTCCTGGCCGTTTCGATGATGGTATCGATACCAAACTTGGTATGACATAACATGACTGTATGAAGAACATATTTGACTAGTATGACATGAAAATCATGACATGGATGTTATGAGTGTCATGTTTTACATCTCATGGTCCTGCAGCTCTTGCGAGGGTTAGGTTCACAAGACATGTTGCAAAACTGGTATGGTATGGCATGACTGGATGGCGAACACGAGTGACAGACCCTAACATAAAAATCATGACATGGGTGTCATGTAACAACATGTCTACATGCCACACTCATGGTGAGCTCGCAGCCGTTTCGCTAGCGTCACATATACCAAATTTGGTATTACTGTACGTGAATGGATCATGAAGGTATGAGACTGGTGCAAACATGATAATCATGAGATGCGTATCATGTGACAACATGACTACATGCCACGCTCATGATGCGCTGGGGGCTGCTTTTCCAGCTTTACTTATACCAAATTTGGTATTACGGGACTTGAATGGATAGCGAAGGTATCATGCTGGTTCAAACATTATACACATGAGATGCGTGTCATGTAACAACATGACTACATGCTACACTCATGATGCGCTCGCAGGTGTTTCCCTAGTTTCACATGTATCAAACTCGGTATTACGCGACGCGAGCGGATGACATAGGTAAATGACGCATCCAAACACGATAATCATGACATGCGTGTCATGTAACAACATGACTACATGGCACACTGATGATACACTCGCAACCGTTTCCCTAGCTTCACATATGCAATATTAGGTATTACGTAACGCGAATGGATGACGGAGGTATGTGACTGGTGCAATCTTGATGATCATGAGATGCGTGTCATGTGGGAACATGACTTGATGCCACAGTCAAGACGCCAATACATTTCGACGTGACGCGGTGCGCGTTCTCGCCGGCGTTCATTTTGTCGCGTCACGCTGGCGTTGCCACGCCAGACGCTAGTCCTGCCGTATACTCGCAGGCGCACGCCGCGCGGCGTTGCTTTGACGCATGCGCGTTTCAGCGCGTCTGCCGTCCCTCTGTCACCAAAAGAGGGAGATGCAGTGTTGTCTGGCTAACGCATGGGCGCGAAATGCAGGATGTCGCATTTCGCGCCGGTTGCCGTCGGGCCGCGCCGACGGACGCTGGTTGCGCCTGGCTTCAGACTATAGAGTGGTCGCGTTTTGCTAACGTAGCGTCGCTGTGCCCAGCGTGCGTGCGCGTCAACGCTACATTGGAGTTTATTGGGCCATTCAAGATGCGCTCGCCGCCGTCTTGCTAGCTCCACATATGCCAAATTGGGTGTTACGTGACGTCAATGGATGTCAAAATATATGACTGGTGCAAACATGATAATCCTGACACGCGTGTCATGTAAGAAGATGACAACATACCACGCTCATAACGTGCTCGCGGCCGTTTCGCTAGCTAGCTCCACCTATACTAAATTTGGTATCGCGTGATGCGACTAGATGACGAAGGTAAACGATACTTCCAAACACGATAATCATGACACGGAAGTCATGTACGGCATCATTTACATCCAACTTGTAACGTTGTGCTGATTTCAATGTGACATATCAACATTTCTCGTTCGTGTTGCACATATCAATCATTCCTACTGTACGTGAGATCTGCCAATTTTTTGAAACCTCCATCTAAATAAAAAGCAAACATGCACAATGGCGTGTTTCTTTTCATCCGTATCTAGGAAAGGAAGGAAGGAAAAACTTTATTTGCAAGGGTTTGGGACAGGGGTCATGAGCTGGATGGGTGGGGCCCCAAGTCCAGGGCTCCACTGGCTGCCACAGTCTGTCTGACGTGACGCAGAAGTGCAAGCTGCACCTCTGGGTCAGAGCTGGCGAGCTGTGCCTCCCATTGCTCGAAAGTATTACGAAGCTAGTACTGACCTAAAAAGGTATCTAAATTTGGTGGTCGTTTTAGGCATCCCCACGAAATGTGGTAGAGCGATGGCGAGCCGCCACACCACGGACAAGCACGCCCATACAGAGAGAGAGAGAGACTTTATTAATTTCCGGCAGATTGCTGGGATGGGCTCCCACCTAGGGGCCAACGGAGAGACCGTGTCTCCCGGCAGCTTCCTTGGCCTGCTGGATTGCCCAAAGTTGCTTGTCCAGACCCGAACTGAGCAGCGCAGTCCGCCAACGCGCCCGAAGGTCTTCATTGGAGGCCGCGACCCCAGAATTTCTGACTAATGCTGGACATTCCCATAGGATATGTTCGAGAGTGGCTCTGGTGGTACAGTACTGGCATAGATTAGATCTATAGACGTCAGGATATATGTGGTGCATGATTACAGGGTTCGTGTATGTGCGTGTTTGTAGCTGTCGCCACTGAACGGACTGGGCCCGATTTAGCTTGGAGTGAGGCGGAGGGTACTCCCGCCTTTGCAGTCGATAGTGTTGAATTATGTCATTAAATTTAGTGAGCCGATCGTCCCATTCCCACACCGGCGCAGAAAGGTCCGTTTGGGTGGTCGCTTCGTTTGACGTGACTCGGAACGTAAGACCTCGAGCCACGTTGTGCGCCACTTCATTCGGATTGGCCTCCGCGTTACCTAGTGGTGTGTGGGCAGGGAACCACAAGATGTGTACGTATTTGTCCACCTCGTGAATTTTGCCTGTATTAAGAATCCGCAATGCCTCGGGGGAGATTCTGCCGCTGGCGTAGTTTCGAACGGCTGTCTGCGAGTCGCTGATTACGCATGAGGCGTTAGTGTGGGCTTTGGCCATCGCGATAGCCACTTCCTCTGCCGTTTCTACGTTACGTGTGATGATTGACGCGCTACTTTTGCACTGTTGTGTGTGGTCTACGACAGCAGCCACGAAGTGATGACGTTCCTGGTAGCGTGCTGCGACTCCCATACAGCGTTGGAAAAATTTTGTGTAACCTTTGAAGATTGGGAAAGACTCCCGTTTGAATTCGGCGGAGGTCAATCGCGTCCTCCCCTTCTAATGATTTGTGGGGGCGCTGTATTTTTGTCGCATGCCTCGCTGGTTAGCAAGAATTTCGTGAGGGGCTATTCTGGATGGGTCATTATCCTCCTCGATAGCTTCCTCCTGGAGTGTTTCAAAGGATTGAATGTGCTGTCGAAACTCTGCTCGGTTCGTGAGCCCTCGAGCACAAGCGTCAGCACTTTCGTTCCCCTCCAGGCCTGCGTGTCCTGAACACCAGATCAGCCTGTATTTGTTCGTCAAGCTCCCGCCTAAGAACTTGCTTATTTTTATCGGAAGGCGGCCTCTTAAAAAGAATTGGCACGCTTCCTGCGAGTCGGAAATGATAGTTGTCTGCGGTTCATCTCTTTGTTCCTGCGCTTTGATTGCAAGGGCAATAGCAAAGCATTCCGCCTTGGCGACCGAGGACGTGCACAGTAATGCGCATGTCACCATGCAGTTGTGGTTGCTAAGTACTGATGCAACTGACCGTTTAAAATTGTACCTCGAAGCGTCCACATACAAAACATTTGATTTGTTTTTGAATGTTTTTTCAGAGCCATTGCACTCTCTCCTCTCTGCGCTTTCTGTTTGTTCTTACGTCCATGTTCTTGGGCAGCGGTGAGATCGAGATCTTGCTGCGGACGGGATCCGGGATTTCTACAAGAACCTCGTCCATGTTCTGGGGGTATGGCGGAAAGCCCACCCTAGAAAGTATATCTCTCCCCGCTTTCGTTTGACTTAGACGATTTCTCTGCGCAGTCAGTACCGCTGTCTTTAGCTCAGGGTATGTATTATATATACCGAGGTCCAAAAGATTTTGGGTTGGTGTGCTTACCGGTAGCCCTATGGCCACTTTGTAGGCGCCCCTAATTATAGACTCGATGGTTTCTTCTTCTGATTTGTTTAACACGTGGAAAGGTAGACTATACGTAACCTTACACAGTACAAGTGTCTGTACTAATCTAATTGTGTCTCCTTCCTTCATGCCCTGTTTGTGGTATGTTATTCTATGGATCATTCGTGCAACTTGTTCCGTGGCTGATTTTAATATATTTATTGTATGACTCGCTCGTCCATTACTTTTGAACCCAGTAACACAGAATACGTGCGACGGTCACCTCACGTACTTTGACACCTTCAATGTGTATGTCAATGCTTCCGTTACTTTTGTATCTTTTTCCATGTACCCTGATAATTTCAGATTTTTCTGGGGCACAGCTAAGCCCGCTTGCCTTCGCAAAGTTTTTAACTGCTGTTGCAGCCTCTTGAAGTGTCTGCTCTTTGTTAGCTAGAGATCCACGCGTTGCCCATAAGGTGATATCATCCGCATAGAGAGTGTATCCTAACTGCGGAACTCCATCCAGAGCTCGCGTGAGTCCTAACATGGCGATTTTAAAGAGCAGGGGAGAGAGGATGGCTCCTTGAGGGGTACCTTTGTTTGGCATCTCAAAAGCGTCTGACGTGACTTGTGCTACGCTTATCGAAGCCCGCCTTTCTGTGAGGAATGCCTTGATGTAATTGTAGGTGTTTGTCCCACATCCCATGTTGTTTAATTCTGTTAGGATGGCCTTATGCGAGATGATGTCGAATGCTCCTTTTAAATTAAGGGCTAGTATTAGATGTTCTCCTCCTGTAGGCATATAGCTCAAAACTTCCTCTTGTAATAGGAGAAATGCGTCTTGAGTGGAGAGGCCATTGCGGAAACACAGCATAGTGGCTGGAAATATATAGGAAATGTTCAATTGAATGCATTCTTTGCGGAGGCCTCCGTCAATTCTCAACGGTCATTGCAACTTTACATTCCTCGCAGAGTGTGGCATAATTTTATTTCGAAAATGAGACGCCTACGCTGAAACGTTCTCCCGGCCTAACAATCGGTACTTTGGTTGGCGTTCAAAAGAAGAAAAAACAAAACACCGCCCACGCTGTTGCCTTTTATTACCAACAATATGGCGGATGCACGTGCTGCGTGGACGCTAGGCCACGTGGACAAGTACAAAAAAAAAATCGAGTGGTCACGTGGTACAGAGCGTATACCCTTTCTCTCAGCCAATCTCTCCCTCTCTCCCGCGCTCTCCTCTTTTTTTCCCTAGGATTAATCAACTCAGCGATCGTCACCACCGCCCCCTCGCAAGCCTCCTGTTTTGCTTTCTTTCGGGCGCCGTTTTCAGAAGCGAGGCCGCATGCGACATGGGAGTGCCCCTCCCCCCGTGCCACGCTTTGTTCGTGTGTCGTTTCTGCTTTACTTAACTTTTGTTTCCGCCCGTGCGGCGGCCACCGAAATGGCCGCGAGGGGAAAGAACGTGAACGACAAACGAATAACGGCCGATTCTGGCCTCTTCGCTCCATCTCGGCTACTAGCGGCGCCTTCCCTTTCCAATACTCCTCTCCTAATCTTTTCACCTCCTTTCTCAATTTCCTGTAGCGTTGACGGCGCGACGGTCAACGCGTTTTTGCTGTTGTCGCAATTTCTTTTTTGTTTCCGATTCCGCGGCTTTTCCTTCCTCCTTGCTACGGGCGTATAGTGGAAAGGGTTTCGTTCCCGCGATGCACGGCCTTTTTTTGAAAAGTAGCGCCCGCGGGGACGCTGCGCCAGAACGTGGTCAGAAGGGACTGCCGTTGCTTGGCTGGTTGGAATAACGGCGATATGCGGTGGATCACCGCCTCCTTTTGTCGGAGTGTTTTTTTCGAACCGTTCGCCCCCGCGGCTTGGATAATTATTCCGTGTCCGTGAAACTGAGCGACATACCTCGCTGAAAGTGACTCTGTTTTGGACGTTGCCTGCGGGCCAAAAGAAGAGAACAAGTGTGAAAGTGAAAGACAATCCATCTCGTTGGATGAGCTTCGTCATGAAGCTAGCCTGGCTGGCGTGCGTCGTCACAACCGGTGAGTTCCTCGCTCGGTCACTCGGAAAGAGTGTACTAGAACTGTAATTCGGGCAAGTGTGCACGTCCACATTGGTTACAATTCTAGATTGCGCACCAACACGTTAAGCACCGAAGCATCGGCGCTGCGCGTTATTAAGGAGCTTAGTTGTTCGTGGCAGTACCACATAAGGGGTTTTTCCGATTATGTAACCAATAGTTGTGCTTTCAGTGGACTCATTGAAGCGCGATGACGCGTGAAATGTAAAAATTGAGTTAGGGTCGCGTGACAATTCGTGCTTTTATTAACTAATTATATAAGTTTTTGTGTCCGGGAACTTCACGCGTGTTTGAC
This sequence comes from Rhipicephalus annulatus, assembly GCA_013436015.1. NCBI lineage: Eukaryota > Metazoa > Arthropoda > Arachnida > Ixodida > Ixodidae > Rhipicephalus > Rhipicephalus annulatus. The sequence continues at coordinate 94,854 of WOVY01004860.1, read as the reverse complement.
ATCGCGTTGCGTATTCGTAGATGCACATGTCGATAATGACTGCAGCAGCTCATTAGTGCGTATAACATCCAGCTGTACATGTCGCGGTGGTGTAGGTTAAGGTGCTCGGAGACCGACCCGAAGAACACGGGGTGGGATCCCTTTCCTTTAGCCTTTTCTTCTCGGGTGTATTCCATCGTCGAATTTGTTTGTAGAATTGGCCTCGAGGACATACCATGGCGCCACCTACGTGATGACGTCACTCATGCGATGCCGGGTTAGTGTTGTCTTCTAGAACACAGGATTTTCTGCGTTTTTGTTGTGGACACCGTGCGTGCTCCCCTTTGTTTTGAAGCTCAGCGCTTAGAGAAGCGGTAAGACCTTATAATACGGACAAGAAAACTACGATTCGCTGCTCCCGGTGGCATTCTCGTGTCTGATTTGCATCATAAAATCGCGACTAAGAACCGGTGCAGCCATGGGGACGATTCAAGTGGTGTCGTGAAAGCAAAGCTGCCGTATTCCACAACTACTGCCCTATCTATCTGTGGCGATGGCGTAGTGGTTAGAGCATCCGCCTTGCATGCAAAAGGTCCGTGGTATGAATCCCGGTGCCGTGCAGTTCCCAACCGGATAAAAAAAAATCTGCGTGGTGATGGAACTGCATTAAGAGGCCTGGGGTGCGGCCCCTCAATGCTCACCGGTGAGCACCGCCGGTAACGCACTCCCTCACCAGAGAAGGATTGGCCACCCTGGTTCAGTATCTGGCCACTACCTCCCACACACACAAAAAAATAGACATGGGCCGAGCATGTAGTGCGTAGACAGGATTCTTCTCCTCACGGGACGGCTTTACGCTCTTCCCTAGTAGAGTACCTATAGTACTCTAAATCGTAACACTCACTTTTTCTAAACACAGGATTTCCGCGTAGCCGCTTCTCCGCTCTGTTAATAGTTGCGGGGTTGTTCAGCCTTTGGAGAAACCGATGTGAGGCCGTAGCTGCCAATTGCCGTCGGCGTGCTTTGTGGCCGATACTGAGGAGAATGAGACGAGAGATCCTCGCGTTCCTCTCCGAGGAGCTTTTCTTCCTCGGGGAGCAAGAGTTTCTGCAGCATTGGTCATGCCCTTTCGTCAAGGTGGAACACGAAAGGATACAACTAATTTTTCGACCGACTTGGTGCTAAGCAGCGCCCGTTGACTTGTTTTATATGATTTCATTTGTTACATATCGTGTTTCGTTGCATTTATTGTATCGTTATACCATTGTATCATGATATCGCATTGAGTTCTTGTGTACATATATGCCAACATTGTCATGTATATTAGAGCAAATGTCTTCACTGTAACGTAGTGATGTTAGTCATGAAATATAGATGTGCCGACGTGTATGTGCCCTGTAATTGGAATGGTATGAAGCCTTTGTGTTCTGTACATGCTGTAAATAATTTTTTTCTAAACACAGGATAACCGCTGGTCATTAAGGGCAACTTACAGAATTCCCAGAGAAGGCAAGCGGGTTAGGGGGAGGCAGAAGGTTAGGTGGGCAGATGAGATTAAGAAGTTTGCGGGTATAAATTGGCAACAGCAAGCACAGGACCTGGTAAACTGGCGGAACATGGGAGAGGCCTTTGTCCTGCAGCGGACGTAGTCAGGATGATGGTGATGATGATTATGATGATGATGATGATGACGACGACGACCCTATCTGTGGCGTCAAAACGATCGCAGCGCTGGCCTCTCTAGTGGGGGCTCTTGGGGCCAATACTGTCCAACATTCGCCTCTGGTACATTACTGTAAACCGTTTCTACTGAAATGCGATAGCCTTAGATGTCTCATCGTGCGATCCCGCTGTCTCCAGAAAACATAAAGTTATACGTCATGATCGAGAGCTTGCTCGATAAGCGAACATTCGTGGAGGCCTCTGCTATGACTTTCCTCTACAAACTGTTTTCTTTGTGTAGTTCCACAGAGGCTCGCGATTTGGGGTGACATTTATTTAAGTCAATTAGTGCATAAATCCATATCTGCGATGTAAAATTTCTTCTGGTGGATAACGACAGTGCACCGTTTTTGTTCTTCTCGTTGCTCCTTGTTTTGTTTTTCACTTCTTTGGAGTAGTAAGGTGTATCACGTGCCTTACATTTCTCCTCAAAGTCTAAGCTTTTAAAGTAACCTATTTCTCATAGTTATACGTGGTTTCTATGATTCATTTTGCTACGTAAAACAGATCGTTTCTCTGGTTTAATTAGTACGCTTTGTAACCTCTCAAAGCTACAAGTCGGGACTTTGTGTCGACATGCATCACAGTAAAATATGCATTTTGACTGCCTGGGACAACGACAACGTAAATTTTGAGTATACGTTTACCAATTAGAATAAGTCGGGCACCATGTTTGCTGCTTTTATGGCTTAATAGCAACTGGATGTGCGTCGTGAGCACAGACACAATATTGTCCCGTGTAACAACGATGGAGTTGTGTGTGACCAACGCCTCCTCTGGTATGACCAGAGAATAACTCTGGTATGACGTATCCCTTTCGTGCGTTTAGCGCACTATATGGAACTGACGGAACGACGTGCGCATGGGCAATCACGCTCATTTTAACTCGCAACACAGGAGCGCGAGGCTTCACGAGCTCACCAAAGATTGCACATGACATCCAGAAGCCCCTTATTTCTGCAACCAAACGCTGTGCTCTTACCTGGTGACGATGCCAAATGAGAAAATATAGTTTAAGTTCCAGGAATGAGGCCGACTTGAAGTTAGGTGGAAGCGCTTCAATGAGGCGAACACCTCATTAGTATTCAAAACATCATAAGTACCGCGACGTAATTCAGAAGTAAAAAAAAATGAGATAGGTACTCACTATGGATACGAAGACTGTGCAAAACGCGAAGCTGCATGTACAGCTTTCAAGAGACGGTATAGGAATACTAACATAAGTAAGCTGGGCTGCATGTATACCTAACGTACACTCAACCGATGTCATATAAATAGCCGTTTAGGCTTAAGCGGTGTGAGATTGTTGTAGGCATAGAAAAGCTGTGAGGTTGATGCACTCTAAGATGTCGAGCATTAGCTTCTTGAAAATGTATTCTTTCTTTGGTTTGGTGTTCGTAGAGAGTACGGAAATCATGACCATTTGGCTGTCACCAAGAGGACGCTTTAGTAAAACAAGGTTGGGCAGATAGGACACACTTATGCGTTTTCTACGTTATTCTAATAAAGGACAAATAATTAATCTCATACCTTCCATGTCTGTATGTGAAGTGGAGTCGTACATAGCCTACAGCAGCCATCCCCTTAACAGGACCCCTCGAGTGTAACGATTCCCAGGGACGAGCCACTTTAGGACAGGTGCCTCGAGAGCCGCCTGGTTTGTCAGCCAACTAGCCGGCCACGCTCAATCAGCCAACCGCTTATATAGGAACGCTCAGCTATGTCATGAGACCTGCCAACTCCAACGCTCGTTATACGCTGCGACCCATCCGCCGATAGAGCCACTCGGTTTCGGAAGCCGGAAGGCCAGCACTCCGCCGAACAGTCGAGGCCCACTTTTTTAGGGCTGCAGTCAACCTGGACGCACATCAACTCCACCCGGCCAGTGCGTATGCATGGAACCCTAACTTCGCTGGTGATTAGGGGACCACCCAATTACGTCACACTGACCTCCCATCGCCGCTCTCTCGAATGACCAACCATCAGCGTCCCCCGGAGTGAAGAGACTGTGACAACGACTCTGGTGATAGGTGTTGTAAAGTGTGGGGCTTATATACAGTATGATGGGGAACACTTGTATGGTGGGGAACATGTACAGTATGGTGGGGTTCAGTATGGTTAAAGGGAACACTAGAATAAGCACCGTTGATTTTTCTGGCTCCCTAACAGTAGCTCGAAGCGTTGTTAATTCGTGGCACTACTCCGTCGATGTGAGTCAGCAATGCCCACAAGCCGTAGTACAGTGGCAATATACTGCGGATCAATTGGCCTCGTTATCACGAGAGGTGTGGCAACTAAGATGCGCATTGGTTGGTCTGATGGCGCATCTTGGCCCTCTGGGCTAGTATGGCTGCTTTTTTCACGTCGAAGCGCGTCTGTCGTGTTTACTAAGTTCCTGTGTTGCGCTGTCCCTTCCACTTTCGTCATGCACATGCCCACCGCTGTCCTATACTAGCCGCAGTCGTCTATCTTTAAGCATATTCTGATACTGACGTCATTTCCGTCACGGAAGCGTCGTTGGTAGGTTTGTAAGATGTACCACATTTACTCGCATAGTTTTTGCACTTTTTTTCTAATTTGGGGGCCCTGAGAATGGGGGTGCGCAAATTACGCAGGGATTTCGTCAGCGCATACGAAATATTGTGCTTCCAAATGCACCCAGTATATACATTTATAACAAATAAATAAATTGGAGCACAAGAAACGAAGTTTACTTGTAAATTTTCAGAGAATCGGCGTGTACTTTACTCAGCCAGATCCTCTCATGCGCGGTCTAGAGGGAATCAATGATCGCGAAATCCGAGTGGAAATTATTGTATTTTCTTGAAGCGCTTTCGACAATGCTGGGAGAAACTGGGACCCACGACACGGAATTACTGGAAGAACTAAGCATCCACACATAATTAAAAAGGGCATCATTCAATGGCGGGAAACTTGCATTAGAAGTGCGCACTTTTCTGCTTTCTCGCGTGCCGATCGCGCCGGTCATCAAGTTGAAGTACGTTCCCTTAAAGTACTTTGCGACAGCACGCTTCTCATTTTCATCGGTGAAATTCACAACAGCGAGCTTCAACTTCGCCGTGTATATAATTATTGCAGCACATCGCAAGGGAACCATCAAAACGCGTCGGCCAGATAGGGATAGTTCAAACTCCCGAAATTGACATAGTGTGCGTTGGGCAGAGAACGAGGGGAACAGTTGCCGCGACAGGTCCTCGCACGCCTCCGATACAGAAATACGTCCGCGCGGCGGTGGAGATTGGGAAATACGGGGAGCCAAATGCTAGAGCAGTCCCGGCGACCCGCCAACAGGTTTGTGTTCGGGTGCGGTAATCTAGGGACCCTAGTTTAAGAGAAGTCCTCGGAAGATGGGACTTCGCACTCGCAGCCTGTTTGACTGCACTGGTCTGCTTGGCGAGGAGCGCATCCGGCCGAAGCATCGAAAGGTCCAAAACTGCGCGCACCAGCGAGCTGGCTCGGGCGGGTCGGGGAGCGCCAAATGTGTGAGTAAATATTTTTAAAGACGATAGTCTTTCTTGGGGACCTTCGACGACAAAATTTTGGTCTGTGTGTCTTTCTGTCTGTCTGTAAATTTGTCTGTTTGTTCGTGGTAACAATACCCCAAGCGGCACCGAGCGATGCCTCAAACGGCCAACCCCAACTGCAGCGCCCACCAATACTTCTCTAGTTTCAGCGTTCATACTTGTGTCATTGCCATTTAAAAAGAAATTATTGCGCATATCTGAGGCACCATAACAACACCTCTGTGTTATCTATGTGTGCCTTTTGTACTAGAGAAGGCACATACAAGTAAGTCTAAAGAACGTAGCGTTTATCACGCTGCGCTGACAGTGCAACGCGATGCTCAAAAAGGCAAGTGTTTCCAACGCTTTGCTACGTGGTAGCAAAGCGTACGAACGCAAAGCGACGGACAGAAAGCTTTGCGTTCTGCACCTTGTCGCCTCTGACACAGGCGCGCATCTTTCTCTGCGGGCGCGCACGCTTTCCTTCGTTTTCGAAGATAACTGCCAGATGGCGCTCGTGTCTAATGTGCATTGATGCGCTCGTTCGCCATCACTGCATGGATAGACACTCTGTAATGCCGCACTTCCAGAATAAAATTCACCGATTTCCTCGCGCAGAACATCGTATGAACGTTTCGTACAGTCTCTCCACACGCAAGACTATCGTCTTTCGACAACATTTGCAGTGAAACATGTAGATATGGGGCAAATTTTTTTTTCCCGAAAAGCTGGTAAAATATTAGGGGTGCACAAATTATGTGCGTAAATACAGTAGGTGGGTGTAATAATTAATATAACTTTGCGCTAAAAAATGAACAAAATACAAGTTTTCGAGTATCACGAGGCAAATGTAGTTGGAAATTTCTGAAATAATCCTTATTTGCATTGTGCGTAAAAACGAGGACGCTGCAAGAACGCGTGACAGAACGAGATCTGCAACACCAACTTGCACAGCGTCGTTCCATTTTGTTGAACATAACATACATTGTAACAAAGATTACTCTGAGGTCGAGCAAAACGCTTGTCCTCTAGCGACCCCACTATACGGAGTAATTTTTGTTCTGGACCTCCGGAGCGAAGTGTTTACTCCGGCTGACGGCGCGATTGGGTGGCGCATCTGGAGCATTTCTCATTGAAATTTCACTCCGGCCAGCAGGAGTAATTGCGTGGCACAACCGGTACATTTTTTACTTGCCTTTTGCTGCGGCTGGCCGGAGTGATTACGTGGAACCTCCGAAGCATTTTTCACGGGTTTTTCACTCCGGCTATCCGGGGCTCTTGCGGGGCACCTCCGGAGTATTTTGCGAATGCCTTTACTTCGTCCTAATTGAATTTCAGGGAGATGTATAAGTATATTTTTCTAGGTGTTTGCTCCTCTGTCTATGCTCATCGTGTCATGCGTCGGCTATATGAAGGAATTCTCAACTCTGATGCAAGCACTTTAGAGTTACTGGGTTTCTTTTTTCAAGCATAGGTCTAGCAGATGAATTTCAAGAAAACACTTGAACTTTTATTCTTTGATTTATTCAAAATAAGATGCCATTTAGATTTCGTGCCTATTATTTGGGAAAAAATACAAGAAGAAACAGACGTGCAAAAAACCACCAAATATAAAACAAGAGCAGACATATCACTTGAAATCAACTGCACTCATGTTTAAAGCGCAGCGCTTCAAAATGAAGCCCAGAATTCTCTAAAACAATGCACGACAAACGAAGAAACCGTGGACACCTAGAAGAACTGTTCACCATCCCCGAAGGAGCATTAATCAGCTTCATTGACGACGCAAGGGTTCAGCTGATGGCGGTGCTTCTATATGGGGAATATATGATGAAAAGATGCGAGATGGTGGTACTTGGAGTGTTGAATGGATGGACGAAAGGACACATAGACAGATGCATGGATGAGTGAATGGACGAACGCAGGGACGGACGCACGAACGGACGCACGCACGGACGGGCTGATGGATGCATGGACGGTCACACTGACGGACGCATGGACGGATGGAAGCAAGAACGAATGGACGGACGAATTCTTCGCCCCACTCTCCATCATTCACTCCGTGGATATGCTGCCATTTTTTTTTTTCACTAAAATGAGTGAATTTCGGTACTCTCGAAAAAAAACCGTCAGGAATGCCCCTCCCAATCATTTTCTACACGATTACCGTTCGCGCAACTCCCTTCTGTCATTGACGACCTTCGTTGATGCATGCTTGTCGCTTGTGATATCCAAAAGGTGCACAGAACGATTTCCTTTTCTCGAACGCGGCTGAACGCTTCGCACAATCCTCACTGCACCTGCTTGGTCTGTGCCATGTTGGTTTCTGGGGAACGACCTCCCAGTGGCGAGGCTGCCTACGTCACTCCTCGAGCAGCCAATGAATGCCGCTGAGCAATGAGCCAGAGCAATTTTTGAGCATTTACAGGGACAAAAGCGGGAGGATTACCGGAGCCACCACGGGAGAATAATCATGGGATCGGCCCCCGTTTTCCTCTGGTTTCGTTTGTGCGGCGCCTACCGGAGGAAAACGGTGGAAAACTAATGTATTTGTTCCGATACAGTCCGGTTTGAGTGAGGCCACTAGAGCAGAGCGGGCGCATCATTCCCCAATTCCTCCCAGCTGGGTATATTTTTGTTTACAGTGTAGCATAACAGCGGTGACATGACTTCGCGAGAACATGACGCAGTTGTACAAGGGAACTACATCCTTGCTTTTCTTTCCTCTGATCAAACGCCGGTGGCTGTGAAAGCGAGCGGAATTACCTAACGCCTTTCGTTCCCGTCGGAATTCAGTTATCGCTATCTGCGCTCTCGATCCACGCGATTCACGGCAGCTCGTCTCTGGCTTCTCCAAAGCCATTCGTGTCCGTGGCGTATTATGCCGCGTCGAGTGTTTGCCAACAACAGGCACTTCATTATCAGCGGAAACCATCGTGTCAGAAAACAACGAAGATCTCCGCGCGGTCCCTCTTCCTTTTCTATGACCTTTTTGTTCCTACTGTTTTCTATTTAGTATAAACGCTGCGGCGGCACTCCTTTCTGGCCCGGAAATAAGCTGACCAGGCCTCGTGTGTCACCTCTGCCGGCCCTCCATCCGGTGCTTTGTGGCCCAACAGGGGCGGAGTTGACCTCGCTCGATGCTGCATCACGTGACCAGAAAGTGACCAATCGCGAGGCGTCGAAAAACGAGGTATCCTTCTGCAGCGTACGTCTACTAGGCAGCTCAGCTCGACCACGGTTTGGCGGCCAACTCGTCTTGTTTGTTCACTTTGTGCCCTCATTTGCTCATTTCAGTTTGCGTTTTGAATTATTTTGTTTTTTCACCTTGCCCTTGCGCGTGTGTAACTATGTCGTCGACGGGCAATAACTACGAGAGCATGGTCTCGAAAGCGAGTGGTAATCCCAATTTCGTTGCGTTGTCTGGTGGTCCTTTTTCGAAGGAGCATCTTTGTGTTTCTATTGATCTTTATATGTCTTTCGAAGGAGACTTGCCCGACAAGAATGCTTCATTTTGAGCTCTTTACTTCAATGAAACGGAAACTAATGCACATTCACAATATAGTATATCTCTCAATGAAAAAAAATTGCCCGCAGCTTCCCTCGGGGGAACACTGAGGAGGATGCGGAGCAAATAATTGGTTAACGGGGTGTTAAAGTGCGACTTACTTGGGTCGATGGCTAAATTGGTTAACGTGGTTGTGAAATGGGGTGTTAAATTGCGACTTACTTGGGTCTATGGCTAAATTGGTTAACGTGGTTGTAGGAGGGGGTGTTAAATGAGTGAACACGTACACACGTATGCGAAAGGACGGCGCTGGTCGAAGGGACGTCGATCATTGTGTTTGTGGATTCGTTGGAATTCATTTCACCGCGACCTTGGACGTCGACGCGCCGTACAAACCAACCGACGAGCGGCAACTGAGCGAGCGAGCGCCGACCTTGAGTATATATACAGCGCGACGGCGCATGCGCTGTCAGCTGTCGAATGTTCTCGAAGGAGAAGCGCGCGCGGCACAGATGGTGGGCGACGGCGCGACGGCGCATGCGCGCGCGTCAGCTGTCGAATGTTCGAGAAGCGGTGCGGACGGCGCGGACGGCGCGGACGGCGCACTACAAGGCGCGAGTATAAGATGCTTCCGCATCTAAAAAAGAGATGAGCAAGGAAAGCCAAGGACATTACCGAGAGTAAAGACTCTGCAGGAAGGGGCGAGAAAAAAAGGTGCACACGGATGTGAGGGAGCACCAATGGTGTGCACACGCGCAGGAGGACATCAAGTCTTTGGATTTTGCATACTATCGTCGAATACAACCAAGGAACCTCCTTGGACACAACTTAAGAGGTCTGCGGACGCCTAACCCACGTGATCGAAGCTCGTCAACCGATAGTGTCCGTGACTAACGGAATAGTCCTGCCCATGTACACGCCTATGCTCTGGGGCACCAGCCTACCAGCTCATGACGTCAGTTTGGAGCGCGCTTCCGTTGGTTCAGGCTTGGCTGTATCCGCCTTTGTGGAGAGAATGCCGCAGACTTCGTGACCCTCTGCGCCATGGATGAACATGACCGTGATTAAGTGAACTAAAGGGTGTATTGTGAGTCAATCACATTCGACAATTTCGTCATGATACCAGCTTCAAAGCACGCTCGTTGGCTGGTTGAAGAAATGCAGGCAACTTAGTCACTTGAGCTATTGGACAAGCGAGATTCTACGCCATGCAAAGCGACACTGTCGCGGAAAGTTACTGTGCCAGAGTATGGTTAACACTTTAGAGTGCTTTGTGAGCTGTCTAAAACAAATATTCGTTGTTTTACAGTACGGTGTACCCTAGTAGAGCAATAAGTTGCTCTCTGTTGCCAAAGTCAGTCGTTCAAGCAGGGTCGATATTGGCCGGTCCTTTTCTTGGAAAACTTAGAGGAGGTCATAAGCTATGATCGTGTCCACATGGCCAGAGTCTCCACTGCAAGCAGGGTTTAATTTTCCCTCGGTCGATTTAATTCAGAGTTAGGTTTATATATAGACTGAAGAAGCTCGCATTCACTCTCAGTGGCGACGGAATGACGATCCCACTCTTGCACGTGAGCTCACACTGGTACAGTGGAACTCAACAGACTTCACAAACGCGCGCCTGCATAACTTAGATCCCGATCTGCAGCTTCGTCTTCCCCCAAGGATATCTCGAGCTGAGGAGACTCTTCTATGCCGCCTGTGGCTTGGAGTGGCCTTCACGAACGCATACTGTTATCTCATTTGGATGGCCAGCTCTCCTACATGCACTTACTGCAGTTGCGAAGAAACCATCGCGCACCTTCTGTGGGAGTGCACCCATTTCAACGCGCAAAGACAAGAACTCACTGCAGCTCTGGATAGACTAGACGATCGGCCTTTGTCGGAACAAAAGATTCTGGGTCATTGGCCGAGCCCATCCTCCGCCCAGAAGGCTTTGAAAGCTTTGCTGCGCTTTTTGCGGACAACTGGCCTCAGAGACAGACTTTAGTGTCTTTTACTCTTTGATGTTGCCTTTCCTCTGTCGCATTTTTTTGTAACTTCTCTCTCTCTTCGCAACATTTCTTTTTAACATCTTTCATTCCCCTTGCCCCTTTCCCCAGCACAGGGTAGCCAGCCGGTCTAAGAACTGGCTAACCTTCCTGTCTTTCCGCTTAAACTTTCTTCCTCCTCCTTCCACTTTTGATAATGTTGTCTTTGGCGTTGTTGAGCACACTACAAATAGTGAAAAATATAAAGCAACTGACTTCAAAATAAATCACTCCATAAACCACATGCCACACAGGCTGCACAACGCCATGCATGCGAACAGCGCGTGAGTCTTCTTTTGTTTTTTTTGTTTGTTTGAGCCTGTTAGAGTATGGCACATACCCACTCTGGAGGATTGGCTAGGATTGCGTAGTTTTACGTTTAGTGGATTGTTGAATGATGAAGAAAATAAATTAAAAAAAGATGGCAGCATATACACGGAGTTAATGGTGGAGAGTGGGGCGAAGCATTCGTCCGTCCATTCGTTCTTGCTTCCATCCGTCCGTGCGTCCGCCTGTGTGTCCGTCCATGCGTCCATGCGCCCGTCCGCGCGTGCGTCTGTTCGTGCGTCCGTCCCTGCGTTCATCCATGCATCCAACCCTGCGTCCGTTCATGCGTCCATCCATGCATCTGTCTCTGTGTCCGTTCGTCCATCTATTCAACACTTTAAGTACCACCATCTCACATCTTTTCCCCGTATAGGAGCACCGCCATCCAGCGGACATTCCAAGGACTAAACGAGGGTGGCAAACGCACACTTTCTTACGGCTTGCGCTTCGGGTCTATTTCTCACCTTTAACCACCTCGAGTTCATGGTATATACTAGTTCATTGTATTCATGGCACTGTGGCCCAACGCTCGCTAAACCTTTCTAAAACCAAGGATGTTACGCCCAGCGATTATAACGTAGCAACCTTTTCCTGTGAGATAGTGCTCAATGTACATGCCAATGGCTGCTCATTGGAAATCAGAGACAGGAGAATTGGGATTTTACGTTCTTACGGCTTGCGCTTCGTATCTACTTCCCACCTTTAACCACCTAGAGTTCATTCATGGTATATACTAGTTCATTGTATTCATGGCACTGTGGCTCAACGCTCGCTAAACCTTTCTGAAACTAAGGAGGTTACACCCTGCGAGTATTACGTAGCAACCCTTTCTTGTCAGGTATAGTGCTCCATGTGCATGCCAATGGCTGCTAATGGGGAGTGCGCGTTAACTAAAAGCCGAATGCTCTTGTCTCTCATTCCCCATTAGCAGCCATTGTCATGTACATTGAGCATTATTTTTCATTGTTCAACAACGCACTGAAGAAATCTTTCACCGGCACCATCTTGGAGGTCAAAATAGCATACTTGTTACACACTACATCGGCTACGAGGGACGAAGAGGTGCCGCTATAAGAAGCTTCGCCCCCCCGCCCAAAAATGGTAGCGATTCTCGTAGACAGAAGAGCTAAGATCACGGCCTGTGCTTCGGTTTCTCAAGCAACTATCATAGACGATGAAGAAATTGTCATTGTCTTAGCATAAGGGAAGGCATGGAGTGCAACGCTTCACTGACTATTATCAAAGATTCTCAGGCCACATGTAGAAATTATCAGAAAGGAATTATGAGTGCCAAGGCACACTGGATGCTTACCCAAGGTAGCAGAGAGCTGGGTATAAGCTACACCCAGACAATCACTTGGGCCTCGGGGCACGAGTGTTTAACTGAGAACGTCCATACAGATCAGGTAGCTCGAGGTTTCACTAATTACGAGCTGCTGATGGCAATACCGTGGAGGACCCTACACCTATTGATTCCAGTTACAAAGTGATCCGGTAGTGTTAGAGATTTTCGATGACATTACCCAGTTCTAGAGTGGGTATGTGCCACCGGTGGCTATACGTACTATAAATACATACAAAGAATGGACAGACCCACGCCTTAACGAGCTTCGCCCTTTAAAAAAATTGTTAACGATTTACGGTGCTTGGTACTCTACTATGGGAGAGCTCAAAGCCATCCTTGGGGCCTCATGTGGTGTTTAGAAAAAAAATGTTTAACGATTTCGAGTACTTTGTACTCAACTATGGGAGAGCACTGAGCCGTCCCTATGACACGTAAAGCTGTGTGGGCCTCATACTAAACAATAGAAACAGAGGGACGGTGGAGATTCGACCGAGTGTAGCTTCAGGCGAATCCTTGAGGCACCGTGTCGTGCTTTGACTCGATGGTTTTCGGCGTAAAACATGAACATGCTGACAACTTTTCACCGAGATACTGGTGTCAGGACTCAGCCAAACATGATATGTTAGCCAAAAACAGCAAACTGTCACACCTTGTGCTTGCACTATCAAAGAAATATTACTCGTGTATCAAACAAATGCTAGTTGGCGCAATTCATATTTATTTGTGGCATGAGGAACGAGTATAACGCATCACGTTTTAAATGCGAAGCATTTCTTAGCAAACTTCGCCGACTTTGTGCGTATCTATCTATCTATCTAGCCGCCTATGACTTTTAGCTCACCTGGCTGTTTCGATAATATTATCGATACCAAACTTGGTATGGCATAACATGACTGTATGAAGAACATATTTGACAAGTCATAACATGAAAATCGTGATATTAATGCCATGAATGACATGATTTACAATTCATGGTCCTGCAGCTCTTGCAATGGTTTTGTTCACATGACATGTTGCAAGACTGGTATGTTATGGAATGACTGCATGGCGAACCCAAGCGACAGACCCTAAAATGAAAATCAAGACATACATGTCATGTATCAACATCACTACCATACCACGCTCATGATGCGCTCGCGGCCATTTCGCTAGCGTCACATATTACCAAATTCGGTATTACAGTACATGAATGGATGACAAAGGTATGATGCTGGTGCAAACATGATTATCATGAGATGCGTGTCATGTAACAACATGACTACATGCCACCCTGATGATGCGCTGGTGGTCGTTTCGCTAGCTTCATTTATACCAAATTTGGTGTTACGGGACGTGAATGGATGACTAAAGTATGATACTGGTGCAAACATGATAAACATGAGATGCGTGTCATGTAACTGCATGACTACATGCTGCGCTCATGATGTGCTCGTGGCCGTTTCGATAGTTCACATGTACCAAATTCGGTATTACGCGACGCGAACGGACGACATAGGTAATGACACATACGAACATGATAATCATGACATGCGTGTCATTTAACAACATGACTACATGCCACACTCATGATAAGCTCGCGGCCGTTTCGCTAGCTTTACATATGCCAAATTTGGCTATACGTGGCGTCAATGGATGACGAACGTATGTGACTGGCTGAAAACGTGATAATCATGAGATGCGTGTCATGTAAAAACATGACTACTTGCCACAGTCAAAGCGCCAATATATTTAGATGTGACGCAGTGTGCGTGCTCACCGGCGTTCATTTCGTCGAGTCACGCCGGCGTTGCCACGCCAGCTACCGGTCCTGCCATATATACTCGCAGGCGCGTGCCGCGCTGCGTTGCTTTGACGCATGCACGTTTCTGCGCGTCTTGCGTTCATGCACCACGAAAAGAGGGAGACGCAGTGTTGTCTGGGTAACGCGTCGGCGCGAAGTGCAGCATGTCGTATTTCGCGCCGCTTGTCATCGGGCAGCGCAGACGGACGCTGGCCGCGCCTTGCGTCAGACTATAGGAGTACTCGTGGTTTGCTAACGTTGCGTTGCTGTGCCCAGCGTGCGCGCGCGGCACCGCTATACCTTGGAATATATTGGGCCCTTCATAATGCGCTCGTGGCCGTTTTGCTAGCTCCACATTCACCAAATTTGGTGTTACGTACGTGACGTCAATAGATGACGAAGTTATATGACTGGTGCAAACATGATAATCCTGACACGTGCGTCATGTGAGAACATGACAAGATACCACGCTCATAGCATGCTCGCAGTTGTTTCGCTAGCTCCACGTATACTAAATTTGGTATCACGTGACGTGAATAGATGAACAAGGTAAAGGACACATCTAAAAATGATAATCATGACACGGAATCCATGTACGGCATCATTTAACTCCACCTCGTAACGTTGTGCTGATTTTAAAGTGACATATCAACTCTACTCATTCGGGCTTCGCATATATCAACGGTTCCCACTGTACGTGGGATCTGCCTTTTTTTTTACTATAGACCTTTTCGCTATTTACAAAACACCGTTGTACACGTTCTTCTGACACTGTAACGAAAGCTCGTTCATCGTTTCTTCCGAATTTTCGAACGAGTTCCCGTTACAAGTCCCCTAAATGTAAAAGGAACTCTGTACAGTTACATTTCGAAAATTAGAACGTGTGGTTAAATCATGTTACCTTTTACCCTTTAGTAGATATACAGTGTCGGATAATCCTGAGAAGAAAATATGAGCAATATATAGCTTACAATAAGCTACATATTTATACAATTTTACCATCCTCGCCAGCAAGCTATGCGTACGTAAAAGGAAACTAAACAAACGCAGCAGGAAAAATTTTATACAATACCACCAGTCATAGCGCAACGTTTGTGCTCGTCTATTTAAAGTCCAACACATGTGTCCCATTCCACTTCAGTCTTCAAAGGCGCAGTCAGGATATTGTGCTTCGGGGATTCAAATATGAATACCCACAAATGTACCAATATCATTCACTTTCTTGCGTAGGAAGCTCCACGAAAAATACTTAGACGTTTAATCAGTTCTGATTCAAAATATCACAGTCTGAACAAAAAATAGAGTCCAGGACATACATTTTCGACGCGGTAAAGTACCCTGTTTGCAGTCAGTGAACATATCTTTTTACATGTCGTTCTCTGTCTATCTTTTTATCTCTTCCAGTTCTATCCCTCTATTTTCTCTTTATGTGTCTTTTTTTATCTATTTCTCTATACTAGCTCTCCTCTCCTCCTATACGTCCTCCTCATCCTCACTTTTCCTTCCTACTTTATTGATATACTATCCAATACAAGGCTATTCTGCGCTCTTCTAGTTTGCGCGCATGTTGCAGTGAAGTGCGAGCCAGTGATTTACTAAACATCCCAATTCATTGGGATGGTCACTCGGCTGAGAGATGTGTACGAGGAAATTGAAAGTCTGCCAGAATGGTATTGGCATTTGTGAGCTGTCCATCCTTACCACTGCTCCAGTGTATAACTGCGAATGGCAGTTATTCGATGTTTTCTCTCTGTGTATGCAAATTCTTTAGTGCTCTGTGTTCGTCGTTGGGTCGCGATACGAGCACAATGAGCATATTAGCTCTCTCCCTGTATTCAGTCGCTGTCAAGTGCCGTGGCAATGTGGAATAAATACAATGAAAGAAAAGAAAAATCAAATAGTAAAATGGTTATGATGGTCGCCTTCGTATCGTGGATAGGTGGTCTTCAATCTTGTCACCCCAAATTCTTTTTATGGGCGAAGCTTCTTAAAGCGGCACCCGTTCGTCCCTCATCGTAGTACATGTCCTACGCTTTGACCTGCAAGGTGGTGGTGGTGGGAGATTCTAGTTGTGCGTTGTTGAACAATAAAAAGTTCACAGCGTGCGCGTTAACTAAAAGGCGAATTCTCCTGTCTCTCATTCCTCATTAGCAGTCATTGGCATGTACATTGAGCACTATCTGACAAGAAAGGGTTGCTAGGTTATACTCACTGGGCGTAAACTCCTTGGTTTTAGAAAGGTTTAGCGAGCGTTGGGCCGCAGTGCCATGAATACAGTGAACTAGTATATACCATGAACTCGAGGTGGTTATAGGTGGGAAGTAGACCTGAAGCGCAAGCCGTAACAAAGTGTGCGTGTGCCACCTCTCGTTTAGTCATTGGAATGTCCGCTGGATGGCGGTGCTTCTATATGCGGAATACATGACGAAAAGATGTGAGATGGTGATACTTGGAGTGTTGAATAGATAGACGAATGGGCACACAGACAGATGCATGGATGGACGCATGAACGGACGCAGGGGCGGATGCATGGACGAACGCAGGGACGGACGCACGAACAGACGCACGCACGGACGGGCGGATGGACGCATGGACGGTCACACAAACGGACGCATGGACGGACGGAAGCAAGAACGAATGGACGGACGAATGCTTCGCCCCCACTCTCCATCATTCACTCCGTGGTTATGCTGCCAATTTTTTAATCCCTCCTTTACCCCCCCCCCCCCTCGTGAGCTACTGTTGAGGTGTCCTCTCCCTGAGAGACAGTTATGGGCTCACTTTTCTCTTCTTTTCATTTAACACGCGAATGTTGCGGTTTTCTTCTTCGAAACTCAAAACAAAATCTCACCGTTTGCTATTAGACTGTAGCGACGAGAGAAGAGACGTGAGATGACGTCGAAGGTGGCCGATGGGGCCGTCTTTTAAAATTGAGCATTAGCAACAGCGATCGTACCTCTGCCCCTTCCCCCCCCCCCCCCCCCCCAAAAAAAAACGTCTTATATGGACTCCGGGACATTAGGGTCTCCCGGGTAACGAAGCTGCACATGCAGCGGCCCACGTGCTTGATTCCCGGGAAGCTCCCCGTTGCTCTGATAGACCTGAACGTCCCAAACCTTTAACACGGTTTCGAGAAATAATAGAATACTACATTGAGCAACGCAGCTTATTATCCCGCACCAGCGAAGGGACTCTCGAAAACGGAGGAGCGCGTCCTGCGGCGCCTACAGACAAACACGCTGCTCTGTCCAGCCATACTCAAATATTACGACCCGAAAATAAGTGGGCAGTACCAGTACTGTGGGGAAGTGGCCAACACTTACCATATGGTCTGGGCCTGCCAAATGAATCCAAATTGACCCCCTTTCCCAACCCCACCAAAGAGGACTGGGAGACGACCCTACTCAATAGCCCCACACTAGAGGGACAGCGAACTCTAGTCCAGCGGGCTCGGGTGGCGGCCTAGACTAATGACGTCCCGTACTAGGGATGTCAACCAGCCCGGTGGGGATAAGGGCTATCTGGCACAGCCAGCATCAATAAAGGTTTTTCCTCCTCCTCCTCTGGCAGAACAGATGGCTGCTACGAGTACAATCGCCTTAGGATGGAGAAGAGTGACTGGTGTTTAAGCTGGGAACGCTTTAGAACGCTATACGCACTCTGTTATGGAAGAGCCATAAGCTCTGTGTTTAGAAAAAGTTGACGATGTAGAATCCTCGGTGCCATGGCAGAGCATAAGTCCGTCCCATGGACGGCAATTAAATCGTGACGCTGTGGTGGCAATATGTGTTTAGAATAAGTGGGTAACGATTTAGAGTGCTACAGGTACTCTACTATGGGAGAGCTTGAAGCCGTCTAAAGAAAACCAGCAGCCCGGAGAACGTTTTTGTTATAAAACACGGGGAGTTAAAAAGGCCTAGATCACAGTAGATGGATACATTCGTGTCACTGCTTTTATGACAAAATTTGGACGTTGAAAGAAATTATATAGAAGTTCCTCGCAGCAGCGCTGCATTAAACACATCATCTTGAACGAAAATGATGAACCTTTAATTCAGAATGTGTCTATAAGATTCACTATTGCCGAGCTGAACTGTGCTTCAAAAGAGAATCATCTGGTGCAGTTCTTTCACAAGGTGAATTGCAGGCGCACCGCGCTACTGTAGGTTGAGCGCATTTTTATGTGCGATCCTGCTTGGTCCTTTGGTTGTCTGAACTCTAATGTCGCCTTAGTTCTATCAGCTATTATTTTTGTAAATAGTTTGGAAAGAACGGACAGTAAGCTGATTAGTCTGTAATTTTTCAAGTCCTTGACGTCTCCTTTCTTATGGATTAAGATGATGTTCACGTTATTCTAATATTCTGGTACCTTTCCCGCCAAGAAACACTTCGTATATAAGGGAGCCAGTTTTTCTGACACAATTTCTACGCCATATTTCAGCAGGTCCGTGGTTACCTTATCCTCACCAGTGGCTTAAGCCTCTTGGCATTCCTTCTTGGGGTTTCTTTGCTTACCTTGTCGTTACTGGTAGGTTGTGGAAATTCTCTGGGCTATTATTGCTTCTTAACATATTGTTATGGTACTGGTAGCGTATGTACAATGTATTTACAGAGGAACAACACAGGCAAGAGTCACGGTGACTGATTGACACACTCGCGCGCCAGTCAGCTCCAAGAAGATTTAAAAACAAATTTGTTTGAGCCTCCTTGGTCAGCTCCTTCTGCCCTTCGTCTTCCTTCACTTTATCTCCGTAACATCATGCTGCCTACTAAAAAAATTTCTTCTCCGTCCATCCGTCCTCTTATCACGTTAGATAAATCGACCTAAATAATAAACGTAAAAACCTTAACGTACAGGGTTGTCATGAATTAGCCTGACTACGCTTATTGCAGGGCAAAGTCCTAACCTTATAGCGTCAATTAACAGGGTATGGGCTTGGTGTGGCCATTTCATACCAGCATTAATCTCATCGCCCACCAAACTTCGTTTTCCCCCTCGCACATTTGCCTTTTTTTTTGGAATCCAGTATGTTACTCTTAACGAGCAGTAGTTACCTTTTCTACAGGTCAATACCTTCCCCGTGCCAATTTCTTCGTCTCGGTTTTCGACTAAAATGTCCCTAAAGCTAGATTCACACGCGAGGGCAAAATCCTGCTGCTCAGCGGACTGAATAGTCACGTGATTAGTTTAATGCGGTGCAGCCGCGGAGACGTCGCATGCACAGAGCCGGACCTGCGCTCGTGGAATTCACGTTCATATTCTCGACTTCTATGCTTATGCAGCGCGCTTATGTGGTCAAGCAGACCACGCGCTGTGAATGAAAATCCCCAATCCACCACCAAAACCCACAAAAATCACGCGCCTCTCTCACTGTCACACCAAACACATTCGGTCGTTGCCGAAAAACTAAAACACGTGGCTTTTTAGCCGGCAGCCTGCTTCCTAGCCACGCCAATCCGACCAATGTGGATTATGTGGCCAGATTGGACGCTGAGTCCTCTCGATCGAGGGCAGACGATCGTCAAACGGACGGATTAAAATAGCGGCGACGCATTTACATCCGAGCCGCGAGCGGAGGAGAGCGGAGGACGGCAAGTTTCGATGACGTGCACGTCACGTGATGTGCCGTTCACTGCGAAAATTTCTCCTCCGTTCCCTCATGTAAATACACCTTAACACTCGTTTGTTCCCGACCCACTCTGCTCTCTTGCTGCCCCCTTAAAGTTGCATGTCTAATTTTTCATTTCCATTCCCGCTCCATCGTCTTCAATTGCACTTCAACCTTCTGTGTAAGGATTCAAGTTGTTTCTTTGTTGGTAAGTACCGGTAAGATGCAGCTGTTATGCACCTTATTCTTGCGAGATGGTAATACACTTCCTATTATGATTTCAGAATGAATCTGCTCCCCCCCCCCCCCCCATCGTTACTCTTCTAAATTCTTCAGTCTTGTGGTTAGGCCAGTAGTTACTGCCCGTCTTAAGCCTCGCTACCTATCACGATGCGCAATTCTCTTCCGAATCCCTTTCCAAATACTTTAGCTTTCTGCATATTAATTTTAGGACCCACCGTCATGCTCTCCTTGTCCACCTGTTACGCTACAAAAAGAACAAAAGTTCCCGCAGCAATTAGAAGGCGAGCAACGAGTGGAAGTGACAAAACGAATAACTTCTATACGCCACGGAAACTAGCGTTCACGGCTCTCCAAAATACCCTTGAAATTACACATGCATTGCTAGGCCAACTCAACACACGCATTGCTATGCCGTAAGATCAGCATGTGCTGTAGCATTTGCTGGTTAGATTCTTGTAGCGGGAAATTAGTGCAAGTGGAAGATGGCATCCTGCCCCACCTCAGTCTGCATTGTTGTGGGAGCACTCCATACAATGCGCCACATGAAGTCACAGAGATGGCCGGACAGAAAGGATGTTATTATAGCGCTCCGCGAGACACATCTAAAACGTGCTAGAAGGGCTAGTGGAGCCAAAGGGAGTAGCGGGGCCGCCGTTATATCTATAACATGTCTTTCCAGTACGTTAACCAAAGAGGTTTCAATAAATGTCGCTTTAACCACCTTGATGTGAACATTAGGAAAAACTGGCTGTGCGCGGCAATAAAATGCTACAGCCGTTGAGTAAATTACGGGCGATCCCCCCGACAGGAGATGGTCCATAATAGCAGCAGTGGTGCTCAGTCCTTTGACCCGGCTGAAACGGGCGTCGAGGCGGGTGCTGGAAGAACGGTTTGAAACGAAACTCCACGTAGCCTTTACTCGAGCAAGCGTTTCTTCGAAACGCAAAGACACGGGAGGCGGGTTGGGTTTCGTGCAAGTTTCATCGCAGATGAATGAGCCGAAAGAGCGTTTCCACTCGACGTGCGGTAGAGAGTTGTGGGTGGTGGAGACGGTGAAAGAGAGAAGTGTGTTGCGAGCGGGCGGAGGATCAACACCACCTAGGTGTGTTGGCAGGAACCGGCACCTGCTACGGGTGAGGGAGAGAGTGACGTCAACGTGCAGCTGCGAGCCTGCGACTTGATCTACTTAACATCGTTTCAACAACTGCGGTGGGAGGAGCGCGGTGCGATGCGTTAGCACGGAGATACGGACGGACAGTGTTACACAGGCTAGTCAAAGAGCTGCATCGCATCTAAAAAACAGATGCGTGAAGATCTTGCGCCGAGGCTTTGAGTTGTACTTTTGGTAACAAGTAGCGTATCTATAGTGCTTAAGAAGTAGCAATTAATTTCGTGCGCTGGACAATAATCACCTATCACGTGAAGCAAGAATCGCAGAGCAAGCAACCGGCAGGAAACACACACAGATGGGAACGCGAATCCACCGCTGTTGCGTGGTTGCTAAAGCGCAGCACGGTAAACTAGCTCCGTTCCACCTGACCAGAAAAATGAGCTAAAAGGGATTATCATGACCTAGGTAATCGCAACAGTTGTGGTATACAACATGATATGTACCATGCACGACCGCAAAATACAGTCTTTCCTAAGCACATTATCTTCAATAGGGGAAATTTGTACTGTTGCGCATACCGGACGCGATGTTTTACATCTTCGACCACTGAAACCCACACAGAGGCTGATGTGTCATCGCAGGTATAACCGAGCCCCGAAATGCGAATCGATCGTTCAAAATGCCGCTCGAGTGGCATTTTGAATGCGAAAAAGCGGACTTAGTCATGCATTTTGAAAACCAGTGAACAAATATGGACATTTCGGCAAGTTTAACGCTGCGCAGGATATGATTCTATACTGAGCGGAAAAAAAAAAACACGGCTTATCTACAAAGTGAATGGTGATGCGTGGGCGAATCAGTGGCATCGTTTGTTGTTACCGTAAATCACCCCAGAAATTGACCACTCAGGCATGTAAATGAGTGCCAAGCGTGGGTACAGTTATATCTATGGTTTATTGGTCATAACTGATACATTTTGGTGACTTGTGAATTTCGTTTTTATTTCATTATTACTGCTCTGTGATATCGGATCTAGCCTAAAGCTGGCAAAGATGAGGTCTGGGTACGTTCCCCTGCGTGGTGGTGCTCGCTGTTTCCAGTTTTACGACATGCATCGTAGGGCAGATATCTCGAGATGTCATATACTGCACAAGCCAGTCGTGCGTGATCATCATGGCCTCATGGCGTGTTGTGGGTACCTCGCATGCGCTCCGCCATGATGACAGAAAGAGAATGCGTGGTCTAGAACGCGCCTGTTCTTCATCGTCACCAGCATCATCGGCAGCGGCGGCTACGGTGGACAACGCCAACCCCAACGGACAAGGCTCAACCTTAAGAATTTTCGCCCCTAAAGCCGTGCGCTACGCCATAGGCTGTCCTCGTTATTCAAATGAAATATGATGTCATCGGCAAAAGCTGTCACCTTCACTGTACCACTTCCAGATATAGTGGGAAGCTTCGAATGTAGGGATCGCTAAGTAGTGAGTGTAGGATTGGTTCGAAACTAAGAACGAGAAATTGGCCCCGTATCTGCATGCTTCTGCAAATGTGGTTGAAAGACGATAGTCTTGCGTGTGGAGAGAGTGAAGAAGACATTTATTTTATGTTCTGCGCAAGAAAATCTGTGAGTGGTATTCTGGAGGCGCTGCGTTAGAGTGCCTCGAGAGTGCAGTGGAGGCGAACGTGTGCATGAAATCAAGTCGCGCGTGAGACACGAGCGCCATCTGGCAGTTTTCGTAGAAAACAAAGCACGTGGCTCTGAGACGGGTGTGCGCGCCCATCTCAGAGGTGATAAGGTGTAGAACGCAAGGGAACGGGTAGGTGCCACCACCGTATCGTGTCAGCAAAGCGTTGGAAACACTCCGCGTTCCGTGCAAGCATTGCATGGTCAGCGCAGCGTGATAAGCGCTACGGTCCTTAAAATTACTTATGCATGTCTTTTCTAGAAAAAGACGCAAATGCAGAATATATACGTGTTGTTATGGTGCCCCAGACATGCGCAATAATTGCTTCTCAATTGACGATTGCACAAGCATGAACGCTCAACCGTGAGCAACATTCGTGGGCGCTGCGGATGGGGTCGGCCGTTTCAAGTAACTGACGCCGTTAACAGGGGACAGACAGACAAATCTATAGACATACAGACCAACATTTTTGCGTCGAACGTCCCCAAAAGGCTATCGTCATTAAAAAAAAACGGAGACACGCGGCGACACTCGCGCACATGCTCTGGGAGAGTAGAAACGCTCATCCCGACTCTACCTCAAGCAAGTGGGAGAGGTCCCTCAGGAGCTCACTTCTCGCTGACCAGCAATCCACCAGGCCTACGAAGCGTCCGTCAGGCATTCCCTCTCGGTCCATACGTGGCAGACGCCCGCTACGCGTTAGGCGCATCCCGCAGAACAAAAATACCTCGGCGAACTCCGTGGGTAACGTGAAACGGGGCACTTTCATAACCATCCAGAAACAATGTGCGATTTGTACTTCTGTATGCGTTTTCTTAGAGGCTCAACGAAGCTTTGCGAGACGCCAAACGCCACCGTCACACTGAATATGTAGTTGTGCTCCAGGAGATTAAATGCCTTTTCTTGATCGAGTGCAACGTTATGATGTCGCCTGTAACGAAGGAGCGGCTATGATTTTATCTTCCAGGGATCGAGCACGCTTGATGTCCTATTAGGGAAGGCATAAAGGTTTCTCAAGTGCCGTGTGACAAGTGCCTCAAAGATTTTGTAAGTGGTGAGAAGCGAAATCGGTCTCTACTCCTCCGGGCAAACTGACAATGAGTCGTGTTAAGGTATTGACACAATACGACCGTCGTGAAGACTATCCGTGAAGTCGACGTTCTCAAAGCAGCGGTGAATAACAGAAGCGAGAGTGGCAGATATGTCACACTGAAACGTTGAATAAAAGATCAACGGACGCGTTCGGCACAGGCGCAGAACCACGCGATGATGTTACTCTCACATTTCTGGCACTCGCCCACGAAGAAGGGATCAGCCAAGAACCGGGAAGCAGAATCTTGAAGTAGTGAGATATAAATCTGAATTTCCACAATAGAAATCGAGGTCATAAAATCACTGAAAATACTCCACGAGCATACGGTCCTGCAATCAGATAGGCGCGGAGCTGAAATAAAGAATATTAAGGTAACCTTTTTTGTTTCCATGTCGACGCAAACTTATTGACGTTGAAGTAGATGACACACCCGTTGTTGCACTTGTGGACACAGGGGCTCACATATCAGTGATGAATTCAGAACTTCGTTGCCACCTTAAGAAAGTTTTAACGCCACCCACAGTACCACTCATCCAGGTCACCAACGGCGGCACGTTTCCCACGCTTAGAATGTACTCCACGCGTATAAGTGTGGCTGATCGCTCCACGACAGTGCTATTTGCTGTGCTCGAGAAATGTTCCCATGAACTTATCCTCGGCATGGATTTTTAATCCCCCCACTCTGCCCTTATTGATTGTGGAACCGGAATGCTTCAACTTGATTTACCGTGTTACCATGACGACCCAACACCAGCTCACCCCCGTCTGTGTTCTGCAGATCACGTTCGCCTAGCACCTCAAGCCTTTACTTACATAAACCTGAGATCTGTCCCTCCTGTTCCCGATGGTGACTACATGTTGATACCTATTGCTGACGTTCTGCTGGCCAAAAATCTTGCCGTGCCTCACACACTTTTGACAGTCACTGGAAATACAGCATCTCTTCCGATCCTAAACTTCAGCTGGTGCGCTCAAGTTATCCCAGATGGCATGACTTTGGCAAAAGTTTTTTATGTAGATGCTGCCATTTCGGCGTTCGTTGCCAAATCTTCGTCGTCCTCTGCTCCGTTTTCATCCTCGAAGAGCGCAGCGGATGCCACCATCGACAAGATGATCGCTCCGGATTTTCTTCCAGTACAGCTGACATCCGGCACCTGCGGAAATCCTACCGCGACAACTTTGATTTTGATGACCGCCCTTTGGGTCAGACATCCTTTGTAACTCATTGGATTAACACTGGAGACGCTAGCCCCATCCGACGACGTCCTTATCGCGTGTCTAATGCTGAGCAACAAGTTATCTAGCAGGAAGTTGAAGAAATGATCACAAAAGACGTCATCGAACCTTCCTGCAGTCCATGGGCATCGCCGGTCGGGCTAGTCAAGAAGAAGGATGGCAGCTGCCGCTTCTGCGTAGACTACCGTCACTTAAACAAAGTAACACGTAAGACGTGTATCCACTGCCGCGGATTGACGATGCTCTCGACTGCCTACAAGGGTCTGCCTACTTTTCATCTATCGACTTGCGATCAGGATACTGGCAGATTTCTGTCGATCATCGGGACCGTGAGAAAACCACATTCATCACACCGGATGAACTTTTCCAGTTCAAGGTTATGCCATTTGGATTGTGTAATGCGCCAGCTACATTTAAAAGGATGATGGACTCTCTCCTGCGTGGACACAAATGGACCACGTGCCTGTGCTATCTCGATGACGTCATCGTATTTTCACCTACATTCGAAAGCCACCTAGCCGCCTAACGGCTGTTCTTGAGGTTTTCCGGAAAGCAGGACTTCAGCTCAACTCTTCCAAATGTCGCTTTGGCCGTCGGGAAATCACTGTGTTGGGCCACCTTGTCAGTGCTCGTGGCGTGCAACCTGATCCTGACAAAATTCGAGTTGTCAAAGATTTTCCCATGCCACGTTCCGCAAAAGATGTACGGAGTTTTATAGACCTTTTTCTTACTTTCGACGTTTCGCGAAGAATTTTGCTGAGATTGCCCGACCACTTACGAAGCTACTGAAGAAGGACATGCCTTTTTATTGAGGTACTGACCAAGCAACTGCCTTCAGCACCCTTACAACATTACTTACTTCCCCACCCATCTTGGCCCATTTCGACCCGTCAGCCCATACTGAAGTTCGTACCGATGCCAGCGGACATGGAATTGGTGCTGTTCTCGTCCAGCGGCAACGAGGACAGGATCGCGTCATTGCTTATGCCAGTCGCCTCCTTTCTCCTTCGGAGAGAAAGTTTTCCATTACAGAGCGTGAGTGGCTCGCACTAGTCTGGGCAGTGGGAAAATTTCGACCGTACTTGTTTGGCCGCACCTTTTCGGTAATTACAGATCACCATGCCTTGTGCTGGCTGTCGTCCCTTAAAAATACAACAGGACGACTTGGCCGTTGGGCCTTGAAACTACAATAATACAGCTTCGACGTGGCATACAAATCTGGCCGAATGCACCAAGATGCCGACTGTCTATCTCGTCACCCCGTGGACCCACCTGACCTTTCAGCACATGATTCGGACCCTTGTGTCTTCGCCTTGTTGGCTTTCACCGACATACGCAAGGAACAGCTCAGCGATGTCCACTTGCGGTCTATCATGCAGAGTCTATCTTTGCCCCACGTAGACCCGTCGCTACACTTGTTCGTTCTACTCGATGGCATTCTTCACCGACGCAACACCAGCGCCGAGGGACCAGAGCTACTACTCGTAGTTCCTGTGACACTCCGTTCAGCTGTACTTGAACAGCTTCATGACGCCCCAACCGCGGGACATCTCGGGGTCACGCGCACGTACGATCGCGTGCGGCGTAAGTTCTTCTGGCCAGGCCTTTACCGTTCTGTGCGCCAATACGTTGCTGCATGTGAGTCCTGCCAGCGCTCCAAACATTCTACCTTGCCACCAGCTTGTCCGCTCCAACCAATAGACATACCCACCGTTCCCTTCTACCGCGTCGGTCTTGATCTCGTTGGACAATTTCCTACTTCTCTCACCGGAAACAAGTGGATAGCCGTAGCCACTGATTACGCCACAAGATAAGCTATCACACGAGCGCTACCGACAAGCTGTGCCACTGACGTCGCGGGCTTCTTGCTTCATGACGTAATTCTTCACCATGGCGCTCCTCGACAGCTGCTTACTGATCGTGGTCGCTCATTTCTTTCAAAAGTAGTAAGTGACATCCTTCGCTCGTGCTCGACGCGTCACGAGCTCACTACGGCCTATCACCCACCAACAAATGGTCTTACCGAGCGCCTAAATCGAACATTGACAACAATGCTCTCCATGTACGTTTCCAAAGATCACCTTGATTGGGATAGTACTTTGCCTTATGTGACATTCGCGTACAATTCGTCACGCCCCGACACCGCTGGCTTCTCCCCCTTCTATATATTGTTTGGCCGCCATCCAGCGTTACCCTTCGAGACTCTTCTCCCATCAACTACGCAAACGGTTACAGAGTACGCCCGGGATGCCACTGCTCGGGCTCAAGTGGCCCGCCAAATCGCATGGGAACGTCTTCTTGGCTCGCAGCTCTCTTATAAGGCCCGCTACAATAGCCATCACAGAGTAGTTTCCTACTCTCTAGGTTATTGGTCCTCCTCTGGACACCATGCCGCCACGTTGGCCTCTCTTCGAAGCTCCTGTTTCGCTACTCGGGGCCTAACAAGGTTTTACGCCGGCTTACCGACGTCACATACGAGATCGCTCCGTTGGACAGTCAGTAATCGTTGTCCGCACCCGCTACTGACGTCGTCCACGTGACCCGCCTCAAACCGTACATATCAGCATATGATCCTACTCTCCTTTAGGCGCCGAGACGGCACTGCCAGCAGCGGGGGGTTATATGTTGCACGACATCGGCAACGAAAAAGCATCATAGACGACGAAGACGATGAAAGCGACCGTGCTCGTGTGTGTTTGCTGCTGTTCTTCCATCTTGTCGGCAGCTGCCTCTGACTCTCCCTGTATATTTTGTAAATATATTTATTTCATTCATTCTCTCACCCCCGTGACAATATTTCACGCTAACAATATCTCTTGCAGATTAACAAGCAAGAATAGCTTTTCCCTCACGGTAATTATAATAACCAATCAATTAATAATGTATATAACGTGTCTGGAACAACCATTGTAACTTTGAGCAGGCATACACAAAAATAAAACAATGCAATGCAGACACTCTTCAGAAAAATGAAAGAGGGAAACACAACAACAACAACAACAACAACAACATAATAATATAATAATAATAATAATAATAATAATATTAATAATAATAATAATAATAATAATAATAATAATAATATAATAATAATAATAATAATAATAATAATAATAATAATAATAATAATAATAATAATAATATAATAATAATAAGCCGTGTGCAAGCTCCCCTTCGTCTCAGTTTCAATGGGTACGTAATTGATTGTCCCAATTTTATGGCTAGCATCCTGCCCTCGAGAAATGTTTCAACGAAGAAGAATTTAGCTCGCAGGTTCAAGGAAGAATTAAGCTTTTAATTGCGTGATTATTAATCATGGAAAAAAATAATTCCAACGAACACAAGAGCATTGTTTAACCATACTGATTCTTATTTAAGGTAATGAATAATTGTCTTATCTGCACAAGTGACAAGCAACTATTGCACTCCTTTCATTCTGACTAGGGTGTCTTTTCTTTTGCTTTCTTTTTTCTGGTGGGTGGTTTCGGTAATAAAAAAACTTACTTAATTAAGTCATCGATTCTTGGCCGATCCCCCTGAGTGGGTACGAGCCATGTATGTGGATTCATCATCATCATCATCATCGCCTTGAGAGTATTACCACCTGGCTATTAACTGCGGTGAGCACGAGCCCGCATCTAGGAGCAAACGAAGAAGTCGTTTAGGACAGCAGAGAACTCTCGAATCCTAAGCACATTCAAAACATTAGTACCCCCGCAGTTGAGACTCCTGAGATTACTATGGGTTCCGGGACACTGTGGATTAAGATTAAATGAATTGGCCGATTCCTTAGCACGAGCCGCACTTGATGGGCCAGTTTTGTCCATACTGCCAGATGTTGAATATATCACGGCAATAAGATATCGAAAATCAGCAATCTCCACTGATACGATAGAAAAAGTAATTACACGGACAGACTATAACCACCTCATGTTTCCATGGCAACACCACTGGAGTCAGTCCAGAAAGCTCGAAGTCTTAATTACTAAATTTCGATGTCGTGTCCCCCCTCTAAACCTGTATCTACACAGGGCTGGTCAGACAACATCACCCCTCTGCGCATTCTGCGGAGAAATGGAATTACTAGATCATTATTTTTTGTATTGTCGCCGCTACGAGATACTTAGAAAAAGGTTACTAGTTATGCCATTTCGGAAAATAGGCCTTAGATTGACGGCGGAAACGGCGCTAAGCTTTGGCGCCTCAGCTTTGGGACATTGCCACAGGGATGCTTTCAATGCCGTTTGCAATTATATTCAGGCAACCAAGCGTATACCATTGTGATCTTCAATAAAAAAAATTATTTATTACTCCCCAGGGCAGAGTGAAGTAAACGCAGCTGAGTGCTAATCATAACACCTCAAATCTCAAAATTGCTCAACTTGATTTTTTTTCGTTTGCTCTTTTTATGTTGTTTTTATTTTTACATTAATCTCATTATAATACCAATTCATTAAACATTGTTAAAATGATTACAGAAAAACTGCACTACACTTTCTTGGCCAATCCCCCTGAGTGGGTATGAGCCAGCCTCCCAGGGAAACAAAACAAAACAAAACAAAAACAGCGTGCTGATCCTTCGCCGAGTCTTTTTGGTTGTGTCACGTCACTTACCTGCCTCTCTGTCACTACGTGGTATTCCTTGCCCGAAGCCCTTCTTTTTCTCTCACGCGGGACAATATAGTCGTGTCTGACAGGAGGAGGGAAAAACTGTTATTGAAACCAAGGGAATGGTTTTCTTGACTGCGGGAGGCGACGATGGTTAGCCGGCCAGGACTACCTCAGTGGATTTCGTGCGTAACGTTTGTGTCGTCCCCGGTGTCCAGTTACTATAACGTAGCTCTCGCCATTCGGTGCCTCGTCCTCGGACTCCTTCGACCGTTTCCCCCATCTTTTTCATCTCTCTATTTCTTTCGGTCGCTCTATGCGCCGAGTACTCCCCCTGGTTTTCTTTTTGTCCCCTTTTTAACAAGGAGCTTAGCTTTGACGTCACATTAGGAAGACAGAAATTAGCTCCTTTTCCCCTCCTTCAAGAACCACGGATATTAGTCGGTCATTCAGGTGCCCCAGCTCCTCGACGGTTGCCTCTTCCCGCCCCGCGATCCAGAACTTCTCACTAAGGTCGAAGCTAACCCATTCCTTCCAAGTTGAGCCGTGGGCTCGGGAGGCGGAAGCTCGAACCTTATTGTGGGTGGCCTCGTAGAGAGTTTAAAAATCGGGGTCCCCAGGAGCTTGAGGACCCAAGAAGCTTGCGACGCGCCAGGGTGCATGCGCCGAACCCAAGCGAATCTTGGGCTCTCACGTTCGTGTTGACGCAAGGCCCAAAATAAACTGTATACTTGGCGACAACTTTTCTTCGCATAGGAGGGAAAGATACGGAGGCGAAGCTTCTGCACATGTATCACTAGGCGAAGTATAGTCCGTTCTGGCGCGTGTCTTGTAACGCTGTGGAGAGTGGTGGTGGCGCATCATCAGCGTGTCATGTAGACGCAGTCGCCGTTTTGCACTTGAGGTGCACGTAAAATGGCGGGACTTTCTCGCTTGTTCAAAAACGCTAAGTCACAACGAATAAGTTAAAGTAAATACGACTATCTGAACGGTGAGAGCTACGTCTAGTCTCAAATAGCTCTACGTGGAAAATAAAGGGGGAACTTCTATGTTTCACGGGGAAAATACGGGCGCTGTTGTGGAACTGCATTCACTGGCGGTAAATCGCCTGCAATTTTACTCTCTAGCCTTCACTCTAATGCCAATAAAAGTTGTATTAGGTCGCCAGCGAGACGAAGTCGACGCAGCGTGAGCCACAGTGCCACATGGCCCACGTATCGCATCATATCTTGAACTTTGCCGCGGGTGGCGCCCGTGCATTTCACCCAACGCAGCCTGCGTTTGACTCGGTTCTCAAACTCTGCTTGTCCTCCGAACGCAAGAGCAACTACGCAACGCGGCTCGGGGACCCATTGTCCTGGGTGCCCAATTCTCAAACTCTCTATTACCTGGGAGTGAGGAGTAGGCTGGTGCCCAAATACTTTGGTCAGTGCAATGTTTAGTGTTGCATGTATGCATGAATAACCTTATTAAGGTCATTCCGTGCGTGCGTGTAGCGCGCAGCGGGCCGCTCCCACGTTGGGACAGAGAGACCTTGCTCCTCCGTCACTTCGTGGGCCCGAAAGATACCCCGGAGCTGCGCTTCAAGCCGACCAAGTTGCGTGGAGCTCGGTCCCACTTTTCTTCGGTGGTCCTGGCCCCTGGTGACAGGGGGCAACCCCAGAGCATGTGAGCTATACTAGCTGCATCTTCACAAAATCACCACGCATCGTAAGAATTCACGTCCCGAAATATTCTGTGCAGGAAGGCCGTGCATGGGTACGTGTTCGTCTGCAACCGCATGGCTGATTGAGAATTTCACTAGCTATTTTGGACATTCGCCCTTTAACAAAGGTGCGAATAGCTGATTTTTTAAGCACTGATTATGCGCGTTTCGGCAGTGTTGTCTATGGCCAAGGCGATGGCCCCCTGCTCTGACTTTTCTGGATTTGTTATTTTGACAGATCCGTCCAATATGACTTGCGCTGTATAGTTTATAAACACGATCAATAATCCCAGTTTTCCGTTGATTCGGTTGCGTCAACGTACTCCGTTTTCTTATGAGTTACAAACTGGGTGTGCAGGACTTTGGCTTGTTCCATCAGCCTTTCAATGTGATGAGTGGTGTTCATATTCCTATAGGTATGGGGAATATTTTGAGCAGGCGTAGCCAGAAAGAAAATTTTAGGGGGGGGGCACCCCCTTGAACTGGTCATTTTTCGCTCTCTATGCCAATGCCAGAAGAAAATACATTAAGGGGGGGGGGGGGCATGGGCTCGGTGTGCCACCCCCTGGCTACGCCCCGAACTTCGAGATGCGCACTCTGGACGAAATATGTATTGGTTTGGTGAAACAATGTAGAAGTCTAACGAACACCGGTTTTTAAAGGGTGTAGCGACTGGCTGGTGTTCACTATAATCTCTCGTACTTCGTGGTGAGGTGGAGCTCCACCGTCTCCTCTAGCGTATTGTTGAGTCCCAGTTAGAAAAGTTTCTCCGTGGAGGTGTGAAGGCCGGGAACTACACCTTGTGCACCTACCGTACGAGTGTGTCCATCCTGGACCTGTCAGCTGTCGTTAAGCGTAGATATGGCATGCAGTATGTAATTTTGACGGACGGACGGAAAAAACTTTACGAAAAAATAAAAAAGAAACCCTGCAGGGTTACCGGCCTGGGCTCAGGCCACCCCGACGTTTTGTGCGGTGAGGCGTAGGCTTTCCACCGTTGTCCGGGCCCGCTGGATTGCCCACAGTTCGTCGTGCACATCTGAGCTAGTCAGCGCACTTAGCCAATGCTCCTCGAGAAGGTCTGGTTTTATATTGTCCTCTGGGTATATTACTGTGACCTGTGTGCATTGCCATATAATATGTGCCATATTAGCGTGTTCGTGCTTACAGAGAGTGCAGCTTGTTTGTGGGTATTGTCTGGAATTTACTATGTTCAGGTGTACTGGATTTGAAAAGGGTCCTGGTTTGCAATCTTCACCAATCTGTTTCTTGAGATCTGTCTAGCTGTTTGTGTGGTGGCGGATATTTTTCTCGTTGTCGCTTATAATGTGCCAATATGTCATGATGCGTGACCAGTCTGTCTCTGTCGTATTGTATCGCATATTCATAATAGTCGTCACCTCCATCGTCCCATCGCCACCCCCGGAGTCGTCCCCCCTTCTGCGGTCGGTGCGGGTGGCCGGGCCATCGCTGTCCGAGCCGTGGTTGGTTAGTTCTCGCACGCTTCGGTGGGCCTTCTCGTTGAGGTTTTGTGGGATGGTCGTGTCTTCGATGTTTAATTCCCCCATGTGCGCCGGGATCCACTTGAGGTATTTAGGTACAGTTTTGCCATTGCGGAAATCTTCTGCAATGCTGTTCACTACTTTGGCTGCTTCGGCGGAGACCCATCACTTGTGAAATTTTTAATGGCCATGAGCGCAAATGCCTGAATGAGCAGGAGAGTGTTGAAGTCCTTCATACCCATGTCCTTGTTAGTCATCCTCATTATTATTAGCTCGAGTGTGTGTAGCGTTGCATTTTCTAACCTACTTGGCTTTTGTGTATTGCGCCCTGTGTTTTGAATATAAAGGTCAATGATACTGAGGGTAGAAAACTTCTCGGTGGGTTTCTCTCCCGCTAAGATTGTTATCTTGGGTGGAGTGCCGCGAGAACCATGCGGCTCCCGAAGGGCGAGCACTTGTAAGTAATCTAGAAAACTGGGCTAATTGGAACATACTCATCACAATCAATGCAAAAAAGTGATCCCGAAAACACAAGGAAGTGCACGGCACAAGTGCTGTCTAAAACTAAAAGCCTCGAGCCTGGACGATTTTCTGTGATGCCAAACTCGCTTTGCAAACCAATAAATGCATCATGAAGCAAGGTCCGTATTACAGCTTGGCAATAGAAATCACAGAACTTATTCAGGTTGCTTCAACAAATGGTCATCTTATAACTTTTCAGTGGATTCCCGCTCATTGCGGCGTGATGGGGAACGAAGAGGCAGACGCTGAAGCTAAAAATGCCTTAAGCAGTGCCCCTGAAGTACGCATTGCATTTTCACGAGCTGACACGAACGCCCTGCTTCGCTGCGTGATGCGCAGGCTACACACTTCAGCACTGGACCAAACCGGAACGGCGACTTCACAAATGGGACCGGAAATGAGGTTCCGCATGCCTCCTAAATTGAAACGGCAACTCACAAGTATGATCCACCGCATTCGTCTTGGTGTAGCGTACACCAGACATTACGCACATATCATCGGTCGCAGTGACACCGGTCCTAATTGTGAACACTGTGATGTGCCAGAAACACTTGAGCACATATTTTGTGTCTGCCCAACATACGCACGTGAACGACAAACACTGATTTTCTTCTACTGAACTATATCGCAGTAGGTCATTAACTGATGAGACCATGTTGGGCCCTTGGCCAGACACCAACAGTGCAACTGCGGTCACAAGAGCAGTTTTTACCTTTTTAGAAACAACTGGACTATGTGCACGGCTATAAAATGTGTCTCAGCTAGAAAGAACACTACATACTCACCTCTCTATCTCACCATCGTCATACATTAATCCTTTCTTTTCCCCTTTGCCTTCCCCCAGTGTGGAGTAGCAGGCTAGAGCAAGCTATCGCTCAGGCCGACCTCTCTGCCTTTCTGTAAATAAACTTACCTCCTCCTCCCTCAAAAACTAAAAGTTTAATGGCAAAACTTTGCATACATATGCGTAAATGAAGGCACTAAACATCTTATCAACCCCGACCAAGCATGTAATCATTCACGCTCAAGGTATGAAACTTCAGTATTTGCAAGAGCGATTGAGGGTGGACTCACGTATACTCGCCCTTTGCTTTTATGGTTTTAAACGCTTCAGCGAGTTCACGCGTGCGCTGATTCATGTGCCTTATTACCACAGCGGTTTTGTTTAGCTCGGCCTGCGCAACTTGCCGCACTTCTGGCTATTGAGAGGAAGAAG
Organism: Rhipicephalus annulatus; assembly: GCA_013436015.1. NCBI lineage: Eukaryota > Metazoa > Arthropoda > Arachnida > Ixodida > Ixodidae > Rhipicephalus > Rhipicephalus annulatus. The sequence continues at coordinate 60,109 of WOVY01004860.1, read as the reverse complement.
CGCATACGGTGCATTTGTATGCGGTTGTACGTACATTGGGCAGACGGAATGTTGTCTCAACGTCTAAGGGAGCACGATAGCTCTCTGAGAGGTGCATCATCCACGCATCCTTCCCTCCGACGACTCGAAGGCACAAGTCATCTTCTTCTTTTTTCTTCTGAGAACACATAGTGATTCTTCCCCACCCACTTCTGAAAGCTGTCTGCTCCAAAGTGGTTTTGCACTGTCCCCAAGATCTGGGGCATTGTACGGCTTTCTGTAGCACCCTGGACATCGCGCTGCCTCGTCGATCGGGTCAACGATCGTGGCGGCTGCGCAAAGCGACAATGACACAGGTTGATGTCATCATCTGACGTCACATTAAGAGAGGGCACAATGACGTCGCGAGTTTCAGCCGACCTCTGACGGGATCACGTGGTGACGATTTTGTTTAATCACTCGTGTTTATATACGCCGAAAACGTGGGACGCCGACAGTCAGGTATCGCGTTCTATGAGGCATCTCACGCTCTCGCTTCAATAAATCAATTCAGATGAAGCGCCCTAACATTTTAGCACGCTCATAATTTCTGTCAGCTGGTCTGAGAACTGGCTAGCTTCTCTGTCCTTCCTCCTATCTTCCTTACTCCTCTTCCTCCTTCTCAAAATGTCCAATGAAAAAATATCATACCCATCATGTTTAATTGTAAGAAAAAATGATAGCTTTAACCTCAAGAAACAGAAAGAGAGCTGAGTGGGTCAGGGTAGAAGCTGGGGTTAATGATATCACAGCTGAAATCAAGAAGAAGACATGGACCGGCCACGTAGCACGTAGGCAGGATAGCCGTTAGTCATTAACCGTGACTAACTGTATTCCCAGAAAAGGCAAAAGCGTGAGAGGGCGAAAGGAAACTAAGTGGGCAGATGAGGTTAAGAAGTTTGCAAGTACAACGTGGCAGCAAAAAGCACAGGACCACATTGTTCGGTGGAACATGTAAGAGAGAGAGAGAGAATAAACTTTATTGGGTTCCAGCATGCGGGATTCCCTCCGGCCGCGCAGGGCGTGGGGTTCCCCCTATCTCACGTTACACTAGAAGTCCTAATGTCACGCGGGCCTAGACCTCAAGGCCTTCGTGCCCCGGCGCCGCTCGGGTTACTGAGGGTGTCCCCCTTTCGCCTTTGCAGCGCCAGTGCGACCTCGAGCTGCCGGACGGCCCTTCGCTGGTCTTCTGGGTCCGTAGACCCCACACGCTGTTCTACCTGCGGCGGTAAACACCGGACCGTCCGCGCTGTCTGCGTCACATCCCCAGAGTATGTGAGCCTTCCCGCCTCCGCACAGGGATCTTACCCGGTGGGAGGCGGTGAGGTTGCGCCAGCTCCAAACCGAGACTGTGTTGACCCCATCGCTAGCGCGACACGTGTGCCCTGAACTCTACGTGAGTGAAATGTGCAGTGTGTGCGCGAGCGCGAGAGCCACCCTGGAACATGTAAGAGGCCTTTGCATTTACTACTACGTTTATTACTACAATGTATTACTATCATCATCAGTAAAGCGGATGATGATAGTAACATCAGCTGCAGATGAAGGCTCCTAGAGAACTTTGCAGACGAGCCACAAGGCCTGCTCTGGCGCCAGGCATGGGTCGCGTCGTGAGCGGACATATAGTCAAGCGTGCATAGGCGGATGCGCTAACTGAGCCGTGGAGCAGCATTGACCCGCTCCCAGCTCAGTGCTACGCGACGCTTCCGCTTCCGTTCGACAGGAACCAGCGATGTTCGCACGCGCCGAGGTCACCACGACACGATGCATTCGCCGCGTGACAAAATGTCGGTAATCTGTTCGAAGAAGACTCGCCAACCACGATGCATACTGCTCTGTGGGGTTGCGCGGTCGTGGTTTCCGCTAATGCATTGAAGCCATCTCATGTAAAGCAGGAAACTCGCTACAGTGGCCTGTTGATTGTATTGTGCTTGACTACTGACTGGTACTTACTTGACTGCCGACTAAAGAGAGCCGGCGCTTCAATATCAGGGCACGTGAACGGTTTTTGTTTCGTCATAAAAAATAAATTGGATTGCAAGATAACTCATACAATATGAACTAAGTCTACAGACTGCGTAAATCCATTTGTGTAATGGTTGTCTTGGGGTTCACTGTAACATCACTTCCTGGTATTTACTTTTTGTTTTGTTATCTGCTTCTAAGCCATTGTGTGAACAAAACTCACTGATAATTTTTCTTGTTATTTTTCTGTTTTATCCATCTATGTACGTACCACGCTTCCAAGATCTTCTACAAGATCGGAGTATCTCTAAGTAAGTAATTAATATGCATAAGGAAATGTACGCCATGTTTAGATAACTAGGCTTTCATAAAGCGTGCAAAAACAAAGCAGAGATTGAAATAACAAACGCTGATCATAGTAAAATAATCAGTGTTAACTGTTTAACTCCCACTTAGCACCACAGCTCCTTGAATTGGCAGGCCTTTCACACACTTGGCCATGCACTGCGAAAACTGCGAGGCGAGCGAACGCAGACCTTTCTTCGAAAGAACCACACTTGCTTACAGACCCCACGGGAAAATTCAAAGGGAAATTACCGAGTTTTCACATCAACACAGAAGGTTAAAAGAGTGTGAGCCACCCCTAATCTAGTTCATATATAGGCTTCCTACAACGAAACGTACCAGCAGAAGACGTGCTTATTTAGGTGGCACTCTGTGATGGGTTGTCATGGTGTGGTATCACTGCAGGTTGTGCTATATAATTGGGCGTTCTGAATGAAAACTCTGGTAGGTAGGTGCTTCGTCCCGTGATTCCGCCTGTATTTTGTGGCTCTCTTGCAGTGCATTTTCAAGCATGAATTCGAATGAACTCACCCATCTTTCAATCATGCTCGCTGTGCATTTGCTCGAAGTGTGCATATAACTGGCAAAAAAAAGTGCTGTTTTCGTTTGGTCCTTAGTAATATGCGTCGAGTAGTATAGCATGAGCGTGCGTATAAAAGTGACCCATGTGGTACACCGTGGTCATATTTGGGCGCCTTACTATGTGTTGTGACTGCGACGCACTTGGTGTGGACCTTAAGCGGCCGACAACGAAGCCGTTTTCGCCGTCTTCTTGCAATGAGAACGTGGCACTAAGCTCCCGCGTGCCGCCTCAGTAATGACGACATCGACCGCCAGGGATACCGAAAAACTGAAACGCTCCCTGAACACATCGACACGCTCAGCTCAAGTGTCTCCGTTTTGCGCGCTTTTTCAACGAACGTTTCCTGGGTAACACACACTCACTTGGGCGCGTCCATAATAACCCTTGATACCCCTTCCCTAACCTAAAAGGAACGTATACAAGTCCTGGCGGGCCCGATTTTACTGCGCCTACTCGCTAGACTGTGTGTTCCGGCGCTACCACCGGATCACGTAAATTGCATTGCTAGGTGCCTGATAGGCCACAGGCCTTGCCGGCCACCTTACCTCAACCGCTGGACCCATGAACGTTACCACTATGCATGCACTCTTCGACATTTATACATGTGAAGCAAACTTTGCGTGTGTGTTCCTAACCCCTCCGAAAGTTTTTGTCATTTAAAGAAAAGATGCCTTCGTGCGTTTCAGTAAATGTAGCTGGATGTCAGCCCCAGTCTATGTCGTTTACACATGTGCCTTCCCGTTGACATAGTTTTCTAATTGTGCTTCGCATGCCACGGTGACACGTGAATAGTAGATTCGATTACATGTGTCGCATACCCGCGCTGTCGATTTGCGCCCGGACAAGACCTATAGCCGTACACGGCTTCTCTGGAAAATGGGAACAATTCAAAGTAGTGAACGCGAACGCTGCACATAGCTTGACATAAAGTATATGGCCATGCAACGCAGCAAAAAAAAAAAAAAAACTTGGCGCGGTGATGGTGGCGGCCAGAATATTTAATAACTATTACATGGTTACAGAGAGGTGAGGGGTTTGGGTTAGGGTCGTATTGGCCTCCTCTTCTCACAGTAATATATAGGTGAAACCCTTATTCAGGAGCTCTATTGGCGAGCAAAGCCGATGAACCGGGGCTTTTCGGGCCTTGAAGTCCTGACAGCCGAGCAGGGTTGCCTCCCAGTCCTCTCTCTCTCCTGGAATTGCGTGCAAACACGTACACAAAGAGAAGTGGAGATACTACAAATGCCGACACCACTAACCAAATAGCTTCGCCCTTTGTTGTGTGTTTAGGAAAAGTGGTTAACGATTTAGATTATTCGGTATACTGTACTATGGGAGAGCTGAGAGCTATTCGTGGGCCACAAACTTGATGAGGCCGCATCGACAAAAAAAAAGTGGACTGCTTGCTCTATAAAATGTGTTAAGAAAAAAGTGGGTAACGATTTAGAGTACTATATAAGCACTCTACTATGGGAGCGAATGAAACGGTACCGTGGGCCCACTTGAGGCCTTTCGTTGGGAATGGATGCGAGCACTGCACCCGATGAAAGGCGTGTTTAGAAAAAGGGGGTGACGATTTAGAGTGCCAGGTACTTCACCATAGGAGAGCCACATGTGTGTTTAGGAAAAGTGGTTAATGATTTAGAGCACTTGGTCCTCTACTATGGGAGAGCTTGAAGCCGTCCCGTGGGCCTCAGCGCGTGATTGCCAACCTGTATGTTCAGAAAAAGTGTTTAACGATTTAGAATACTAGGTACTCTACTATAGGAGAGCATGAAGCCGTCCCTTGGGCCTCACACTTCATGAGGCCCTGAATGTGCCTTGGCATTGGAAGAATTCACGTGTTCCACATCGAACACTTCACTTGTTTACGATGATGGAGCTTACTGTCCAGCTGTAAGTTTTCGTGACTGGCCCTATGACGGCAAATTTGAACGCCCAAGTAAAATTCATCAAAGGTAGTTCGGCCAGCATTTCTCCGAACGTCACATCATTAAAGAAAACGTCTAACCTTTATTTCAATATATCCTTAGAATTTACAACTATTCACAGAGAAGATATTTAGGCTTGAGGCAGAAGTCAGCCAGCACAGCTTTTCTACATAAGCGAACGTCAGGCGCATTGTGTTCCCGTAGGGGGGGGGGGGGAGTGGTTATGTTGTAAGAAGGAAAAGAAAAGTGAGCCCCGTAACTGTCTGCTTCAGGGAGCGACACCTCAACCGTAGCTCACAAGGGATGGGGGTGAGGAGGGATTAAAAGGATAGGAATAAAGGTGTAGAGAGAAAGAAAGAGAGATGAAGTAAGTGTGAAAGCGCGAGAGCGACGACATATTGAGGGGATAGAAGGGATAGGAAAGATGGGAACACGGTCACAGGAGTCCGAGGACGGGGCACGACTTGCGAGAGCTCTTGTCGGCGTCGGTAGATGGCGTAGAGCAGGTCCAGTAAGTCAGAGCTACACTGTCGTCAGAGATCGGCGTCAGGAGATGGCGTAGGGCGAACCCAGTCGGCCAGAACTACGCTGGCGTCGGAGATCGCGAGGGCACAACCGGTCGACACGGAATCCAGCGAGCGAGATGTTCCCGTAGGGTGGAGCTATAGTGAACTAGAATATGATCATATTCTAGTTCACTATAGGTAGGGGCTAAGATTTATGGTGTCATTCATTGGCGGATTCGGAGTGACCCACTAACTCTGCACCGGAGCACTCCAATGTGGCGGAGGGCAACAGAGGAGAATTTACCAATGGAACACATGCGCTCCCTCCGGAGCAAATGGCAGCGTCAGAATGGAACACAATGTGCGCGTCTCTCTTCTTGCTAGAGTGTGCACAATGGGCACAGCGACGTTACGCTAGCAAAACGTGAGCTCCGACGTGAGGCGCAACTTACGCGACCAGCGTGCGTTGGCGCTCCCAATGTCGGCACCGTTTCAAGGCATGGCGCGCTTGCGACTTTCGGTCGAATCCGCCGATTTTCGAGGAGTAGATAAAGCTGCTCCGTGGAGATCTCGCGACGGAGCTGCTCCAGATCTGCCAATGGAACATACAGGAAACACTCTCGATCTGCCAGTGGAAGAGACTTGCTCCTCATGGAGCAGAAGAGAGTATTACCGGAAGTGCTCCTAATCTGCCAATGGATGACATCATAAGCAGCAATTTGAAAAGGAGCCAATTCTTATTTTTTTCTTCATATAAAAAACTCACTGGGCTTTTTATTGGCTTGTTTCTTGTTCCTAAGGGACCTGGAGTAACCCACTGTGGGGATCGGCCATGAAACTGGTCGTACATCATTCTAGGAAAAAAAAAAACTTTTAACAGCCACGGTGACCACGGGACATACGGAGGCGGCCGAAGAAGCCGCGATAGCCCTAGCAATCGCCACGGTGCCGAACGCTACGATCGTAATCAGCGACTCGCAGGCAGCAATCCGCGGCTTCGCGCGCGGCCGCGTCTCGCGGGAAGCGGCCCGCATCCTTAAGATGTGCGGTGATGGTGACTCAGCGTCGCGATCGCCACAACAAAATTTAACAGTCTTCCTCCTTTGGACCCCGGCACACACCGATGTCCCGCTTCCGGGCAACGAGGCGGCCCACGCCGCGGCTCGAGGTCTCACTCGCCGAGCCGTGGCACATTCCGTGGCCGCCGCCTCCGCTCCCGAGAACGGGGCTTCTGATCTGCCGGATCGAGACACTTCGACAGACACGCAGCGACAACACAGACCACAACGGTCGTGGGGTGATCGTCTCATCACGTTCCGAGATATTACGCAACACTACAGACTGGAAAGGCGAAAGTTCCCGCCACCGCATGACAAATTAAACAGACACGATGCCGTAAGCTATCGCTTACTACAAACCCACTCTTACCCCAGCCCGGTCGTCTTACGCCACTGCTACCCGCACTTACACATTACCGATCTATGTAAAGCATGCGGGCACAGAGCAACGCTGCGCCACATGCTCTGGGAATGCGCCGGTAACAATGGTCGAGAAACGGCCGCCGTTCGCGATGCGCCTATGGCGGCTGCCAATACCAGGCAACAGGAAGCCTCGAGCTCACTCGTTCCCGCCGCCGTCCCGTCTGCGGGAGCCGCGGGGGACCTTCTCCGTCGGCGACGCCGCCGCTGGGAGGCGGCGCTCAGAAGCTCGGAGCTCAACGACCAGCTCTGGGCTGTCCGGCAGGCCGAAGATGCCGCCCGAGTTCAGGGACTCAGCGCCGCCATCTGAGGCCACCAAGACCAAGCTGCCGGCCAAGCTCTAATAAAGTTTCCTCTCTCTCTCTCTCTCTCTACAATCCGAATATGTTCAAGAATGAATACTCTAAAACATAGTTTTTTTTTTACTAACTAGAGGAACTAGGCACTGTGATCGTTCGGCGACCATGGGAATGATGGGTAGTGCACGAATTTGCCTAGTCTTCGTGCTTGCGGACTTCTAACGCACGTGTGGCTTTGTTTATTCATGTGTACTGGCTTTATTTCAAATAAAAGAACTGTTGTGAACTTCGAGATCCGCATTGCATTGGTGAGCCCAAAATATTAGGGGCGTAAAGCGCAACTGCAGAACATCTGCTGATTGTCGTTTCGTAACAGAGCAGCCCCAAGCCATGCGAAGTCAAAAGGAGCCGAAAGGACGAAGATTAGACAAAACCATGTACTACCCATAATTCCCATGCTTGCTGAAGCGGCGTGCGTTGCAGCTCCCATAGACACTAGCACCATAGTTCCTTCTAGTGTATATTAGGAAACTTCATGGTTTATAAAGCGTGCACGCCTGAGTCGACAGGAATGTGAAAGCCGTTTTCTTTGACTTCTCAGTCGGTGTATTAATCCTCCCTCTCCTCCTTTCGAAGCTTGCTGCCCCTCACTTGCCCCTTGCATGGTCTCCGTCATCGCCCATTTTTGATCAAGTGACGATGTCATATGATGACGTCGTGACGTTACGTCCCGTTGTACGATGTCATTGTGACGTAATAATTTATGTCTCTCGCGACGTCTTAATAGTGTCTTATATATGGTGACGTCATCACGTGATGATTTTAAAGGCGGAGCTCCTAAAAATAGAGGCTTGCCCGTTGGCGTACGCCGAAGTACTTACTATGCACTATGAACATGATGGCGCTGATGATCACGGACAACGACTGGCTTGTGCAGGATATGACGTCTCGGTTTGCTGTACGTTTAGTATGACTGGAAACAATTAACAACCAGCAGGGGTTCACATACCGTGACTTTGCCAACTTAAGGCTAGATAAGGTACCGCAGAGTTATAATCAAAGCAAAACGGAATTCACAATTCAACACAACATACCATTCATAGCTCTAATGAGAACTGAGAGAGAATTATGAAAAGAAAGTTATAATTATTATTGGGTAGAACAAAGAAAGCGAGTCTTTAAATTTACCCTGCTATCACTATCCTTCGCACACCGTGTTGTCACTCATGTACACTCGTGAGCGTAGTCATTGTGACGGGTTATTGACGGTAACACCGAACGGTCCCATTGCTTCGCTCACTCATCATCATTCACTTTGTGGATTTTCGGGTTTTTTGTAGTGTTTTTAACTCTCTTGTGCTGAATGCCTATGGTCAATTTTCGCGTTAGATGAGGCCACTGTGCTTCCTATAAGTACTCTACATTGTCAACGATGAACCTGTCGTTCAGGGGACTCACTGTCATCGGAAATGGCTGCAGCTAACCGCCATATCACAACGCACGAGAAATGAGGAGTGCTTCCGTGACGCAGTATCACGAGTGCTATTCTGGAGACTGTCGAATTCCACCATTGGTCAACTCTATATAATTGGCTGCGAGGTCTGATACGGGCACTCTGATTGGCTTAAAATATCGCTTTCATAGATTTCGACAATATTGTGGAATGTGACATTGTCGAGAATAGTAACCCTTATTTCCGTAACTTTTTATAGTACGGTGCTTGGAGAAACCAAACCATCTGTCTTTTTTTTTTTGCACAGCAGGCGTCAGATTAGATCAAATGCGCAGCGTAGACTGTGATTCTAGGGCTTCTACTACGCGGGTGCCTTTAAGCGGTCACCAGCTGTCTGCTCCAACTTTGTCGCGACCAACGTCATCAATTACTGTGATGCACTCCAAAATTGCCCTCTCTCTCTCCCCTTGCACTCTTCGGCAACGCGAGGGTGAACGTTGGTCAAACCCGGTGGGTGGGACGCCGATGGCTGGTCACTGTTGTCGACACCGATCGTGCCTGGCATGCCGGATTAATTTCGGCGCTACTGGCAGAGAAGACGAGCACGACGCTGCTGCACTATATGGGGCAGTTGGCGATGACGTACGCAACGTTACAAGGCATGTTTGAAGCCCTGGTTGTTGGTAACACCGCCTCGTACATGTGTGCCGTGCTCAGAATTAATGATCGCCGTTTTCTCAAAACGTGTCGCAATCAGACGCAGTCAAGATGACCTTTTCCTCGCACAGTAGACTTTCACGAAGACAATTTCAGCGTCATTTCAGTACTATATCCACCGTGATATCTTGACGGCTCTGGAGTTGTTCTGCAAATGATTTTCTCAAAGACACTGGTTCGATCACCGTCTATAGCTTACGTCTAAAATAAAAAAAAAATCTCATCCCAACATATCCAAAAAGTGAATCATGAATGAGTGGGGCGAAGCGTCCGTCCATTCGTTCGTTCATCCGCGCGTCCTTCCGTCTGTCTGTCCACCCTTGCTTCCTGTCTTTGCTGTCTTTGCTCTCTGTCCTGCCTGCCTGCATGCCTGCCTGCTTGCCTGCACTTACTGAGTGAGTTATCGAACTAGGCGGTCACGAACCACGACGAGCTAGGAGGGACAAATCCACGGCTTAAGGAGCTTCGCCCCTGAAAGTATGAAGTTACTTTGAACCAGCGGACGCATATTTTATCGCATTAGATGGCTGGTTCATGTCTTGTCTCGATTTATGACAAAGCCAATGTTGATGAACCACTGGCGAAATAATCTAGCAAGCACTTGAACTCTATTGTACTATTCAAGGCAGAACTCTTGCATGGCTCTTGGGTACAGAAAAATCCAACGACATACAGCGTCATCCGGTGGCGTCAAAAATGAATGGTACGAAGACCTCACGTAATATGATTTGATGTACAAATTAAAGTGAGTTCAAAGAAAATTCAAAGGCGAATCTACACAATTTGACCTGAGGATTGACGTACATAAGGCGAATCAATAGTGAAACATGAGTGCTAAGTGTGAATAATGAATCATTCAAGTAACCCAAGAGCAATTCAAAACTGTTTAGCGTAGATCTAGATAGTATAAAAAATGAATCAAGTCAGTGAAATATGAACTAATACACAATGAAGTAAATCAAGGAGGTTTAGGGTAAACTAAGTATACCTCACAAAGCGAAGCCTTTTGCTTGTGACCTCCAAAGCGTTCACTAAAAGGATTTAGCGACTCGTATCTAAATTGCTTCGTACACTTGAGACCGTTATGCTTGCTTCGCTTCTAACTTCAGCATGCTCTCCCATAGTAGAGTACCAGGTACTCTAAATCTTTAACAACTTTTTCTAAACACATTGTCCATATTGTGATTAGTGTGTATATGTAGCGTAAGTAGTCAATAGTAGTATGTGTTAAAGACACCCTACAGACTTGGACAATTTTGTTTAAATGTGTCCACATATGTTGTGCTATGTCATTTGTTTGTTATTCTGCTTGTTGTAAAGACACTCGTTCCATAGGTTCGTTGCGTCCCACGATAGAGTTAACTTTTTCTGAACACACAACTCATGTTGACTGTTCGTGAGTATAAATTTCTCTAAACACGGTGCTAAGTACTCATATTCGTTAACCAATTTTAAATGCGAAGCATTTCTTAACGAACTTCGGCGACATTGAGCGTATCTATCTATCTATCTATCTATCTATCTATCTATCTATCTATCTATCTATCTATCTATCTATCTATCTATCTATCTATCTATCTATCTATCTATCTATCTATCTATCTATCTATCTATCTATCTATCTATCTATCTATCTATCTATCTATCTATCTATCTATCTATCTAATCTAGCCGCCCACGACTTTTAGCTCTCCTGGCTGTTTCGATATTGGCATCGATACCCAGCTTGGTATGGCATAACATGACTGTATGAAGAACATATTTCACTAGTCATAACATGAAAATCATGACATATATGTCATGAACTTTATGATTTGCATTCCATGGTCCTGCAGCTCTTGCGGTGGTTTCGTTCACATGACATGTTGTAGAACTGGTATGGTATGGCACGATTGCATGGCGAACACAAGCGACAAACCCTAACATTAAATTCATGACATGCGTGTCATGTAACAACATGACTGCATGCCATGCTCATGATGCGCTCGCGGCCGTTTCGATGCCGTCACATATACCAAAATTGGTGTTACGGTACGTGAATGGATGACGAAGGTATGTGACTGGAGCAAACATAACAATCATGAGATGCGTGTCATGTTACAACATGACATTATGCTGCGCTGGTGGCCATTTGCTAGCTTCACTTATACCGAATTTGATATTATGGGACGTGAATGGATGACGAAGGTACGATACTGGTGCAAACATGATAAACATGAGATGCGTGTCATGTAACAACATGACTACATGCTACGCTCATGATGTGCTCGCGGCCGTTCCACTACCTTCACATGTGCCAAACTCTGTATTCATCATCATCATCATCATCATTATCATCATTATCATCATCGTCATCATCATCATCAGCCTGACTACGTCCACTGCAGGACAAAGGCCTCTCCCATGTTCCGCCAGTTAACCCGGTCCTGTGCTTGCTGCTGCCAATTTATACCCGCAAACTTCTTAATCTCATCTGCCCACCTAACCTTCTGTCTCCCCCTAACCCGCTTCCCCTCTCTGGGAATCCAGTTAGTTACCCTTAATGACCAGCGGTTATCCTGTCTACGCGCTACATGCCCGGCCCATGTCCATTTCCTCTTCTTTATTTCAACTATGATATCCTTAACCCCCGTTTGTCCCCTAATCCACTCTGCTCTCTTCTTGTCTCTTATGGTTACACCTACCATTTTTCTTTCCATAGCTCGCTGCGTCGTCCTCAATTTAAACTCTGTATTACGCGACGCCAACGGACGACATACGTAAATGACATATCGAAACATGATAATCACGACATGCGTGTCATGTAACGACATGACTACATGCCACACTGATAATGCGCTCGCGGCCGTTTCGCTAGCTTCACGTACACCAAAGTATGTATTACGTGACGCCAATGGATGACGAAGGTATGCGACGGGTGCAAACATGATAATCATGAGATGCGTCTCATGTGAGAACATGACTACATGCCACAGTCAAGGCGCCAATAGATTTCGGCATGACGCGGTGCGCGTGCTCGCCAGCATTCCTTTCGTCGCGTCACACCGGCGTGGCCACGCCAGGCGCTGCTCCTGCCATACACTCGCAGGCACGCGCCGCGCTGCGTTGCTTTGACGCATGCGCGTTTCAGTGCGTCCGGCGTCCCTGCGTCCCGAAAAGAGGGAGCGCATCGGTGCGAAATGCAGTCGCATTTCTCGTCATTTGCCCTCGGGCCGCGCCGACGGACGCTGGTCGCGCCTGGCGTCAGACTATAGAATGCTCGCGTTTCGCTAACGTTGCTTCGCTGTGCCCAACGTGTGCGCGCGTCAACGCTACAATGGAGTATATTGGGCCCTTCATGATGCGCTCGCGGCCGTTTTGCTAGCTCCACATATACGCAATTCGGTGTTTCGTAACATCCATGGATAACGAAACATATCACTGGTACCAACATGATTCTTTATTTCTTTATTCTTTATTCATACATATCCCCGCTTTGCCAGAGGCGTTACAGCAGGGGGGTTACAAAGTTGAAAAAAATACATCTTCATTAACACTGCACACTTGCTCAGATGTCAAACAATTCCATTCGTTAATAGTTTTAACAAAAACGAGTTTGAATACAGGTTCGTCCTGGCCCGGCACGGCTTTATTTTGTGTATGTGGTCTGTACGTTGAGATATGTAATCTGGTCTTTTTAAGTAAGTGTCGCTGTCTAATCCCGTTTTTTTATGAAATATCTGGTATAAAAGCTCCAAACGCAATTTTTTGCGACGGGACGACAGTAACTCCCAGTTTAACTCCTTTTTCATTTCGGTACAACTCTGCTTTTGTCCGTACCGACCCAAAACAAACCTGGCTGCTCTGTTTTGTATTTTTTCTAATTTATTTATCAAACCTGTTTGTGTTGGGTCCCAAAGAGTACAGGCATACTCCAAGATTGGACGAATACAAGTGAGGTAGGCCGTGCTTCTAAGGTTAGGATCTGCACATCTCAAATTCCTTTGAATATAATTCAACGCTATTGCGGCTTTGGAAACCACATAATCCACATGTGCATTCCAGGAACAATCATGCGACAGCAATACACCCAAATATTTGTACGAGTATTTTTTATCTAATTTATTTCCTCCTAGACAAAAATTTGCATCAAATATTTTTTTCTTCTTTGTAAAACACACATGAACGCACTTATTTGTGTTTAACTTCATTTGCCACTTAAGGCACCATTGATGAATACGTGCAAGATCAGCCTGCAATTCAAGGACATCATGTTCTTTCTGAATTTTTCTGTAGACTACGCAATCATCAGCAAAGAGCCGTATACTTGAGCTTATATCTTTGTTAATGTCATTTATAAAAATTATGAATAGCAGAGGCCCCAATACAGATCCCTGGGGGACGCCCGACGTGACCTCTAGAAATTCCGACTTAGTACCATTCAGGACAACACATTGGCGGCGTTGTGACAGGTAATTCTCTATCCAATTAAAAATTCTTTCATCTATATTAAATATTCGTAATTTTTCGAGGAGCAGAGGATGCGAAATAGTGTCGAAAGCTTTACTGAAGTCTAAAAAGATGCAGTCTGTTTGCCCACCTAGATCAATTTCAGATACTAGATCGTTGTAGAACTCGAGAAGCTAGGTCGTACAGGAAAAGCCCTTACGAAAACCGTGTTGAGTCTTTGTTAACAAATCGTAATCTAATAAATGCTTCATTAGAGCCTTATATATTACATGTTCAATGATTTTACATGATATCGAGGTAAGCGAAATAGGTCTATAATTCGTGACGTCTTTTTTAGGACCTCCTTTGTGGATCGGGACTACATTTGCCACTTTCCAGTCTTGTGGCAACTGGCCAGTACTTAGTGATTTTTCAAAGATCAGGTAAAGGTAGAGCGAAATGGGGTTAACGCACTGTTTTAAAACTCTTGGAGAGACACCGTCAGGGCCGATAGCTTTACTGTCGTCGAGATTCCTGAGCAAGGCCTCAATACCGCTGACACTAATTTCAAGAGGTTCCATGAGAGGAACACTGCTACTTGGCAAGGGTGAGCTCAATGCAGATTTAGGAAGAAAAACGGATTGGAAGTAGTTATTTAGGCACGTGGCTTTATCCGTATCATTGGAAAGAGTGCGTCCATCGAAAATAAGTTCATTTATTCCAACCGGATCAGACCCACATCCCTTTAGATATTGCCAGAAAGGTTTAGGATTTGTACTCATATTTTCATTCAATCGTTTAAAAAAATGCTGCTTTGCATTTACTGATTCTTCTTTATATTCACGTGTTAGCTCCTGTAGCTTCTTATAATGAACTTTACCTTTCATTTTTTTGTATTTTTTGAATACCCGTCTTCGTTTCTTAATTAGTTTCAGGATACTGTAAGTCACCCACGGTTTTTTACGTTTCTTAAGCTTAGCCGAATCCATACTTGGTATGTACTGCTCTGAGAGTTCGAGTATCTTATTTTTAAATGTGTTCCACAAATACTCTACACTGTGTTCCTCTACCAAGCATTCAAATACAGGCAAATAATCAAGAAGCCTTGCGGAAATTGACGGATAGTCGCCTTTATCAAAAAAGAACAACTTTCTTCTGATACTCTTCGTGATTTTTTGAATTTTTGTTGTAACACCTGCTACTACAACCTGATGGTCACTAATGCCTGGAATGATATCAACGTTACTTACTAAATTAGGGGAGTTACAAAAGAGAAGATCAAGGGTATGCTTAAGTCTTGTGGGTTCTAAAACGTACTGTATCAACCCAAAAGTGTCAACAATGTTCTTCATTTCTAGGTTATTACGGCTGGCATGCAGCATCCTCGCATGAGTGACTTCGCCATTTTAGATCGGGTAAATTAAAATCACCTGCTAATAATATCGTACGGTCAGACGCCTGTGAAACGATGTCACCTAATAATTGCAAAATACTGGAGTTCGCGGCGGGCGGTCGATAAAACGTCCCAGCTACAAAAGAAAAATTGTTACTGACTGTAACAGTACTCCAGACAGATTCGACAGCGTCATTACCGATATCAAGATTAGTGGATGAAAGGGACGAGTGAACTAACAAGAAAACACCACCCCCATGACTTGGCCTATCTTTACGGTAGGCAGTATAATTGTTAGGAAACACTTCATGATCAGAGATGGATGGGTTGAGCCAAGATTCTGTACCGAACACGACATCGGCCTTCACGGTATCAAGCAAGCCAGCGAATTCGTCTATTTTGTTTATTACACTTCGGCAATTCACTACTGCAATAATTAAATCACGATGAACGCAGATGGTACAATTTTCCTGTCATCGTTTAGACAAGGCAACGACTTCTTCCTTTTCATCATCCCAAGTAAATGCTCTGCCGTTTATAATCAGTTTATCGGCTTTTAGCTTAACCAGGTTTTTCTTATCCGCCCTTTTCGCTTTACCATATTCCCAAAGCTTCTTTCGTACAGTGCGCGTTTCGAATGAATAATCCTGCTCAATGCTGTACTGTGTACCTTTCAAATTCTTGGCTTTTTTAAGGACGACCTCTTTTTCCTTATCAGATGAAAAGTTCACAATAATTGGCCTTTTTTTCCGTTCATTAAAACGACCTACGCGATGTGCCCTTTGAACTGATGTCAGTTCGTATCCGAGTTGGGCAGTGCAGATGCCCTTAACGAGGGCCTCAGACTGTTCCCAAGTTTCATGCTGGTCATTATCGTCTATCCCGTAAAACACAAGGTTCATTCTACGGCTTCTGTTTTCGAGGTCGATATTTTTCTTTTGAAGAATTCGCATCTGATGAGTTAGATTCTTTATTACAGTGGCTTGCTCATGTACCAATTTCATGACGCTTTCTATATGGCCCTCGGTCATCTCTAGCTTGCTCTTTATTTCAGCTATGTTAGTATCACTGTTAGTTATCCTAGTATCAATATTTTCTAACTTACTCATAATAGTATCCTGCAACTTCTTCAATAATCCATTTCACCTTTATCGAAAGGCCCAGGATTGAGCTCAATGTCTCCAGAAAGTAGTAGAAGAAGAGCAACATATAGCACTCGGTTCACAATAAAGCGAAAACGCTTCCCATTAACTCCAGTGCACACTCGCACCGTGGTGCTCGCGACACATGCCTTTGTGGGAGGAGCCGGCAACGCTAAAAGTGCTTTAGGAATTTCAAGCATACGAACAGCACTAACCTGCAAGAGCAGAAGTGTTTTGAGCTTCATGTCGGCAAGCGTGCCGGCTCCAATTCCCACGCAGCCAAGGTGTCGCGCAAATATATACGCCAGTTCTGGGTCACATGATGTTCCACACATGCAGCGACTGTCGCCGTCGTAATCGCTCACGCAAGCGGCCCAACAAGGATCGCAGCACTCCTCGTCCAGCGATGAAAATGCTCGAGCTGATGACGCTTTGCGTGATGTATCCGCAGATGGGATGGCAGAACACACGTGTACCGTATGCCCGCCGAACGGCTGATGCGCAGTTTCCGTCCAAAAGACCGCAAAAACCTGCAAGAGCAGAAGTGTTTTGAGCTTCATGTCGGCAAGCGTGCCGGCTCCAATGATAATCCTTACACGTGTATCGTGTTAGAACATGACAACATAGCACTCTCATATAGCGCTCGCAGCCGTTTCGCTATAGTTCTACATATACTAAACTTGGTATCACGTGACGTTAATAGATGACGAAGATAAACAACACATCGAAACATGATAATCATTACACGGAAGTCATGTAAATCATTTACCTCCACCTCGTAACGTTGTGCTGATTTTAAAGTGACATATCAACATTTCTCATTCGTGCTTCGCATATCATCAATTCTCACTGTACGTGGGGTCTGCCAATTTTCTAAACCCAGCTCTCCCATAGTAGAGTACCTAGTACTCTAGATCGACAGTTTTTCTAAACACATGTGATATTGATGGTAACCCGGATAGCTCATAGCTCTCTCATAGTAGAGTGCATAGAGGGCTCTAAAGCGTTCACTGTTTATTTAAAGCACATTGACACTTCCAAGTTCGTGCTTTAAAGAAACTGGGACAATATATGGCTCTCCTATGGTAGAGTACCTCTTATTCTAAATCGTCGAATACTTGTTCTAAAGACACGTATTTGTGTTCTCCCATAGTAGAGAAATATGCATTTTAAATCGTTGAACACTTTTTTTAAACACACAGTTAGACTTGGAGTTACTCTTCTACATTTTTTTTACCTGGGGAAGGCTCACCTCCCCCCCATACTTAGTACGAAGTACTCGAAATCATTACCTTTTTTTTAATACACAGTTATTTCAACAACACGGACGCCACGTAAAGTGACGCGCAGCTATATAGTGAAGAAACTGGAACTCGGCAAGCTCTGTTCAAGGGGAATAACTTCCACCACCCTGACAACGACCATGGAGCGAATGAACTGGGACAAAACAGACGCTAGCTCGGGCTAGAGTGATTAAAATAATTGGCGATTAAGTAGCACAAAAACAACAGCGTGCTCTAGCGAAGGGGTGCGCGGGAGCCACGCCTGAGCCTTGACTGCGATAACCACCTTTCACGACCTCTGCTGCATAAAGAGGCGATATATCCCATCTTGTTTTTGTTTGGGGAAAATTGGGGAACTGTGACATGCCTCTGTGGAGCCCGTCGAAAGAGGAAAATCCACAGAACTCGATGTACTTTCGGCTGGGCGGGAACTGCTGGATTCTAAGAAGCAAATAGACCTGACCACCCGTTTATACAATTATTTTTTTTCTTTCTTGATTACTTTTGCTTTTCTGTCTTCGTCAATTTCCTTATTACATCCCTCTTTTTACCCTTTACGTTTGACTATTTTTCTTTCCTCTTCCCTCTTAGGTGGCTGTTGGCAACTTGCTCTCTCACTCTATCTTCTGTGTCCCTGTATATGAAAATGACATGAGTAGTAGTATCTACTACTACTACTACTACTACTACTACTACTACTACTACTACTACTACTACTACTACTACTACTACTACTACTATTACTACTACTACTACTACTACTAATAATAATAATAATAATAATAATAGTACGATGATGATGATGATGATCAACTGAATGACATGCCATGGTGGCTAATCCCGCCCAATGTCAGTTATATTCATCAGTTTTTGTGGCTAAATAAAGGTGAAAAATTCCGAGTGACTCTTTTAAACTATGAAAAAAGAAAACGCGGCTAATCCCCTCTTCAGCAATTTATATAACACGAGGATTAGACGGGTCTTTACAGATGTAGCTGAGTGTTTATTGTACATTGTTTCAGTAACAGCAACAAATTGCAAAGTCATGGTAAGAACGGGAAGCAACTTTTATTTCTTTGCAATGTCTTAATATATATTCCTCAACGCCTCTTTCGTGACAGAAGTACGTCGGCGGAACCGTAGTGAACCCCGGCATAAAACACTTTCGTGTTAATAAAATGTAAACATAAGGTATGTGGTGTAGCCGACGTTTCAACAAGCGGACTTGTCTTCTGGCGGCAACTGGGTCATAATAATTGTTGGGGTTTAACGCCTCAAAACCCCGGTACGATTATGAAAGGCTTCGTAGTGAAGGGCTCGAGAAATTTCGACTATTTGGGGAGCTTTAACATACAACTACATGTAAACATGTAGTTGTATGCATTTTCACCTCTATCTAAAATGCGGCTGCCGTGTCGAAATTCGATACCGCGACCCACTCACTGGTCAGCAGCCGAGTGCATTTAGCCACTTGACCCCCATGGTGGGTTTATGTTGTTTTTTTTGTAAAAAAGATATATGGTGATTTTAGAATGAGTTTTAAATATCCATTACTTATTGTGGGCTCTCACTGACTTAGAGGCAACTTGTTGTATGACCAGGTGTCTTGAGTGAACCATCCGCGCGCGCTTACGAATCCCTGGCTCTGACGAATTCCGTTTTCGTTTACCTGCTATGGCGACGTAAGTGAACGTGCTCGTCTGGTTGAAAAGCACCATGGTTTCTAAGTCGTCCGGTTGGTTTGAATGCGAGTAAACGAAGAGCCATTTTACTATCGTGAAAATTGACGCAAACGATCCTTGGTCTGTCAGTGCCTGCCCTACTGATTTTCTTTCGTTCTTTTTATCTATTGTACTACGTAATCGTCTTGCCAAATTATTTCCTTACCCGCCGTGGGAGTCTCGCAGTTACGGTTCTCAAATGCTGACCCGAAGGTCGTGGGATCGAATCCCGGCCGCGCCGACCTGCATTTTCGATGCAGGTGAAAGTGCTCGAGGCCCGTGCGCTTGAACAACGCCTCCTCTAGAAAGATGCCTGGCGCAAGAGAAGGAAAAACAGCTGCCACACCTTTTCCCTCCTTTGTTTTAGAATGTCGTCGGTCGCTAGGGTCACTTGTGGTGGACGGTGCAACAACGCAACACTTTGCATAGCCTCCGAAATAGTGGTGTACAGTTACCGGTCTTGAACAACTCTCGACTGACGCGCCCCTATGGGCTGCAGGTGAAACACGCTTAGCTGGTACCGCCCGCCGCCGTAATTATGGATGGATGGATGGATGGATGGATATGGCTGTACCCTTTAGATCGGGCGGTGGCTAGCGCCACCAAGCCGTAATACCTAATGAACCAAAAACTATATTTTTTCCCTTAAAAAGTGAGTTTGAGGATTTGTACTATGCAGTGAAGAGTTTAATTTTCACTCGTGCCTTGACTTTAGCCACCAATCAGATAATCTCCTTCTAGTTAAGTCTACCCGCTTAAAGTTTATTTTGCCCTCCCGGTCCCTAAACCCCAGTGCTTTGAAAAACTCTGCGCCATCATCCCGAACTATAGGGTGAAGCCCTTTACAGAACATTATCAAGTGTTCGGCAGTTTCTTCTTCCTCTCCACACGCACTGCATACTGTGTCTGCCCCTTCGTATTTGGCCCGATATATCTTGGTTCGCAGTACTCCCGTCCTGGCCTCAAACATTGGAGAACTACCCCGAGTATTATCATAGATCCTTTCCTTGGCAATTTCCTGCTTAAAAGTTCGATAGATCTCCAGTGCGGACTTCTTAATCATGCCCATTCTACACATGTCAGTCTCCGTTTCCTTCACTTTCTTCTTAACCGATAGTTCTTTTTGGTTTGGCCCCCTGCTGTTTTCTAAGTATTTACCAGTCAACTTCCTGGTTCGCTTCCTCCATTTTGTATCGACATTCTTCATGTACAAGTAGCTGAAAACCTTCCTAGCCCAACGCTCTTCCCCCATTTCTCTCAATCGTTTCTCAAATTTTATCTTGCTGCTAGCTTCCCTGCCCTCAAATGATGTCCATCCCATATCACCTTGTACTCCCTGATTTGGTGTATTTCCGTGTGCTCCTAAAGCAAGCCTACCTATTCCACGTTGCTTAATTTCTAATCTTGCTTGAACTTCTGATCTCATGCACAAGACCGCATTGCCGAACGTCAGCCCAGGAACCATGACCCCTTTCTATATTCCTCTCACAACATCATACCTATTGTAATTCCCCAGTGCCCTATTTTTTATGACTGCTGCATTCCTGTTACATTTATTCGTCACGTATATTTCGTGTTCTCTCAGATACTCGGTCCCATTGCTTATCCATACGCCCAGATATTTGTATTTATCTGTTATCTCTAGCGTGACCTCCTGTATTCTAAGCACACTACCTTCGTTGTCATTAAAAATCATGACTGCTGATTTTTCCTTACTGAATCTAAAATCTAACCTATCTCCCTCATTTCCGCAAATGTCCATCAATCTCTGCAAATCTTCTTGTTGTTGGCCATTAGAACTATATCATCTGCGTGCATCAAAGCTGGTAGTGCCTGATCAATAAGTTTTTCTTGTTTGACTAAAGAGAGGTTAAAGCCCAGTCCACTTCCCTCTAATTTTGCCTCTAATCCTTGTAGGTACATCATGAATAATAAGGGTGACAGGGGGCACCCCTGCCTAAGCCCACGTTCTACCTCTGCAGGCTTGGATACCTGTTTTTCCCACTTTATAACTACCTTGTTACCTTTATAGATACCCTTTAAAAGATTAGTGACTACATGTTCCACGCCTAGTGTGTCCAGTATTCCCCACAATTCCTCTTGAACCACGCTATCATACGCTCCCTTGATATCTAAAAATGCTATATATAGCCACAGGGGCCTGTGTTCCTTTTCTGCTATTTCGATGCACTGCGTCAGTGAGAACAGATTGTCTTCCAACCTCCTGTGTTTCCGAAACCCATTCTGCAGTTCCCCCAGCACACCCTCATCCTCTATTCACGCCTGCAGTCTTTCCTTTATAATCTGCATCGCCAGCCTGTAGACCACTGATGTCACTGTTATAGGACGGTAGTTGTTTATGTCAGCTTTGTCCCCCTTTCCTTTATAGATCATGCTCATC
Source organism: Rhipicephalus annulatus (assembly GCA_013436015.1). NCBI lineage: Eukaryota > Metazoa > Arthropoda > Arachnida > Ixodida > Ixodidae > Rhipicephalus > Rhipicephalus annulatus. The sequence continues at coordinate 38,446 of WOVY01004860.1, read as the reverse complement.
CTGCTAAGTTTCCATCCATCGGGAACTTCACCATCGATTATTATTGTGCTCACTGCCTCTCTGAAAGCCTGCTTAGACTTCGGACCTAATGTCTTTATCAGCCTAGTTGGAATGCCATCTGGGCCTGTTGATGTACTACTAGGAACCCTTTTCTCAGCCCTTTCCCACTCTTGTTGTGAAAATGCAGCCATTACACCACTTGATTCGTCCTTGTCTATTGTGGTGCATAAAGTACTTCTTTGTTGAAATTTTTCTGTCACCGTTGTTCTTATATATTCAATAGCTTCGTCCCCTTCTAGCCTAGCACCTTGGGCTGTAGTTATAAAACTCTGCTCTAGGCTCGTCTCATTTCTTAGGGAGTTTAGATGGTTCCAAAATTTCGCAGCTGCCTTTCTATCTTTTTATGTACTTCTGCCAGCCACTGAGCTCCCTTTCTTCTAATCTTTTCATTGATCAGAAGGGATGCATCCCTTCTACAGCTTAGAAAGGTTGCCCATTTTCTTTCAACATCATCTGTCAGTTCACCCCGCTGCTTAGCATGTCTGTGTTCCCTAGAGGCTTCCTGACGTTTTGCTATGGCTCTCTTAACTTCCTCATCCCACCAACTTTTGGGTTTGTGTCTTCTTTTCCGGGGTGACTTGTCACGCGTCTTAGCAAGCTCTAGCTCAAAGAGACTAATTAGATTCGTGTATGTCCACACTGTCTTATTATCCTCCGTGATTACTTTCTCAATTTGTTTAGTGGCTATTTCAATTTGCCTTTCTGGATAAAAATTTTCCTGTAGCTGCTCATCTTGTCTTCTTCCCACTTTCACTGCTCTTCCAAAACTTAGCTTGATACGTTTGTGATCGCTACCCAGACTTCTGGAGCCACCTTCATCTATGTGCATTCCCCTGAGCTGATCATACATCCTTTGTGACATCAGTGCATAATCTATCGTCGACTGAAGCCTTCCTACCTCCCATGTTATTTGCCCTTCACACTTCTCGGTACTGTTGCAAATGATCCAATCAAGCCTTTCACACATATCCATGATCATTTTGCCTGTGGGGTCGGTATACCTATCTATATCTTCTATGTGCTCATTCATGTCTCCTAGTATAATTATCTCGCACTCTCTTCCTAACTCCTGAATGTCCTTTGATATACACTCTACCATTGCCTGGTTTTACTCTCTGGCCTTTGCTCCCGTCCACAAGTACACAAAACCAAGGAGTGTCATTTGACCTGCCACTTTCCCTTTTAGCCATAAATGTTCCTTGCACTCCTGCTTGACCCTTTGCCAGTCTGTACTTTTATGAATGAATGCCCCAATACCACCCCCCTTTCTGCTGCCTTCTGTTATATTACAATATTCCCACGCGTAGTCGAGATTGTTCGGAGGTTGTTCCATGTCCCTGAGATGTGTTTCTACAAAACCGTATACCATCGGCCTCTCTTCACTTAGCTGTTCTTCTATCTCTTCCCACTTCAGCCTGTTCCTACCACCCTGCATGTTAATATACACTATGTCTGAATTGACTCGGCGCTCGTGGCTACGTCTATTTATGCCCCGGACTCTACCTATCTTAGATATTGGTGCCACTTTGGAATGGTATCTCTCCATACCACCTGTCGAAGAGTCTCTCTGGTTGTTTTCCTCGTTACTAGCTATCCTGCACCCCGAAGGGCTCGCTTGCCCCCCAAAAAAGCTACTGCGCGTCCTGCAAGTCGCCAACCCACCTCATGACCTAGCCGCCCATCGAAGTGAATTCTGTCTCGTTGAAACCCCCCCCCCCCACCTATGCACCTCTCTGTTTATTTCCACCATTTCAAAGCCTTTCTCTCGACTCATTCGCCATATCTCTTGGTTTGCGTTGACCACCGCTCTTTGCAGGTTGATAGTGATAGTGATGATAGTGTCGGTCACGAGCGCGACCGCGTGGCGCTTGCTCAAACTGAAGGAAGGTCAACTCCGCTGAGAGAGCGAGCCATTCCTCAGGCATCTTTCTAGAGGAGGCGTTGGCTTGGATTTGCAGGCAAGTTTACTAACCCCTGGTGGTCGAAGTTTTCCGAACCCTCCACTATACGGTGCCCCTCATAATTGTATCGTAGCCCTGCCGCGGTGGTCTAGTGGCTAAGGTACTCGGCTGCTGACCCGCAGGTCGCGGGTTCAAATCCCGGCTGCGGCGGCTGCATTTCCGATGGAGGCGGAAATGTTGTAGGCCCGTGTGCTCAGATTTGGGTGCACGTTAAAGAACCCCAGGTGGTCGAAATTTCCGGAGCCCTCCACTACGGCGTCTCTCATAATCATATGCTGGTTTTGGGACGTTAAACCCCACAAATCAATCAATCAATCAATCAATCAATAATTGTATCGTAGATTTGGGACGTTAAAGACGTGTAGTTGCCTATAAACACACTAGAGGGAACTCTGGCGCTAGTGTCTACAGGAGCTGCAACGCACGGCGCCTAAACGAGCACGAGAATGACGGGTCGTACATGGATTTGTCTAATTTTTGTACTTTCGGCTTTGGTTTGCTTCGCGTGGCTTGAAGTTGTTTTTTTTTTGCTTTTTTACGAAATGGCAATCAGCCAATCTTGAGCCGTTTCACTTCGCTATACTTCAACCTTTTAGACTCACCATTTCAAATTTTGTCATGAAGTTTGTAATCGTCTGTTCTTTTCATTCGAAAGAAAACCGAAACGCAGCAATAGATGCTTTCACCAGAGCCTGCCGGTCTATAGCAACATTTTGCGTTCACCGAAAAACCACCCCTGGAAATTTCCGGTTTCGCTTGTTTTTGCGTGGTTTTAGCGTTTGTTGCTGGCCGCGGCTGCTTGTGTTTCGATGTTTTATGCGGATAAAATTATTGCGATGAAGCGCTGGCGACTCGAGCACAACTGTGTCAAGCCAGGATGGAGTCTACATGCCTAAATCAATTTTATATGCTAGTCAAGACGCTCTGTTTTCTGATTGATGACGATAGAAAGAGCGCCTGCATTGTATAGGTCACGCCAGACAACCGGATTCTCACTAAGAGCGCGTATGCTTCTTCTGCCCTTTCTCAAAGGCCATGTAAAGCTCAGCGCAGACTGGTGGCACACAGAAGCGATACTCAGACGTTGGACTATAGTCGAAGACGTCCGGTTACTGGGCGTCTTAGACACATCATGCAGTCTCTGTCGTGTTCCAACTATGGCACATAAGTGTACTGACGCCTGAAATGTGCAGCAATACGTGAAAGCGAACACTGAAAATCCATCTCAAAGGTGTTTATTTTATAGTTTGAGCGAGATCAATTATGTGCACTGCTCGAAACAACACGGGACGCAAAATACCCGCGCTTAACATGAATCGCCGCACAGTGTACGTCGTGGTGTGCACGTTTCGTTGTCGTTGCATTCGATTTTTTTTAAGGCGACTCTGGCGAGTGGGCTCTCATCTGTGCGAGCAAATGACTTATCGCCTGTTTTTCTGCCGCTAATCAACACTGCCGCTTTCTCTGCAACCTCTTTTCTCCCCTTTATTCCTTCCCAGTGCAGGGTAGCAAACCGGATGTGCGTCTGGTTAACCTCCCTGCCTTTCCTTGCATCTTTATCTCTCTCTCTCTTGTAGCTAATGTCTTCTGGGTGTGAACATGGACTGCAAATTTAGGTACGTTCCACTTGAAAGTTTGATTCATGAGTAGCTTACCCGTGTGTAAACCATAATAGTTCGTGTGACCCTGCATGCAGCCGCAGTTTACGTCATCACATCAGCGCATTTTACAACTTCTCAGTCGCTCGAACACTTCAGATCGCGAGCGATTCTGATCGCCCCTGATCTCTTTAAAAAGTGCCCGGTGGGCCACAGGCGTGGAAATAAGCGTTTTATCCTGAGGTTGTATACCTAGACGAAAGAACAGATATGTTCGGGGTTCAACAGGAAAAAGGTTTCCAGTTATAGTTGAAAAGCTGAACTGAACAAGTTCACAATGAATCGAGCGACTCTTTTTCAGTATGTCGACGATGTGGATGTGCTTTGAAGACGCGGACAGGGGAAAAGACAGGTGTGCGCTGTCATTTCCCGGTCTGCGTATTCAAAGCGCATCCACATTGTTGCCATGCAGAACGAACTGGCCCAAATAAGTTCGCTGAGAAACCTCTCCTGCAGTTTATGCATTTTCTGGTTGTATAGGCGCGACCACTATCAGATACAACACGGAGCAGGGCGCCGCGGCCATCGGAACGCCACGACGGATGATTTTGCGCGGCGCCCATCGACCACGCGAGCAGTCAGCCCCTTCATGTAGCTGATAGACGTTGCTGCAACCCCATCCTAAGGAATTCTCCAGAAATAACAGATCCGCAAACTGACACGCATCATGAAAACACCACCGGAATCATTGAAAAAGCATTGCCAGAAGTGCTGCCACCGGAAGTCTGCTGGGGTAGGCCGTTCGGCGCAAGCCAGTTTGTTTACAAACACCGAAACCGTCTATAAACAAAGCCACTAGTGCGTTCGGAACCTGCAAGTACGAAGAATAGGAAAATCCGTCTACTACGCATCATTTCTATATGGAAACTGTATGGATAAACGCCAACACCTATGACGAAACTATTTCTTTAGAAAAAAAAATATTTACAGCATTTTTTTAGGGGCGAAGCTCCTCATAGCGGCACCCGTTCGTCCCGCGTCCCGTCGTAGCATGTAACCAGTCTTATTACGTATTGACCTGCAAAGTGGGGCCGGTGGGAAATTTCTCCTGTGCGTTGTTGAACGATAAAAAAATTCGCAGCGTGCGCTTCAACTAAAAGCCGAATGCTTCTGTCTCTCATTCCCCATTAGCAGCCATTGGCATGTCCCAGTAGGAAACGTTAGTAGAAGTAGAAGTGTAAGTGTTAGCTAAAAGCCGACTTCTGCTGTCTCCCATTCCCAGTAGCAGCCATTGTTTACCTCCGTGAGTAATGTTCAAAACGCCGTTGATTGATGAAAAAAAACCAACGAAAGACGCCAGATGTTTTCTAAAAGCAAAACGCAAAGACGCCAGATGTTTCTAAAGCAAGACGAAAAGGCAACAGCTGCTTAACGAAAGACGCCAGGTGTTTTCTAAAGCAATGGTTTTATAATCAAAACCATATCGCGATACAGGTTCGCAGTTGACGATGCTCGTTGTCTTCGGTGTGTGCTCGTATGGATAAGGATGCCGAAAGGCGGGTGCGTAGGGATCTGCCCTGCGCGCCCACCTTGAAACACTGAACAAATCTTTCCATTGAAGACATCAAACTGAAGACATCAAACATTGAAGACATCGAAAACCAAATCTTTCCATTGAAGACATCAAATTGAAGACATCAAACATTGAAGACATCGAAAACCCCAACCCAACCACCATCAGAGGCACCTGCATCCATATCGTGTTTGCCAACTTTCATCTGCAACCAGTGCAAGAACCGCTTAGCTTACATTTCACTGACCACAAAGCGGTCATAATGAAAGGACAACGGAAACCAGCAATGAAAGTTTGATAAAACATTTAATCAATCCTTTCATTTCGGGCGCATTAACGGAAGAAATTTCACGGTTTAACCGATGATTACTTCCAGGAGCTTCGCCCAATCTCATCATCATTTACCTCGTGGATCTGCCGTCAATTTTTTTTTTCCTTCTTGCCGGGGACTCGCTCGCTGGGGTTCCATGCCGACTGGTTGTGCCCTCGTGATCTCCGACGACAGCGTAGCTCTGGCCGACTGGAATGAATGCAATGAATGCAAAACTTTATTACAAATATTTTTTTTTCTATTGAAGGTGGAGCCCACAGTACAGGGCCCCTGTGGCCTTTGCCATCTTGCAAGCTCTCTCGATCAGCTTGAGCTGTTCTTCTGGCTAAGAGCTGGACAGCGCAGCCTCCCACTGCTCCGGTGTTGGTGTACAGTTTCTTGGCACTACGTGTGTGTGTTGGCAGGCCCATGTCACGTGGTAAAGTGTGGGGTGTTCTCTGCATAGCGGGTATTTGTCGGCGTATATTCCCGGATAGATTTTACTCAAAGACTGAGATTGGGGTACGTATTAGGCTGCAGCTGTCTCAGACAACCGGCTGCTCTCTGCTTAGGTCTTTGTGGGGAGGGGGTATATTCTCCTCAGGGCTCTCTAGTGTTCTAAAATTGCCCCATAGCGTCTAGTAACTGCGGCTGGTTCCTCGTCGTTGTGCGCCCCCCGGTCGGCGTGTTCTCGGGCAATGGCGTCGGCACGCTGGTTCCCTGTCACAGTTTCATGGCCTGGTGTCCACGTAATGGAGCAGCTCGAGAAGTTGATTTTTCTTCCCTTGAGTATGCGGATGCAGCACTGGATATGCGTCCACTGCTGTATATCATCGACACGCTTCTTGCGAGTCAGTAACTATTTCTGTGGTAGACTCTTCGCTATGGTGTGTGATGGCGAGCGCGCTCGCTACTTCCTCAACCTCGAGGATGTTGTTGCTTTTGACCGAAGCGCTGTGACTTCCCCTAAGTTGGTGATCAACAACGCTTACAACTGTAGCGGAGTGCTCTCTGTATGTGGTCGCGTCAACGTACAATACGTCGGTTCTCGCCTTGAAATTTTAGATGCGGAAGCATCTTATACTCGCGCCTTGTAGTGCGCCGTCCGCGCCGTCCGCACCGCTTCTCGAACATTCGACAGCTGACGCGTGCGCATGCGCCGTCGCGCCGTCGCCCACCATCTGTGCCGCGCGCGCTTCTCCTTCGAGAACATTCGACAGCTGACAGCGCAATGCGCCGTCGCGCCGTCGCCATCTGTGCCGCGCGCGCGCTTCTCCTTCGAGAACATTCGACAGCTGACAGCGCATGCGCCGTCGCGCTGTATATATACTCAAGGTCGGCGCTCACTCGCTAAGTTGCCGCTCGTCCGTTCGTTTGTACTCACTCTTTACTTTACCGACCACAAAGCCATCGTCCTCAAAGTTCGTCGCAATAATAAAACACCGCCCTTTCGCATACGTGCCGTACGTGTTCACTCATTTAACACCCCATTTCACAACCACGTTAACCAATTTAGCCATCGACCCAAGTAAGTCGCACTTTAACACCCCCGTTAACCAATTATATGCTCCGCATCCTCCTCAGTGTTCCCCCGAGGAAAGCTGCGGGCAATTTTTTTTTCTTGTGCTTCTTATCTGGCTTTTCTTCGAGCCTTATGGATTTTGGAATGCATGTTTCGAGGTATTGGGCTGACTTCAATGATCTGGCGAATGTCCTTTGGTATGCTCGCCATGTTATTGATTTCTCCGCAAGCATCTCTCATGCCTAATGTGTGCAGCGTGTACCTTGCCTGTAGCAGTCAGCAGTAGTCTCATTTTCTGCGCAAGAAAATGCGCCTCGATGTGTTCTTGCGCTGTGTTGTTTATCCCGAGTTTAAGGAATTTCTCTGTCGAAGTTCTGACAGGTAGACAAGAGCACATTTGTACGCTTTTCTAAGGATTGCCTCTAATTGTTCTTTTCCTGTGGGAGTGGTGTTTGGTAGGGGACACTGTATACAATCCTGCTGACCACGAGGGCCTCTACAAGCCTACAAGTGTCCTCCTCCTTCATACCCCGTCTTCTGTTAGAGATTCTGGTGATCATCCTCTTGACCTGCGCTGTAGTGTTTGACAGCTGTCTGGTGGTGTAGTCTATACGACAGTTGCTTTGTTTCCACATGCCGAGAATCTTAATTTGGGACACTTCTGGAATCTTATTCCACCCTATATAGGCGTCTACGGAGTTTGGCAGACCGTATCCTCGTCTGCAGACTCTCAGGACTTCTGATTTCTCCGGAGAGCAGACGAGGCCGTATTGACGCACGTAGTCGTGAACTGTATCTGCTGCGTGTTGCAGAAAATCTTGTTTTTGTCCTAGAGATCCTCTTGTCACCCAGATTGTAACATCGTCTGCATAGATGGCATGTCTGAATCCTTCAATGTTTTCGAGGTTCCGAGCTAATGAGGGCTGCGGCGCGAGCACGAATGGGCTAGAAGAAACAGACGAAAGTCGAGGCACGGAAAGCGAAGAGGACAACAGCGCTCGTGTTGTCCTCTTTGCTTTCCGTGCCTCGACTTTCGTCTGTTTCTTCTAGCACATTCGTGCTCGCGCTGCAGCCCTCATTACCATGAATTCAAACCAACTAGCCCAAACTGCCGTTTCGAGCTGAGCCGATCATAACGATGTTGAACAGCATCGGCGATATCACAGAACCTTGGGGTGTTCCTTTTTGGGGCGTATTAAACGTATCAGTGCGGATGCCTCCTATACCAATTGTGGCGGTTCTGTTACTGAGAAAAGCTTTGACGTAGTTGTGTATCCTCTTTCCACAACTTAATTTGATAAGCCCCTCTAGCACAGCCTTATGACTGACATTGTCGAAAGCAGCCTTAAGATCCAGTGCAAGTAATACGTTTTCACCATATTTTGGGATGTCGGTAAGCACCTCCTCCTTGATTTGTAGGACGATGTCTTGTGTTGAGAGGCATTTTCGGAACCAAACATGGTGTGCGGCATGCGTTCGTTGTCTTCCAGGTAGGTCTACAGCCTCTGAAGCACAATTCTCTCGTATACTTTACTCAAACATGAGGTCAACGAAATGGGTCTCAAATTTTCTAAGCTTGAAGCCTTTCCAGTCTTTGGAATCATTATTATTTCCCCGTGTTTCCAGTCGTTTGGGACGGTACCCTGTTCCCAATGTTTGTTGATGAATTCTGTAGACCTTGTAATAGATTTGTCATTGAGGTTCCGCATCATAGCGTTGCTGATGCCATCCTTTCCTGGCGTAGTGTTCTTTGTTGCCGACAGCATAGCATGTCGAACTTCTGTGGTAATGGGTTCGTCTAAAGTGGGATTAGCTTCACCAGTGTATGCCACGCTGCAGTCAGTATTCGTTGTATCGCCAATATAGCCCTGCTTGATGCGTTCTAGCAGTTCCCGGTCTGTGCCGTCGAATCGGTGTGCAATCTTTTAGGTCGTCTTACAAGTTTCAGTCTTGGTCTTTCTTGGTTGGGTCTATGAGGGCCCTCAGCAAGGCCCATGTCCTTTTCCAACCTAGTGTACCTTGTAGCTCGTTGCATTTTTGGTCCCAGTTGCACCTTGACAGCTCCGTTGCATACTCTTCGGCTTCCCTGGTGACTGCGGCGATCCTAAGTCTCAGTTTACGGGTGTGGTTCTGCGGCTTCCATCTTCTTAATAGGCCCCGGCGGGCATACCAGAGGTGTAAGAGATGCTTGTCCACCTCGGGCGTGTTTGCATATAGGGTAACTTCTCGGGTTAATCGTTTCCAGTATGCCTTCATTCCCGAGACCCAACTCTCAATCTCCGCAATTTATTTGTCCTCAAATTCTGCCCTAGTTTTTCTAAAAGCTTCCCAGTCTGTAAGTTGAGCCAGGCCATGTCGTTTCTTAACCGGGAGAGTTTTTATCTGGATACGCAAAATGTAGTAGTCACTGCCAAGCGTTTCCCCCGCCGTTTTCCTATCGAGCCTCCCTGACCCATTTAACGAACGCCAAGTCCGGGCACCTATCTTGGTTGATACTATTCCCCACTCGCGTTGGTTGAGTGTGGTCTGTAATGAGGCTTAGCCTTCTGCGATCAGTTTCTCTGGCCAAATACCTGCCTTTCTGAGTTTTCTTGACATATGCCGAGCTCTTGTGCCACGCATTAAAGTCTCCAAGGATGACAAGACCCTTTTTGCCTGCTGCTTGTCCTGACTTGTGCAGAAGGGAGCTGAAGTTGGTTTTCCGCTGACTGGGTGGGCTGTAGATATTGAGGAGAAATATGCTTTCGCCGTTCTTTTTTTCGTTATAATTTCAGTGATAACGTGGTCAATGTCGGTCGCATCAGTGTCATGTCTAATTGCAGTGACCGCTTTGGCAACCAGAGTAGCAACCTTACTTTGGCCAAGACCCTCGTAAACTGAAAAGCCATCGAGTTTTGGTGAGCCTCCCGTTTCCTGGAGGGCGATGATGTCTGGTGGACTTGTGCATTTATTGATGTGCTGATTCAGAAGACCCTTCTTTCGACGGATTCCACGACAGTTCCACTGCCATATTTCGAGAATTTCTAACTTTACCGAGCATTTACGGCTGCTTGCAATACTCAGTTGATGGTCGAGCACAGGGTTTTCCTCTGGTCATGGCCGTGAGTTGAACCAGACGTTCTCTATCCTTGCGCGCCTCATCTTGGATGTTGGAGATGAGGTTATTGAGATTTGCTAGGGCATTTTTCATGGCAGTCATGGTAGTTGTGAATTCCTGGCGCCCTACGGTAGCTGTCAAAGTTAAGTCTGTTTGTGGGTTAGCATTGGTCTGTCCTGTTCTCAGGGCATTCCGTTCACCTATGAGATCGTTTAGTTTCTGCCGGATTTCAGCGTTTTCTGCCCTGAGTGTCTGAATAGTCTGCCTTAATTCCTTTACTTCGTCATTAGGTGGCGCACTGCCATTCTCACCGACGAATGCTGTCTGTGTATTCGTGTTCTTTGGAGCAGTGGGAGAGGCAGAGAAAAAAAAGGCGCTTTCCTGCTCACCGTACTGTCGTATTCCTTCCTGGCGACGGGTTTCTTCTGCTGCTTTTTCTTGGTTTCTGGAGTCTGGCGGGTCCTGGACGCTGATCTCAACCATGACCGTGGTTTTGATGCTGATATGGACCTGGATAGTGGATAGTGCCATTCCCGCTGAACCAGCGTTTCTGGGCCCGGCCGCGTCCATCGGTGCCTTGTGCTGCGGCGGCCGTCTGCTCTTTTGTTCTTGGTCGTAGGCTTCTCTGTCTCCTGAGGAGTTCCCTGCACTCCTTTGCCCGCATAGGGTGCGCTTCCTTGGATAGCGCACACCGGGGCTCACATGTGCGTCCATTCTCTATGACTGGCTCAGTGCAATTTCAGCAGACAACGGCGTCTGGTGTCGGGAATACGTCTGCCCTATGCCCAGGCTTGAAGCATATAGAGCAAACTTGTCGCGATGATTGATAGAGGTAGCAAAGTGTCTCACCACCGTAGTAGTAAGCATAGCGCGGGACGATCTTGCCCTCAAAGGTAATGACGGCACTTTGGGATTTTCTAAGCATTCTCTCATAAAGTATTTTCACTTCTTGGGTACGCACCCGAAGATGGGCTAGTAATTCGGCTGGCGTGGTCGCGGCGTCCAGTCCGTGAATCACACCCTTACACGAGTTGTCCGGTGCGGCTACGTAAGCCATCACTGAGTAGTCTTTTGCATCAAAATGTAGACTTCGAAGGCTCTGCACAAAGCTGGCGGTCTCCATGCTTGGCGTGCTGATTATGGCGATATTAGATCCATTGCGCAGTCGTATAAGCAGGTTGCCTTCGTTGCAGATGTCTGGGTTACCACATGCCTTAGTTATAGCGTGTGTCATCTGATGCGTGCTTAGTAGACTGATGTTGAGCCCATCCCTCGGTCTAATGATAACCTTGAAGTCAGTTTTCGGCAGTGGAGGCAGTTTCTCTTTCCGAAGAGGATTCCCTTTCTGCTTAGGTTGGCTCGATGCTGATTTGTCTACCGCTTCGGCCTCGGTCTCCGGAATGGCGATCAGCCTAGAGTTGTAGTACGTTGCAGTGAACCCTCCCCCGTTGTCAGAAGGCTTCTTTTGCGAGACACTGGTATCATTTTCTCCGCCTTGAGTTTTCTCTTCGATCGATGTCGTGGCTCCAGTTGACGCAGCCGCGTCGTCTTCAGCCATTCTCGCGCGTTGCGCGGAAACGCGAGTAGCGTTTCGTCGGGCCAACGGCCCGACGCCACTTAGGCTTAGAGCAGCGTTGTTCGCCTTGGATCTTCAACAAGCAGACTTTCAGGAAATATACACTTACGGTTAAAAACCAGTTATCCGCCGGCTGCGCTGGATTAGTAGAAGACTGTCCAGTACTTCATAGGTTGCGGTGATGACGTTTTCCGGGTGAGATGAGGCGTCGAGGCCGGAAGCTCATGCGAAGCACGTTTGCTTCGTCTGGCTCCCTAGCGTCGTCCCTGGCCGAATGGACTCGCCTTACGCCATTTCCTAACGCCGACAAGAGCTCTCGTTGAATGGTGCCCCGTCCTCGGACTCCGGCGACCGTCTCCATCTTTCCTACCTTCTCCTTACTTCCGTCATGTGCTGTTCTTGCTCCTCGCTCTCTCCTTCTCTCTCTAGCTCTTTACCTTTTAGGGGCGAAGCTTTTTATAACGGAACCCATTCTTCCCTCGTAGTTGTTGTGGTATGTAACAAGTATAATATTTTGACCTCCATGGTGGGGCCGGTGAGAGATTTCTTCTGTGCGTTGTTGAACAATAAAAATAATGCTCAATGTACATGCTAATGGCTGCTTATGGGAAATGAGAGACAGGAGAATTTGGCTTTTAGTTAAGGCGCACGCTGCAATCCCTATTAGCAGCCATTGGCATGTACATTGAGCACTATCTGACAAGAAAGGGTTACTACGTTATTCTCGCTGGGTGTAACCTTCTTGGTTTTAGAAAGGTTTAGCGAGCGTTGAACCGCAGTGCCATGAATACAATGAACTAGTATATACCATGAACTCGAGGTGGATAAAGGTGGGAAGTAGATACGAAGCGCTAGCCGTAAGAAAGTAAAAACCGGATTCTCCTGTCTCTCATTTCACATTAGCAGCCATTGGCATGTAAATTGAGCGCTATCTGGCAGGAAAAGGTTGCTACGTTATACTCGCTGGGCGTAACCTCCTTGGTTTTAGAAAGGTTTAGCGAGCGTTGGGCCACAGTGCCATGAATACAGTGAACTAGTATAAACCATGAACTCGAGGTGGTTAAAGGTGGGAAGTAGATACGAAGCGCAAGCTGTAAGAATGTGTGCGTGTGCTACCTCTCGTTTAGTCCTTGGAATGTCCGCTAAATGGCGGTGCTTCTATATGGTATAGAAGAGATCAGAAGTTCAAGCAAGATTAGAAATTAAGCAACGTGAAATAGGTAGGCTTGCTTTAGGAGCTCGCGGGAATACACCAAATCAGGGAGTACAAGGTGATATGGTATGGGCGTCATTTGAGGGCAGGGAAGCTAGCAGCAAGATAAAATTTGAGAAACGATTGAGAGAAATGGGGGAAGAGCGTTGGGTTAGGAAGGTTTTCAGCTACTTGTACATGAAGAATGTCGATAAAAAATGAAGGAAGCGAACCAGGAAGTTGACTGGTAAATACTTAGAAAACAGCAGGTGGCCAAACCAAAAAGAACTATCGGTTAAGAAGAAAGTGAAGGAAACGGAGACTGGCATGTGGAGAATGGGCATGATTAAGAAGTCCGCACTAGAGATCTATCGAACGTTTAAGCAGGAAATTGCCAAGGAAAGGATCTATGATAATACTCGCGGTATTCTCTACTGTTTGAGGCCACGACGGGAGTACTGCGAACCAAGACATATCGGGCCAAATACGAAGGGGTAGACACAGTATGCAGTGCGTGTGGAGAGGAAGAAGAAACTGCCGAACACTTGATAATGTTCTGTAAAGGGCTTCACCCTATAGTTCAGTATGATGGCGCAGAGTTTTTCAAAGCACTGGGGTTTAGGGACCGGGAGGGCAAAATAGACTTTAAGCGGGTAGACTTAACTAGAAGGAGGTTATCTGATTGGTGGCTAAAGTCAAGGCACGAGTGAAAATTAAACTCTTCACTGCAAACTACGAATCCTCAAACTCACTTTTTAAGGGAAAAAAATGTAGCTTTATGTTCATTAGTTATTATGGCTTGGTGGCGCTAGCCACCGCCCGTACTAAAGGGTACAGCCATATCCATCCATCCATCCATCCATCCATCCATATATGATGAAAAGATGCGAGAAGGTAGATGGTGGTACTAGCAGGGTTGAATAGATGGACAAACGGGTACACAGACAAATGCATGAATGGACGCATGAACGGACGCAGGGGTGGATGCATGGACGAACGCAGGGAGGGACGCACGAACAGACACACGCACGGACGGGCAGATGGACGCATGTACGGTCACACAGACGGACGCATGGACGGACGGAAGCAAGAACGAATGGACGGACGAATGCTTCGACCCACTCTCCATCATTCACTCCGTGTATATGCTGCCAATTTTTTAATCCCTCCTTTACCTCCCCCCTCCCCCTCGTGAGCTACTGTTGAGGTGTCCTTCCCCTGAGAGACGGTTATAGGGCTCACTTTTCTTTTCATTCAAAATCACTCCCCCCCCCCTTTAGATGCGGAGCATCTAATACTCGAGGCTTGTAATGCGGCGCCGTCCGCAAGCTTCCTCCTCCTTCTTCCACCATCTGTGCATCCCTTCCTCCTCTACACACCGCGCGCGCTTCACTCCTCCACCATCTGTGCACCCTTCCTCCTCTACACACCGCGTGCGCTTCTCCTCTTCACGAACATTCGCTAGCTGTATAATGTAGCGCGCATGCGCCGTCACGCTTCGAGAACATCGGCAGCTGACGCGCGCGCATGCGCCGTCGCGCTTCGAGGACATCGGCAGCTGACGCGCGCGCATGCGCCGTTGCGCTTCTCCCCCTTCTCGAACATTCGACAGCTGACAGTGCATGCGCCGTCGCGCTGTATATATACTCAAGGTCGGCGCTCGCTCGCTCAGTTGCCGCTCGTCGGTTGGTTTGTACGGCGCGTTGACGTCCAAGGTCGCGGTGAAATGAATTCCAATGAATCCACAGACACAATGATCGGCGTCCCTTCGACCAGCGCCGCCCTTTCGCATACGTGTGTACGTGTTCACTCATTTAACACCCCCTTCTACAACCACTTTAACCAATTTAGCCATCGACCCAAGTAAGTCGCAATTTAACACCCCATTTCACAACCACGTTAACCAATTTAGCCATCGACCCAAGTAAGTCGCACTTTAACACTTCGTTAACCAATTATATGCTCCGCATCCTCCTCAGTGTTCCCCCGAGGGAAGCTGCGGGCAATTTTTTTTTGCCGGTACATTCATTATCGGGCTCATTTGCTAAGCGCAATGCTTCAGTTTCTACGAGTAACAAGAATGGTATTCCGCTCATGCCCAGGCAACAGTGAAGTGTGGCGACGGAATTGAAAAAAAGATCGGACGACCGTGTCGTAAACAACTGATCGCCGACAAGCACACGATAGAGAGAGATCGATTGTTGGAAAACGGTGCGCACACGTACGCGAGGAACCAGCGCATCTTTGAGGGCCGCTTGTCGATACCATCTGCGTTTACTTAATTGTGCATGACACATATGTAAACGTGCTTGGTCGAGATCCTTGACTTTGTGTCATACAGCATTGCTTGATCTCATCCACACCGTCACAAAGCTCGGGACGGCTTTAAGCTCTCCCATAGTAGAGTACCCTGTGCTCTAAATTGTTACCCCCCTTTTTCTACACCCCCCCCGTGTTGGGACGGCTTTAAGCTCTCCCATAGTAGAGTACGAAGTGCTCTAAATCGTTAGCCTATTATTGAGCCAAAAGGGCCCACGGGACGGCTTTAAGTTCTCCTATAGTAGAGTACTCTGTACAATAAGTCGTTACCCCAGTTTTTTCTATCCCCCCCCCCTTGAGCGCGAGATCAAATTGTCCTCCCAGTTGGACGCAAAAACATCCCCTTACACTGCGAAAGACCCATTTGTTTGTACACATAGTCTTTACTGTTTATATAAGTTTTCAGCACCTCGAAGTTTATGACTGTCCCATCCTTGTACAATTATTGCATTGTGCATCACTGCATACGCAAATAAGTTATTTTCGCTGCACATAACAGTTTCCACTGTACGAACGCATGATCATCATTTTCTATCTTTCTGTGTACGCATAAGTTATGTAAGATATATTTGGTAATAAAATTTTCCAAGAAAGGTGTTTAGCTTTCTAAATACGAATTAGAGCATATCTATCTATCTATCTATCTATCTATCTATCTATCTATCTATCTATCTATCTATCTATCTATCTTTCTTATCTATCTATCTATCTATCTATCTATCTATCTATCTATCTATCTAGCTATCTATCTATCTATCTATCTATCTATCTATCTATCTATCTATCTATCTATCTATCTAGCCACGTACGACATTTAGCTCTCCTGGCCGTTTTGATAATGGTTTCGATACCAAACTAGGTATGGCACAACATGACGGTATGATGAACATATTTGACTAGCCACATAAGAAAATCACATGTATGTCATCAATGTCATGATTTACATCTCATGATCCTGCAGCTCTCGCGGTGGTTTCGTTCACATGGAATGTTACAAAACTGGTATGGTATGACATGATTGCATGGCGAACACAAGCCACAGACGCTAACATGAAAATCATGACATGCGAGCAATGTAACAACATGACTACATGCCACGCTGTCACAAAACAAGCGCTAAAAACGGGCGCGCCGCCAAATTCTTGCGATAACACGCCCGAGAGACGCGGCGAGGTTAACAAAAAAAAGAGAAAAGAGAAAACAAGCATCCAAGGCTCCCCGGGCGCGCGACGCCTCTCCTCTCGGAAGCGTGGCGTCGCCGATGAACCTCCTCACCCCACAGCGACGGCCGGGCAAGCGCTAGAAATTTCCAGAACGAAAGGGGCGTGGTCATACCGAGTTGAATCATCCTCCGGGGAGGGCAGTCGAACCGTCTCGCGCCTCTCCCCAGCTTTCGCTGCGTATCGCGCCGACGAAATGACGAGAAGCGTCTGGAATGTCGCGCGCAAGGTATTTAACCGAGCAGCCGAGATGAGAGATCAGGAGGAGACGGAAGTGAGCGCCAGAGTGCGTAGGGATTCCGCCGTGTAGTCGGCGAAGGTTTTGGTCCGTAGGGACGAAGCCGGAGATGAAGAGGATTTCCACCTGAGGGGTGAAGGCTCGGGCTACAGGCAAGAGCGTGTGTTTACCGCTTTCGAGCGAAGACCCGTGGCAACAGCTGCGGGTGTGAAGCCGACGTGTTCCGGCGAAGAAGTTGAAGTTTAAAGAGTGGCCAATTGAAGACGGGAGGCTTCCTGGAAGAGAAACTTCAGGGGGCAGCGGAACGACAACAACGCTGGACTTTGAGTGAGTGATTCTCGGAAGAGTATCATTCAGACTTTTGTTCCAAGGACTTTGGACTGAATAGGTTTTCTATCTCTTTAGTCTTTAAGTGTCTTGGTTGTTCAATGCATGCGACTGCATTGTAGTGCGTATCGTTGTCTGTGTCCGTTGTTCGAGTGTGGCTACTTGTACTGTGTAGTGTGTTGATTGATTGGTGACATCTTGTACTCAGCTATTGTGGAGTGAGCATATTGGTGTATTGTTTTTCTGATCTGCCATTATTGAGAATATAATTTTGTTTGTTTATCAACTCTCGGCTCTGACTTGTTCTTTGGGCCACAGCCGGCGTCTGCTGGCGCACCAATAAGGACCACTTCTAAATTGTCCACGCTTTCGTGGTGCGGTTTGGGGGGCCGATACTTCGGCTCTTGGAATTAGCCCGGCGATCGCCTCCCTAATAACGGGACGTGTGTGGCACACGCTCATGATGCACGGGCGGCCGTTTTGCCAGCTTCACTTATACCAAATTTGGTGTCACGGTACGCGAATGGATGACGAAGGTATGATGCTGGTGCAAACATGATAATCATGAGATGCGTGTCATGTGAAAACATGACTACATACCACAGTCAAGGCGCTAATATATTTCGATGTGACGTGGTGCGCGTGCTCGCCGGCGTTCATTTCGTCGCGTCACGCCGGCGTTGCCACGCCAGGCGCCGACTTTGCCATATACTCGCAGGCGCTCGCCGCGCTGCGTTGCTTTGACCTATGCGCGCTTCAGAGCGTCCGGTGTCCCTCCGTCACCAAAAGGTAGATGCAGTGTTGTCTGGGTAACGCATTGGCGCGAAAAGCAGCATGTCGCATTCCGCGCCGTCGGACCGCGCCGACAAACGCTGGTCGCGCCTTGCGTCAGACTAAAGTGTGTTCGCGTTCTGCTAACGTAGCGTCGCTTGCCCAGCGTGCGCGCGCGTCAATGCTACATTGGAGTATAGTGGGCTATTCATGATGCGCTTGCGGCCGTTTTGCTAACTCCCCATATACCGAATTTGGTGCCCCGCCGCGGTGGTCTAGTGGCTTAAGGTACTCGGCTGCTGACCCACAGGTCGCGGGTTCATTTCCCGGCTGCGGCGTCTGCATGTCCGATGGAGGCTCAAATGTTGTAGGCCCGTGTACTCAGATTTGGGTGCATGTAAAAGAACCCAAGGTGGTCAAAATCTTCGGAGCCCTCCACTATGGCGTCTCTCATAATCAAATGGTGGTTTTGGGACGTTAAACCCCACAAATCAATCAATCAACCGAATTTGATGTTACGTGACGTCAATAGATGACGAAAGTATAAGACTGGTGGAAATATGATAACGCCGAGAAGCGTGTCATTTAAGAAAATGACAACATACTACGCTCATAGCATGCTCGCGGCCGTTTCGCTAGCTCCACATATACTAAATTTGGTATCAAGTGACCTGAATAGATTGCGAATGTAAACGTCACATCCAAACATGATAATCATGACACGTAAGTCGTGCATGGCATCATTTACTTCCACCTCGTAATATTGGGCTAATTTTAAAGTGACATATTAACCTTCCTCATTCGTGCTTCGCATTTCATCGATTCTCACTGTACGTGGGATCTGCCTTTTTTTTTCTTTCAACTGAGTGGCTATAAACTGCTGCATTCACACACTATTTAATAGTGCTCATGCTGTGGAGGATACCAAGAGCATTTGGCGATGTGCTTGAGAACGAAAGCGGCACCCACTCTGAAGTTATTCCGGTGAATAGAGGGTACGACTACAATAAACAGCTCTCTGAGAAGATTCACTCGTCAATCTTATTACAATTCAATAGCAGCCGAGCAAGACCAAATGTTTTTGTATGTCGTTTCAGACATACGCTGAAACAGTTACACTCGCGCTGACATGACCGACAAACCACACTTTGAGAACGTGCATGACGTGCGCGCCAATAGAATCATGACGGGGCTAGCAGAAGACGCACGGAGAAATCCATGCTTCGCCACTTTGGCCAGTAGCCGCTAGGCAGCGACTGGTGGCATATCATCGATTACCACTGTATGTGGCATATGCCAAGCATTTTTTTTAACACGAGAGCTAATTGTTCTCGAAGGTGTATGCAAAACTTCAGCTTACATTGTGAAAGACTCCTTTGTTTGTGCACATAGCCTTTAATGTTTATATAAGTTTCATCATCTCGAAGTTTATGAATATCCCGTCCTTGTACATTTCTACATTGTACATATGAACATCACTGCATACGCAAATAAATTATTTTCACTGTACATTACAGCTTACACTGTATACATACGCATAATCATCATTGTATATCATCTGTGTACACATAAGTTATGTAAGATACATCTGGAAATAAAATTCTCTCAAGCGAGGTGTTATGCTTTCTGTGTACGCATATCTTATGTAAGATATATCTGGTAATAAAATTTTCTTATCCAGATGATTCGCCTCATCATCTCAAACTTCGTGAATTACCCGTCCTTGTTGTACAAGCTTTTTGCTTTGTACGTATAAACATCACTGCATACACCATTGCTATTTTCACTGTACATAACGGCCTGCACTCTACATAGGCATTAACAACATTGTGTATCTTTTTGTGTACACAAGGTATGTAAGGTAGATCTTAAAAAAAAATTCTCTTAAACCAGTCGTTTCGTCGCGTAAAGACGGCCTCATCAGGTGTGAGACCTATGCACGGCACGGCTCAATGCTCTCCCGTAGCAAAGGAACAAGTCCCTTAAATCGTTAAACACTTATTCTAATACCAAGTCCAATTGCCGTGAGCAGACTTCTTCCCGGGACAGGTTTAAATTTCTCCCATAGTTGAGTAACTCGTTGTCTGAATCGTCTAACATTTGTTCTTACACCCACAGGCTTCACGCACAATCTGCGTTACCCGTGTTTCACGGTACGGCATTATGCTCTCTCACAGTAGAACAGTAGAGTACCCAGTGCCCAAAATCGTTGAACGCTTCTTCTAAACACACATGAGATAACGAGTAAGCATTAGCAGCTTACTCATTGTCTTCTGAAACGTCTTACGTTTTTAGCCTTCATGTTTGAGCTTTATAGGCTAAAAAGATTTGTTGGGTGGAAAATACTGACACGAAATAAGGTATACGAGACGACATCCGAGTGCTATATGACACGCGTATGTCGCCTGTTGTCGGTGTATTTGATTTTTGCGCAATAAATCGCTTCAGATCTATAAGACCAGCAGACGAATTTCTGCGCTACTCTTAACAGACTAGTTTTCAATGAGCTGCGAATAGTAACGTGCGCTACTTGCAGGGGTTCACTCGCCTGTCCGTATGCGTATTACCTTTTAGATGTGGAAGCATCTTATACTCGCGCCTTGTAGTGCGCCGTCCGCGCCGCCCGCACCGCTTCTCGAACATTCGACAGCTGACGCGCGCGCATGCGCCGTCGCGCCGTCGCCCACCATCTGTGTCGCGCGCGCTTCTCCTTCGAGAACATTCGACAGCTGACAGCGCATGCGCCGTCGCGCCGTCGCCATCTGTGCCGCGCGCGCGCTTCTCCTTCGAGAACATTCAACAGCTGACAGTGCATGCGCCGTCGCGCTGTATATATACTCAAGGTCGGCGCTCGCTCGCTCAGTTGCTGCTCGTCGGTTGGTTTGTACGGCGCGTCGACGTCCAAGGTCGCGGTGAAATGAATTCCAACGAATCCAGAAACACAATGATCGACGTCCCTTCGACCAGCGCCGTCCTTTCGCATACGTGTGTACGTGTTCACTCATTTAACACCCCCTCCTACAACCACGTTAACCAATTCAGCCATCGACCCAAGTAAGTCGCAATTTAACACCCCATTTCACAACCACGTTAACCGATTTAGCCATCGACCCAAGTAAGTCGCACTTTAACACCCCGTTAACCAATTATATGCTCCGCATCCTCCTCAGTGTTCCCCCGAGGGAAGCTGCGGGCAATTTTTTTGCGCATCATGAAAACAATGGATTAGATGCCGGCAACGAGGCTGACATCTTGCCGGATGTGGCGTGGCAACAATATCTTCTTTTTCAGAAAACCCACTATATGCGTGGATGAATATGCTTCGGCCAACTTCTGTTTACGAACAGCCAATGAGGTTTCTTTCCTACTACAAAGCGTGTCCCTGCGTCACAATAGCCACGATTGTGACAAATAACAACACAGAACACTCTCTGTTATTGTCTAATTACCCCAGCAACATTCCAAACTGATCCAGGCTATCACAGAAATTTTTCCTAATTCATCAGGCCTACCTAATTAGCCACGTTTGCTTCCTTCAAGGCTCCTGTCTCTTTACAATGGTTTATATTTGGGCGCCTGTGTGACGCGATAAAATGGCGGTCCATTCCAATAGTGGAGGGCTCAGGAAATTCAAACCACCTGGGATTATCTAACGTGCACCTAAATACAAGCACATAGCACTCAACTTCACCCCCCGTTCAAATACGACCGTCCGCGAACGTGTCGAAACCCAGACCTTAAGTTTAGCAGTCGAGCTTCGTAATCACTGTACCACTACTGCAGTCTACAAAAACGTACGTCGGTTGTGATAATAAAAATCTTCAAAAGTATTGCGGCATGTGCCTGTATACGTATGCATATTTGCAGAATAAAAGTGAGGTATGCCCCGATGACGCAAACGTGCGTAGCCACACTACGGCGGGCCCCAAGATCGCATTCTGCTTTCCGCCCCTGAAATTCAACAAATTACCATTATAATTACCAAGCATGTATACTCGTAGTTCAGTATACTCTGTGCCTTTTGTACTGCACCAGGTTGTCACTATGCGAGTGTCTGTTTTAACGCACCAGGTGGCAAACCTATCCGAGCGGAGTGTCGCACCCACCGACCAGGCACGTTTCGTCTACCGGGATTTGGCTATGACCGTGAAAGCTGGGTGTGTCGCCGCATCATTTGAGTAATGCGCGCGGCCCCACGTAGCCTATAGAGAGAGAGAGAATAAACTTTATTGGGTTCCAGCATGCGGGATTCCCTCCGGCCGCGCAGGGCGTGGGGCACCCTCCTGCTATGTCCAGCCTTTTCAGACTGCCCTAGTCACTGGCTCCATCACTCAGTAATGAATCCGTTTTCCACTAAATAACGTAAAGCGAATTCACCATTGGCGTCATCGTCGTGCCTCTGAAGGTCACGACACGCGTATTTAACCTGTCACAGGGGGGCGCTGTTCCGGGAACGAACCGCGAATCAATGTCGCGCCATGAGCGAAGAGGTGGGGCTCGAAACGTGCATCGCGTGGAGATTACGCCCTCTATAGGCTACATTAGTGTAACGTAGCCTATAGAGGGCGTAATCTCCACGCGATGCACGTTTCGAGCCCCACCTCTTCGCTCATGGCGCGACATTGATTCGCGGTTCGTTCCCGGAACAGCGCCCCCCTGTGACAGGTTAAATACGCGTGTCGTGACCTTCAGAGGCACGACGATGACGCCAATGGTGAATTCGCTTTACGTTATTTAGTGGAAAACGGATTCATTACTGAGTGATGGAGCCAGTGACTAGGGCAGTCTGAAAAGGCTGGACATAGCAGGAGGGTGGCACAGCTTGTATGCCACAGTCACTCTTGTCTCCGCTTCAGATGCGGTAGCTTCATTACCGTAATTGCAGAGGAATGTTCACGCCAAGTGGCTTCATTACGGTAATAAATGTCCACGGATTCAAGGAATAGTTATGAGTTATGTAGATTGAACTCTTACGGTCCAATTGGTGGTAATCACTTTGACCAGAAGCCACGTCGTACAGTCGCATTTTAAATACGTTTTAAAATTCACTTAAAAAGTAATTAAAGAGCCAGTCCTTGTGGAAGTTGTTTAACGCCTAATTTTATTCGCACGACCACTTTAGTAGCTCCTTCAGTAGACAATGCACGTGGCAGAGTGCTGAAATGGATAACTCAGAATGCTAACTTTGCGTTAGTGGATACAGTGAAAACGTCCTTCATTATTTGCTCGACCTTGAAATAGCAGCCATGTGACTGGGAGCTCCGAAGCAAATGGTGAAGTAGTCATTACTAAACTACATCGCCGCCGTGCTTACTGAATAGAAACAGAACTGAGTTTGTTAGGGCATAATTTAGTGAATAACTGCTGATGGGTTACTCATTATTACCTATTATATCTCGTCGTAAACTATCTCACTACCCGCCCTAAGTGAGATAGTTATACGAGTGCCACGCTAGGTATCCGTTCGGTCGGCATAAGATAGTACTATATGTTCCGTTTCTCTTGGTGCAGTGCAACATAACAGGGTAGTTTTGATGTGTTTCTCCAGATAGGTGGACCTTTTTTTAAAAAAAATTGTGATCTATGCTGATCTTCTTATTGTAAGGTTTTCTTGGTTTCTTTTCCTGAAATCCACAGGAGTGATCATTTTTATCTTGCGTTCGTTTATAAGCTGAGCAGCCGGGCTTACAGAAGCCGCAGACAACTGTGGATGACGTTCTGTAGGTTCATACTTGCGCACGCCTTCTATGTCGTAGCTGTTGCCCGATATTTTGTCGATTTATTTACGTAATTATCTTTATGCAGATGAGAGCGAGACAGAAAGGTAAACAAAAGACCACGAGCTTAACCATACAAGGCATCTAGTTTGCCGCACTGTACTTCTCTACTTTGAGAAAGCCGAGGGGGTGTGAAAGAAAGAGTGTATAAAGAAGGACATTACAAAGTAATAATCACTATGACAATGCCCACTGCAAAACAACATTGTCGTTCAATGATTAGTCGCAATTTTTCGTGCAGCTGAGTTCCTTTTAGAAATCACTGCGACACCCTCAGAACTTTTTTTCTGTGACAGGGTGGTTGCCCAGCTGTCCTGAGGTGGCTTTTATTTGACAGGGGACTATAGAGTACTCAAGTAATTCAACAAAACGCTACAGTTCCGTCAGGTGTGTATAACAGGTGACACCAACATCACACCAAGTACATTTGCAAAGAAATGAATTACTCGAGCTGGCAAAGTTCTGGGAATTCGGCGAAAGCTGAGCACAAGCAATTGCGCGCATACAGAACAGAATAGAAGGTTTTATTCTGCTAAATGAAGAAGAATGCAAGAGGTATACACCATTGTGGGTACATGTATATATATGTAGCACCAACGGTTGAATCACGCGGACATTCGATGTACGCAAAACCATAGAGTTTCCTAATATGCACTAGAGTGAACCCTGGCGCTAGTGTCTGTGGGAGCTGCAACGCACGGCACATCAGCGAACATGGGAATGATGGGTAGTACACACGTTCGTCTAATCTTCAAACTTTTGGCCTGATTTTGGCTCCACGTGTGTTCGTGTAGCTTGAAGCTATTTTCTCACGAAACAAAAAAAAATCAGCAAATGTACAGCTGTTGTGCTTCACCACCTGATTCTTTTAGACTTATCTTTCCAAATCGGGTCACGAAGTTCAAAAGGGGTTGAATCTTTCTTTCAAAACAAAACCGAAACACGGCAATAAACGAAGCTGCAAGTACGATTCACCGCCAGCAAGTACGAAGAATAGGCAAATATGTGTACTACCATCATTCCCACTGTCGCTGAACGATCGCAGAGACAGATTGCCCTCCAACTAATTTCAGGAAACTCTATACGCAAAACACGACGGCACGTGAATGCAAGTTTTCTGCCGCTTCGGCTCAAAGCATGATCGCGTGCGGCGGTGTCCCGACAAGCGCGGAAGCGAAAACATGGCTCGGAAGGAGATAAACGTACGATAGTTGTAAGGCCGCATGCACCCTTGGCATGTGACATCTGTTGCGAAAATGCGTGACATATCTTTTTCGTTTTTCGTTGATCAGCCGGCCGCGACCATTCGTATGCCGTGCATCAGGGGTACTCGCTCGTTTTCATAGGACAAGACTGTGACATGAAACTCGTGATGCAATCTCGGGTGAGCTTTGAGAACTCGCGAGGGCAAACGATTTTCCGGGGTCGTGCTCGGGCTACGTGCGTATGTGCCGCGCAAGTTGCGGGTCCAACGATTTCCACGACAATGCTCCGGGGACGTAGGCCAAACGTTCGTACTACTTCGCTACACCGACGGATCCTCAGCAGATTTGCCTTTCGTGTGAGGGTTTGAATCTGAGAGGTCTGCGGCACTCGTTGTAGTCGTAAACTGTTGCGAATGACTGTGTTATTGACGGCGCGGTGCTTGCTGCCCTTGAGAAAGGGAAGAATTTGTACGCGCAGAGGCTACTGTATACGAAGGAGGTTTGCGACACAACGATCTGAACTGTGCTTGTTTTGCTTATCTTCAATAAGTTTGGACTATTGAGTCGTTTTTCTCGTTTCGATAGCAGTTGAACAAGTTCCGCAGGTGCCACTGCCTAAACACAATCAGTGTACTAGTTAACCACTTTAGTGCACAGACTGTAGCTCGGTAAAAACTTATAGCTGCGCGGTATGCGTACAACGCTATCGTGGAAGAGAGGAGAGAAAGAGAAGTCGAGAATAAGCGTTTCGTAATATGAGCTTCTGAGAACGACCAGGTAGCGAGCCATTGACTTTTAGCTGTTTCATACCCGGATTGGCTCGCCTGCAGGGGCTACATGATCGAAACATAAAAGCAGCGAGAAATATTTAGTAACACGCTATACCGGCAACGATTATATCACCAGCAAACAACATACATTTCGATGACACGCGAATAACATCCCTGGGCCGCATAGAAATTGTCTTGTTAGGCAATTGATTTGGGTTAGGGAATTATTTTGGTTGCCGTTGGGTATTTAAGGGAAGCCACAACTTAAACTAAAACGAGCCGAAGTAGCCAGGCCATTGGGCGCCGCAATTAGCAGCCATATATAGTGCAGAAGAGTTATTATACACGGAATTGTCATTAGATTCAAGAACAATTAACAAGAGTTCGTATAAGTATCACAAACAGAATATTTTTTTTCTGTTTCGAATTCGCAGCGGCCGCCCCTAACCAATGGCCGTGGCCCATCGAACTGCGAGTCCAAGCTGCACAACTGCACCGACTTGGTGAAGCCCTTCCTGAACGACCTGCGGTACATGTTCCCAACCACCATCGAGGACGTCGACGACATGTGCAAGTGAGTAAACTCGCTGCACGCGGGATTTGCCTGTTGGGCGCCGATGTATTACGCGTGCACACAAACGTGGGAACATGGCCCGAGCATTCTACAACTGATGCAGTTATACGTTCAGCGGCCTCTTAGCGGCGTTATACTGGCAAATAACGCCCAAAATCTATTAGAAAGTACGATCAAATGCACCGACCAGTGTTTTGTACTAGCGTATACTTCGTTCTCTTTTACGTACAAGCTGCAGATGTAGCACATTTGGATAGTTGGTATGACTTGCATACTAATGAGCCTACCTACGTATGACAACAGTTTACTGGTAAGCACACTTGACTGACCGGTTAAAACAGCACAATATAAGATGACTCTCCAGCGAAGTAAGCTATCAATAAAAAGTGGTACCACGTTTTTCATTGTAAGCAAATTTTGTGGGAGAGTTATCTTGTATTGAAGAAGAAGCACGCGAATTAGGCTTTCCAGAGCCCTGAAGTCTGTTCTGTCCTGTTTAAGTGCACTGCTTGTTGTAAACAGACTGAAGCGCTTAGAACCTCAATTACTGAACTTCGCTATATTCTGTGTCAAGAGAAAAAAAAGAATGGTTACTGGCAACAAAATTTAGCATCCGTTCATCCACCGATGTTTGCCGCCACATAAATAAACGATTAGGAGAATAAACTACTGCAAACTTGAACACACAGAAAAAATAATTAAGATGACGATGGGCAACATGACCCTGGCAAGACTTCACTTTACATGGCTATAAACCATCATAAGCTCTCAATTCTGTGCAAGTCGTACCTACTATACTAAGGATAACACGTCATTTCATAGATAACTGTGCATTATACGGCTCCCCACAAAGGCTTCTCTGTATCAGTGTCCACCAAGTCTTGCTTTAACAATATGGGTGTCTTCTGCAGTAGATACTTTGCAAGCCAAGTCGCAAAGTGTGGTGCAATGCTCTCATTTTTTCTATGAAGCTGTTCATAACTAGCCAAACAAGGAACTTTGTTCCGTGCAGTGTAGTTGCCGCAGTTTTCCCAGGCTTGCTAAGCACCAGATGTACCTTCGCCCCCCCCCCCCCCTCCCCCAATAAAAAGACCAAAATTCCGGCTTTTGCTTGTCACTTCGGTCACATTCAGGTTTAAGTCCGCGAGGAAGAGTGTCTGCACACGCACAGGAATTTTCTGAGACCACCAATATTCTACCGTCTACAAGTGCGGTTGTTCGCTCGTGACCACATTGGTCAAGCCCTGATTCACGCGACGCGCGCTCACAGGGAAGTCTGGGCGCATATGCCTTCCTAGAGACCAGCCAGCCGAAGACGGTCGTTTCAGATTGGACCTTTTGATAATCGACCTCACCCAAATTTCGCGAGTGGGTTTCCGCCGCTGCGTCGTACATACTGCGCAGCTGACATGATCGAGCTTTCCTCGCCCTGCGCTGCCAAGCTTTTGTGTAGGCGTGTTTCAAAACGACGTGGGCGCCCCTTCTCAGGAAATGACGGTCAGGCCCTATGTGCTCTCGTGTGCGTGACCTTCTCCAGTGATCTACTTTTCTTCGAAGCGGAAATGTGGACACAATCGGCATGCTCTCGATGGAGTAATTGCTCATCTCGAGGTTATTAGGATGATGGCGATAACAACTTTATTTTCCGCTAGATAAGAGTATGTGCAATGACGTCATCGCTTCTGATAACATGCCCGGTGTTTTCGGGATTCAAGGCGTTCTCTGTGTTTGCTGTTGCTTTTGTTTCATGTATTTGGGTGACAGTTTCATTTTTTTTTCTTCCTGTGTGACGTTTCGAACAAACAGCGAATGGTGCTCGGTCCATGCTCATTCGCCGCTAAGCGAAGGTGGGCCTTCATAGTCTTACGTGATTTGCTTTCATACAGTAATTGGTCACTCTTCAGTTTGTTAACATCACCGCATATGCACATATATGACGATGTTGAATACGTTGTTTTAAAATCTCATGTCATTATTGATTGATTGATTGATTGATTGATTTATGTGTGGGATTTGGCGTGCCAAAACCCCCATATGATTATGAAAGACGATAGTGGAGGGCTCCGGAAATTTCAACTACCTGGGTTTCCTTATATAACGTGCACCCAAATCTGAGCACATGTGCCTACAGTATTTTCACCTACATCGAAAATGCAGCCACCGCGGCCGGGATTCGAACCAGCGACCTCCGGGTCAGCAGCCGAGTACCTTAGCCACTAGACTACCGCGGTGGAGCAAAAATCTCATGTCCTAACTGTTAGATATTGTATTTTGTGTTGTTATAATTGTATACTGTATGTGCTGTGGACATCTTACACTTAAAGACTTAACCATGTAGGCTGTATGTTAGAAACTTATCAAAGATAAGGAACAGCCAGCGCCTAATGCATGTGCGTCAACATCTCCTTACATCATGTCAACAACAACAAAAAAGACCGAAAAGATCGAGAGAACTCTGTAGATTTTATGAACTTTGTTTAATATCGAGAGCATGCTTGAATAATGGCAGTGGCCTATTGCGTGCATGTTTATTTACCCGACATTAGAGCTTAAAGACACGAGCTCCATTTCCTATGGATCACGGCAGCAACATTTCTACGGGGGCGAAACGCTAAGCAAATCCGTGCGCTCATATATTACGGTGCGCGCCAAAGAAATCCCGCTGGTCAAAATAATCGCGTGGACGAATTCCATGTGATTTCGTTGTAATTACAGTGTTTGCACGCAAAACGGCTGAATGCGTTTTGTTTTATTACACATTTCTGGCCAGCGTAAAAAACCTAATGGAACACGAGACAAGAATCAAGCTCAATATTGTCTTTGGTTCGTCAGACAGTCATTATTTCGATTTCATTCGGGAAGCCAAACGAGCCAAGGACACGTATTGTGCAGTTCCACCAAATATAGCCACAAATTACTGGAAAAATCAAGCTTCTCTCAAAACTGGTGATCTCTAAGCTTTTGACAGCAACTGTGCATGATCTTTACGAAATGTAGCTGCAAATTAGTCCTGCCAGGTTTTTTTTAAAGTTGTTCTGGTTGTTTTGTTCATCGTCGTTTATGTATACATTCTAACTTCGTGTGTGGATTTGATCGTAAAATATGTGTACATTTATCAGGATGCGAGTGTCTGGAGCTTTCTAACTGTGTACGGTCTTGATTCATATGTGGGGTTTAACGTCCCAAAACCACTATATGATTATGAGAGACGCCGGAGTGGAGGGCTCCGGAAATTTAGACCACCTGGGGTTCTTTAACGTGCACCCAAATCTGAGCACACGGGCCTATAACATTTCCTCCTCCATCGGAAATGCAGCCGCCGCAGCCGGGATTCGAACCCGCGCCCTGCGGGTCAGTAGCCGAGTACCTTAGCCACTAGACCACCGCGGCGGGGCCTGTGTACGGTCTTGTGCGCTGTAAACGACTCAGGCGGGACCCGTATCGTCGACCTCGGCTGCCTCTGTCGACTCGAGACAGCGGCGCTTTGCCGACTGCGGCTTGGTGTCGCTTTCAAGGAATCCTTTGCCGTCTGAATTAACATGAATGATAGTACTGCTAGCGACCACGGAGGCAGTGAAAAAACGACGGAACACGTCCTTTCTCCCTCTCTTCACCACAGTGCGCACAGGCTGCCTCTAGCGGTTGTGTTCACCCACCCTGACGACACTCCCCTGTCGGAACGGTCAGTGCTAGAATGCCAACCCCAACTGTCTGAAAGAAGGGTGCGTTTAAGGGCTCGTTTCCTTTATCAGACA
The DNA here is from genome assembly GCA_013436015.1 of Rhipicephalus annulatus. NCBI lineage: Eukaryota > Metazoa > Arthropoda > Arachnida > Ixodida > Ixodidae > Rhipicephalus > Rhipicephalus annulatus. The sequence continues at coordinate 8,601 of WOVY01004860.1, read as the reverse complement.
CAATTTTGATCAGATCTAACAGACTGTCATGCCAAGGAAAGTATAGGACATGTCGTTAGGAGTGATTGTAATCTAAACGTGAAGAAAGAAAAGTGAACTAAAAGGTAACTTGCCGTGGACAGGTTCCTGCCCACGGCAAGTTACCTTTTAGTCCACTTTTCTTTGTCCACAATTACATTACAGTTGCTCTTAATGACATGCCCAGTACTTTCCTTGACATGATTGTCTGCAAGGTCTCATTAATATTACGTCTAACTGAAATTTTCGTCACACAGAAAATCAATTAAAGCCTTACTCAACTTTTTGCATGTCAGTGGTCCGTTGGAAAGGGTGTAATAGTACTCCTGCTCCGCACCTTTTTTTTCATTTGTTTCCATTCGCCTGCTGTTATCTCCGTTGTTCTTCCCCCCTTCTCTCCCTTTCTCCTTCTTCTTAGTGTACGGTAGCGAGATCGATGATATAACTCTGGTTGACTTCCTTGCCGTTCCCTCTTCTTATCTCTCTCTATCTTTGTTAACCATCTGTACTGATTGACTAATTTGTGGGGTTTAACGTCCAAAAACCACCATATGATTATGAGAGACGCCGTAGTGGAGGGCTCCGGAAATTTTGACCACCTGGGGTTCTTTAACGTGCGCCCAAATCTCAGCACATGGGCCTACAACACTTCCGCCTCCTTCGGAAATGCAGCCGCCGCAGCCGGGATTCGATCCCGCGACCTGCGGGTCAGCAGCCGAGTACCTTAGCCACTAGACCACCACGGCGCGGCGTTAACCATGTGTACTGGAAAAGCCGGCTGTAACGTAGTTGCACTTCCACTTGTGGACATCTATTAAACTCCAGCGACAACCGATTTTCGCTTGTTCGCACGTGAGTGCGCTTTGTGTGACTTTGAGAAAATAACGTGAGAAGATAACGCTGTAAAGCGACAGCACTCTTTCTTGTGACGTCTCTTCTTTCATTCGACCAGGATGTGGAGCCGCTTCGTGGACTGCATCCGCCGCTACGTGACCGACTGCGCCACCGAGGACCAGAGGTCAAAGTTCAACAACGCCGTCGGAGATTCCATCGACACCGTGCACGCCATATGCAGCTCTGAGCGGTACCAGAAAGGTGAGAATACGAGCATTACGTTCTTTTAGTTCGATTGCGAAATGTTCAACGAGGGCACTTACGGAAGGCCCAGTGATGTATCGTCATTACGGCGAGCTCGTGACATGGCTTGCCGGCTTTACCGTTTACATTAAAAACATGAAAATAGCGTGAGCTTGGGTGTCTTCGTATTCCTTTTTAGCACCTGTAGTCAACAGAAAGGGCAACACACCCGGGTGCTCGACGGATAATGTTTTTTTTTTAGATTGATGCCCTAGTAATCTTATAAATATTTCTCTCTCGACGCTTTTATGCTATCTTTGTCTATCTTTCACAAGCCTTAGAAGTTCTAATCACGTACATGTGCGCCTGCATGCGTTGCTATCTGGTTCCTATGTATACCTCTACTGCTTCACACAATAAATGATTTATTGAAAGTCGGCGCTGTGTCCACCTCGTAACTCAGTGTCTTGTCGTTTCTGAGCACTTCGAAACCTAACAGCAAATAAAAAAAAATGCTAGTTCGTTTTTAGCCACATCTCAACTACATCCACTGGTGTGCTGGCCACTGACTCCGTTCTGTGGGCAAATGAGCAATGGAATGTCAAACTCTTTCTGAACACCGCCGCGAACAAATACATGTTCTCGAAATTCTCGCAGTTTTCGGCTATTCAAAAACGATTGAGCATGATTTTTTTTTGCTTTAAATCGCCTTTATTGTTTATTTGTTCTGTTAAACTTCTGCAGTCGAGTTCGCGAACATTCGCAAATGTTCTGTGTCATTTGGCTTGCTCTATAATGCGTTTAGCATCAGGATTACATTGATATTATCCTTACAAAGACCCCATGGAATGTGATCTTTTGGGTAATACAGACTCTGATGAATACGCAACAACAAGAAAGAACATTGCGTCAGATTTATTTCACAGCTGTGACGCATGTAAGAAGAAATAGAAAGAAAGAAACGCAGAGTGGTTTCTATAAACTTTGTCCAGTTTGCTACTCTATAGAGGTGGGGTGTGCAACGTTGAAATCAAACGGATAGAGGCAATGAAGGTTAATTCCAAGTAATGTTTCCGCAATGTATCTATAGAGTGGAGTGGTCAAGTCTTTCGCCTTCATGTATACTGCAGAAGAGTTAAGATGACCTTCCAAATCTCGTGTTTCCCTCAAGTTTCTGTACATTCCCCGAGCGACATAAGGGCACGCGAACGATGCTAGGGTAAAATATAACTGCAGGATTTTTTCGGGAATGCTGACCTACATTGTTTATCAAACACACTAAACGCGATGGAATCGACAAGTAATTTACATTAGCATAAGGTTGGCATGTGAATACAGGCCCAAGATTTCTCATATACGAATAACCAAATCTTTAAGCATGCTGAACGCATCTTTCTATCAGACTTCACTACCTCTCTTCCTCTCTCTATTGCTGTTGTTTTCCTTTTTCGATGGAAGGAGCGGCACACTCATGCTTCACGCGAATCTCTGTAAGCTTCATTTTTTAGTGGCCCGAGCACCGAGTGACCATCTTTTCTCTCCAACGCCCTTTCAGTCGAGCGCTTGCGTGTGGTTTTCCAGAAATTCAGAAAAAGTCTTCTAAAAAACAAAACTGGCACAAACTAGATGTCGTCTGGTTCGAATTAAGAGCTATACTGAATATGTATACCATCGTGACATAAGATTACTGAATGTAAGTGCCTAGAAAATGTTATTGAATAAAAGTTAATTTAATGAGTTCACTGAAAGAGCAGATAACTTTCTTGTAAGCAGCTGGGATCGTGGCGGCACCCGGCGGAGCAGGTCTTCACTACGCGCTTCTTTCGACGTGGCCTATGAGATCCTCTTTGGCAGCGCGAAGAAATGCTTTAGTTAACCGAAGAAATATAAGAAGGCACAAGAACGCCGGCTTGCGAGTGCCACTAACAGACATACAAGTAAAGGATCGAGGTGACCTTTTTTTGTCCTTGTTTGTGTAGTTTTCCTTCCTCGTTGTAAGAACTGGTTCGTACATGTTTTGCGCAAATCACCGTCACCTTTATATTTTCGCCTTAACGTTATCACTCTCGACAAAGTAAAGTTTTCCTATTCTGAAAGAATTCACGCTTGCGGCGTATACGAGCGAACGAATACGGTGCCCGTAAGGGGGAAGTTCCGCGTTTCGTGGTTAGACGCCCTTTCTCACCGACACTCGGGGCCGAAATGCGGCGAACGGCGCTCACCGTACGCGCCACAGAGCCCGTGAAAAGAATCAGTCACCTGTGGACGGTGCGTCCGGCCCTGCTCGCAACTGCGCACGGCGACGCGGTGTGTTGCGCGCGCATGCGTCGCGAACTTCCCGTCGATTACGCGTCATTGAAAGTGCTCGCCGCTCCGTTGCGCCCCCGTCCGGTTCCTCTCGGAGCCATACGGTTGTGCATGGACAGGAGTAGTATGCGCAAGATTCGCCAGTGTATCGCCATTACCTGGTGTTTGTTTTCGAGGGAAGCTTTGAAAGGTCTCACCCCCGTATTCACAAACGCTGCTCGACTCGACTTTCATCCTTCACTTGACAGAGTTGAGCACTGTGCCACTTCTCGGCTGAAAATGACGCTGCGCTGCTGAAGAATCACACCACATTATCGCTGATATGAAGTGACTTGCCGTGCCAAAGGAGGGCGCTTCCATCGGCTTTTTCAGGTGAATGTGAAGCGTTGAGTGAAGGGACGTTCTAAAATACGGGGGGCCACATTTAGCCGCCGTGCTTGAAATAACCCGATGCCGAAGAGCATACAGTTAGGCTACTTTCGAAGATGCGCCGGTCGCCTGTGTATTTGTACACAGTTAATAAGTTTTCCACCTTCAAGTGCGCTTGCGTGTCTATAACTAACGCCCTAAAATAAAAATGTTTTTACAACACAAAAATCTCTTATCGTAGGTTGTCAGTCATAGACACATGAGGCCCCTTTCAGATTGCAAACTTGTTCACTGTGTACAATTAACTGATGTTCTCGTGATCGCGGACTTGTCGGCAATCAGCGGTTTCTGATGTGGCACTGTAATCTTTTGTGGAGGTCCCTCGTGAATTCTCGTTGCCACATGTCATCGTTTAATGAATCGAAACGCATGATTCTCCTTGTCGCAAAGTAGCGAATAAAGGGTTGCGCTGCTAAACCCATGTGGATCAAGGTTCCATTCCCGGTGTGAGTGAGGAAACAGTTGAAAGCGAGCATTGCGCATTGGGACAAAAAGAAAGAAAGAAAGAGGGAAAGAAAGAAAGAAAGAAAGAAAGAAAGAAAGAAAGAAAGGAAAAGGAAAGGAAAAGAGAATGAGTTCGTCAAACCCACAGACGTTAAGCTTGCAAGCTTGCCCCCATTTTCCCGATAGCGAAAGGGCTTGTAATTTTCTATGTCGCACATCTTTGCTCCGTCTACTCCGAGTTAGTGTATCTTAGCCTAAGTTGAAGCAATGAACAGTCCCTGTTATTTTTCCGTGTAATGGGAAGCTTGTGGCCCTAACAAAAAAGTCGCGAACGTGCTGTTGCAAACATCTAGAGGTCCCTGTATTTTGTTTTGTTCCGTTCTGCATTTCTTCTTCGCAAAATATAGGTTTCTCGAGAAAAAAAAACTCAGGGCCTATATAAACATACTATGACATACGACAACTCTTAAAGACAGCCTATCAACCACGGATTATCGTTTCGCGAAAGGCTTAACGTTTGTTATCTCGCCTTGTATGCATCCAACTTTGATTTGCAGCCTCCTTTCCAGCGTCACTTAACGTGATGTAGGACCTGAGAGCCGGAAGAGTCTGAGTAATGGATAATTGTTTGATTTCATGAAAATGTAATGGGGCAGCTACGGAAGGCAGACCGAAGACTGTGGATACAGCGGACCTGTTGGATTTTTCCTTTTTCTTTCCCCCATCCTAATTCTCAGATCTCTGCAAAAAAAAGTTTAAGTATCTTTCTGCACGTCAAAAATTAGCTGAACATGTGGAAAAACGTGCACAAGAGGAAACTAATAGCTTGTTTGTATTTGCTGTATTCCATCGTTTTGAATGAAGTAGAGTCGTACATAGCCTACAGCAGCCATCCCCTTAACAGGACCCCTCGAGTGTACCGATTCCCAGGGACGAACCACTTTAGGACAGGTGCCTCGAAAGTCACCTGGCATGTCAGCCAACCAGCCGGCCACGCTCAATCAGCCAACCGCTTATATAGGAACGGTCAGCTATGTCATGAGACCTGCCAACTCCAACGCTCGTTATACGCTGCGACCTCTCCGCCGATAGAGCCACTCGGTTTCGAAAGTCGGAAGACCAACACTCCGCCGAACAGTCGAGGCCCACTTCTTTGGGCTGCAGTCAACCTGGACGCATATCAACTCCACCCGGCCAGTGCGTATGCATGGAACCCTAACTTCGCTGGTACTTAGGGGACCACCCAACTATGTCACACAGACCTCCCATCGCCGCTCTTTCTAATGACCGACCATCAGCGTCCCCCGGAGTGAAGAGACAGTGACAACGACTCTGGTGACAGCTATTGTAAAGTGTGGTACATATGTACCTCAATGTGAATCTGCTGAAAAGAACAGATGCCAGCATAGACGTGCGTAGGGTTCTCCATTTGGCGGAAGGAGGTTCGAGGTTCAGCACCACCTCCTCTCTTATGCAATGAGGGGGGATGTAAGTGCGAAAGATGGACAGCAGGGACGCCCCCCTTCGTGCTCACGCCTATAGACGTGCGCACAGGGGGGGGGGGGGGGGAAGAGCGTCCTTACAACGATTTACTGGCATATCGCCGCAGTTCGACATTCGCAGAAGACGCGTGCAACAATTTGAGTTCGTTAAAGCCGCCACACAAGTGGCAAGAAAACCGCGCCATCGAACACCGTCCCGAACTCGGCACGATGCTACGGGACCAGCACGAGACTCGAGGAGTGAAGAAGAAGAAGCGACGGACGAAGTTTGAGACAGCGAAAAAGGGACATTTTTGGCCAACCATTTAGCTTAGACTTTACGGGTACAACTATGCCCCAAATAAATAGTTTTTTTGGCACGAGGCGTTATGTGTATTGGTGACAATATGAATGCCAGTCAATCGTTTCTGGACACTCCAGCTTCCAACAATGCCCAACCAGAGGTTCTGTAGCGTGCACTGAGAAAAGACGACGTAATTTGCGAATTTGCAAAGTGCCGACGTTTCACAGGAATTACAGTTACACGGAACCTCAATGAGCACTGTCTAAACATCTGTAAGCTTTCACACCACGACAGCAAATTGCTGCTTCCCCGCGACCACCCGCTGTTTGGAGCTTCTGCACGTGTGGACAGTGTGGAGTGATTGCTTGACATGCAATGCATGTGTTGTGTCCCTATGGCGAAAAAAGAAAGCAGAAGTGATGCTCTCTCCGAAAAACTCGAGAAATATATAGCTTAGAGCTTACTCGGACTCACCAAACTTGTCCTCAATTGGACACGCTCGGACTCAAGCTCAGCGAAATATTACTCAAGACCCGGTACTCAAGGTTCGATCTGAATATGAGTGAGTCGATTTGAAGTGCGTTAGCTTATGAATTGCTTTTTTTCGACCCTAGTGTCATGCTTCGCCGATATTTCCCGATATCGGGGCTCTACCTTCCCGATATCGGGGCTCTACCTATACCGTACCTTCAAATACGATTTAGGAGAGGGTGCACTTGGAAGGTTCGGAGTTCCACCTGTCAGTGTCAGAGCTCCAGTGTACGACATTATTCAAGTTCAGAAGGTCAAAGTTTCATGTCATTATTGCTCACTTTACAGAAATATAAGGTTTACATGCATTGTATGTATTTTATGTTATGTATTGCTGTGAAAGCATGTCTGTTTGTTGTTAGCACTATCTCATTTTCAAGGTATTGCACCTAATGTTGCCAAAGGTTGACATCTACAATCTCCGCATCTTTATAATGTCACAGCTAGTATAATATCCAAGTGATTATATATTACCACCATATCACTGTAATATATTCATGATCATATTACCCATGCATTACATGCGAAGTTTATTTTTAATGTTATACAATTCAAATGTCATCATAGCGTTCACAGTAATCGACATTTGCAATGTTCTAACCACGTTGGTTGTGTATATCATGATGGCTTGAACAGCGTGAAATCAAAATCAACATATAAAAAGAAAAAAATAATCGTAAAGAACAAAGTAACACGTCATTCTTCTCACAGTCTTTCAACATTGTGCCCATATTCATGATTCTAAGTAAGAATGAAGAACGCGTCAAGAGGAAACTCGTAGGGACGATGGATGCACACTGTTTGTAATAAGAGACGTGGATATACGCGAATTGAAAATGAATGGGTAATTAGCACAAGAATGTCAGAATTTGATGTGCAAGCATGATAGAACACAGTCAGATATAAACTGTTTATGTGGAAACGCAATCAGCCTTAACAGGGTATACGTAACGGTGAGCTACCGTAAGCGACGAAAAGGGAGAAAAGAAACAAACCACCACCACGCTGCGAGTCGCTTTTGGCCAGGCAAAAAAAGGGAAACAGGAAATTAGCACAGAGGAGGCATAACATTGAGGGTGCTTATGAACGTAGTTGTGTATCACAAAAGGTAAGGGAAGACGGGGGGGGGGGGGTATGTTCTTCCACCGTGTCCTCCGAAGTCTGTCTGAGCGAGATGCACCATAAACAGTTCATGACGCCTCGCTGATGCGATCAGCGTGTTTTCCGACTGCAAGTTGCGTTGTCGCGTTGTATCCGTGGCTTGGATAAAAATAGAAAAAAGAAACTTTGTCGGCTGCCGCGCGTGAGGTTCCGCATTCAATGCTTCGACGGAAGTATGTCCCGCGGACCGGCAGTGGTTTCCGTTTTCGATACGCCCGTTGCATTCTTCTCGCTACAGTTTTTTTACGGCACGGCGAAATTGACAATGGGTGTGTTTTTTATAATAGGCGCGATCGATGGGGGCAGGGGGGGAACTCCACGCGCTGCATGGTTGAAGTCGGAAACGCATTCTAACCGTGGCGCAGTATGGAATGTGACCTCGAACAATGGCGGACGCTTCTGTGCGGCCCCGGCCGTTGTTGCCTCGGACCGTCTCTGTATGAAGTGACCGACGCGTAGATACGCGGTATGAAACGGAAACGGGCTGTTGACTGCTTCACTGTGACTGCGATTAGGCTGATCTCGTTTTTCTCGTGAAGTACAGCTCGGTATAGGCCTATGCGACTGGACCAGTTTTTATTTCGAAACCGTTACACCGGGATAACATTCACGGGTGGACATTGTCACGATGTAATTACCGGTCTTGCCTTGTACTTAGTAGGCATATGCGACGATGCAACTTTCCAGTGTGTCACTCTCGCTGAAATAAAAAAAAGAAAGATATATTCATTCAGTGACTTTTTTCCTTTTCGTGGGTAATAATAATATTGTCCACGGGGTGAGAGTAGGCAGAGGGTAGAATATAGTTTACCGATTGTAGACGGAGTACACAGTGTCCTTGAAACAAGA